>JABSTQ010011536.1:600000-1115988 GCA_013358835.2 Ixodes persulcatus
AGCTGTATTTTTCCCACCAAAGATAAATCGGTCAGACTAACGCGAGATATCACTCTAAATTCAACTCCAATTGAGATTCCGAGTCATTTCAGGGCACTAGGAGTAATTGTTTCTGAAAAAAATGTCCTGGGACAGTCACAGTTATTTTTTTTTTTTAATTGCTAAACTGTCACGCATAGCTGGATTGATATACCGTCATCGATCAATTTTGTCAAAGAATGTGAAGTTGCCTAATCTATAATTCACTGTTTTATTCCCACTTAAATTACTGCCATCTTGTCTGGGACTCAGCTACATTATTCAATCTTGAGAAAATACTTTTATTACAAAAAAGAGTGTTGAGGTCTATCGGTGGCGTACCGTTTGACTCTCATACAGCTGGTCTGTTTACGGCTTTCCGCGTTATTAATATATGCAATTTATACAACTATAGACTTAGCAATACATTCAAAATGGAAAGCTACAAAACACGCGTTTTCTTACGACTTTGGGACATCTATCTGTAAGAAAACCGGTTCACCCCACTTGTCACGCGGAACATTGGGAAATAGATATACGCTGCCTAAATTGCTCAACCAGTTTGATGCTAGTGAGTTGGATCTGATTAGGATGTCATTTAAGCAACTAAGACTCATTTTGTAAACGTAGATACGTAAAATACCAGTGATCTTGCGGTTTGTTTATTATTTACTGGATTATTCAATCTTTGTTTTTTTTTTATTTGTGTGTTGCGTGCGTATATTATCCACCCGTTTTGTACTTTTGCACGAAGTAGCATTTTTTCCCGTACCTTTGCTGTTGTGCCTATGTAGGGGTTCGAGGGACTTGTCAAGCTGTATTTCACAGCTTTTTTCCTCGAGCTCCACCATCAATGTAGATGGAAATAAACGAATTATTATTAAGTAAGTATTCGCAAATCCGAGGTGCCCCGCTGTAAAGGCCTCGCAGTTTGCTTGAATGATGTCTCTTTGGAGGCTTCGAGGAACAACGAGCAGCCCCAAGCGTCCATGTGGCTCGTAGTTTCGTCTGCAGAGTACACTGTCACGATGGGTGAAGAGACGAGCTCGCTGTTGAATATGCCACGTGTTAGATCTGGGAATGCACATCAGACATTGAGTCAATGGCTCTAAGTTGGGATTAGACACTTGACCCGCTGCAGTGCCAATAGTGTCTAAGACAGTAATAAAATAAATGTGGTCATTTGGAACAGGAGGTGACGTGTCACTGGGCAAGGAACAGCGGGACAGCCCGTCTGCATCGAAATGGCACCCTCCGCACTTGTACTCAACGTTGAAGTCGTAGTCTAGACTTTTTAGTGAACATCGTCCAAAACGGCCTGGCCTGTGTTGCCTTGCTAGCCAACACAGAACGTGATGTTCGGTAACGCTGTTAGTGTGTGTGCTATAAAGGCACGGTCGGCTTATTGATATGCCCATATGATCGCTAAACATTCACGCTCTATGATACTGTAGCCTCGCTCATACTTAGGGTTCGGCCTGCGTACGCAATGACGCGCGGGCGACCATTTACATTTTGAGCCAGTACAGCCCCGATTCCATGTCCACTGGAGTCAGTTCGGATTTCAGACTTGGCGCCCTCTACAAAATGACCGAGGATTGGGAGAGACATCAGGGCACGTTTAAGAGATTGGAGTGTTGTGACTTGCGAGGATCCCCATTGGAACGTTGTGCAGCTCGTTAAGTGGTTCGGCGAGATTCGAGAAACGTGAAATAATATTTTGGAGCTATCATGTGCAGTGTCTAAGAAATTCGCGGATACCTTTCGGGTTTTGGAGAATGGGGAATTTAGACACGGCTTGAACTTTGCTTGGGCCGGGGCGGATGCAGTCAGAGCTGAATAAGTGCCCTAGCACTCTCATTTCTCGACCTCCAAAAGTGCACTTCTTGTACGAGGACAAATCAAAAAGTGTTTGCCCTATTTTGTTTTAAAGGGCCTCTGACACGTTGCAATGGCATATCAGGACATTACAAAAAAATTGTTTCACTATAGAGTTGCGTAGTTTTTTTATAAAAAAATAGGAATACGATGCCCAATTCAAAGTTCCCCCCGTGCACTGTGACGTAACAGTGTACCGCAAGGTGTCGGGGCGGTCAGAAGGGAGGCATCGCCGGAAGTCACGTGAGTTGTATCCCTCCTCGGGCTTACCACGAGCGCGTGTAATATTTTTTTAATATTTTTGTTATTCTCCGCACCTCCACGAGCGATCCAAGCAGACAAGGTTTCTTTTATTTGCTTTTCATCGCTTAATGTTGCTGCAAAGGTAGAAGAAGCGGAGTCAGTGAATTGACGTGATCAACTACAATGCCTAGAAGGTGCTGTGTGAGGGACTGTCCCGGTATTTCAGCAACTGAAGAAGAGATCACACTGCATGCATTTCTGAGAGACATACATCGGCCGCATGAGCACCCAGTAAACAAGTTCTACTCATGCTCTAGACAAAATACGTACTTTGTGCTCGACGTTTACTTGTACTTGGTACACTCACCAGTTCGTATTCTTTAGACGGCAGGCATCTACAGCCTGGAGAGTATCCGATGATTCAACGACCTCGGTGTCTCAACCTTCAGCAATGCGATCGGGCGTGTCGTATGCTAGCAATCCTAATTTCTGCGAGCGTTCTCAATTTTTTTTTTCAAAACTTGATAGCTTGTTTTGCGCCCAGTATAGCTCTGTATTATCGGACTGACGGCATGCACTCGTACACTGGCTTGTACTCGCAACGCTTTCATCATTGACCTCCATCACGTCGATCCACTGACTCTTCGTCCTCAAATTTTACAGCTCGCAAACTAACCAACGGTGCAGGGATAAAGAGCTAGTGGAACTGAAACTTCGTTTTCTACGGTCGCTCGTACGAAGAGCAGAATAATAAAAAAGACAAAAAAGTCTTAGGCACGGTCGCGGAGAGCACGAGGAGTGAAACTCAAGCGACTTCCGGTTAACCCACTTTTAGTGACGTAGCTCGATGCCTCCTTTCTGACCACCCCGACACCTTGCGGTACACTGTACCGTCACAGTGCACGGCGGGAACTTTGAATTGGGCCTCGTATTTCTATTTTTTATAAAAAAAACTACGCAACTCTATAATGAAACAATTTTTTTGTAATGTCCTGATATGCCATTGCAACGTTTAGCGTGAAAAAAAATATTTTTTTTTGGCGTGTCAGAGGCCCTTTAAAGCAAATTACGGCTGTAATTGTGATGTCTACATATTCATTTCCAGCGGTGGACGTTTCTTGGACTGGCCCGGCGCTGCTATCAGTTGTTGAAGATGGCGGTTGTGCCTCACACGTCCACGGCCTACAATGCGAGGCTACATAAGGCAATCAAAACCGCCGACAAGCTCCAGTCATTTCACTGAGAGAATGGACCACCCAACATACAGTCCGGACCCCGCCCCTAGTGAATTCCACGTTTTCGGTCCACCTAAAAAGTTCCTGGCAGGACAGCGATTCACGTTTGTTTGTTTGTTTGTTTGTTTATTTATTTTTGACACAATTGTCAGGGAGGTTGGGACAAAAGGCGAAAACGAATCACCTGACTAGGTCCCAACCCCCGTTACAGCACTCAGCAGCAGGGCACAGGAAATGAATCAAAAACAGTATAAATCAAAAATAAAACAATATCTGAGAGGATAATAATATGAGACACAAAAAAATGTAATATCTATTTTGATGTGAACTATACTAGGAATACACACTAGGCACATTGAAGTATACCGTAAGGTATTTTTTGAAAAGAAACAAGGACGCTATTGTTTGGGCGAATTCGAATACAGAATAATTTCTGTTAAGAAGACGTGCAAAGATGAAAAGACTGCAGTACGACGGTGGTTCCACATTAAGCCGGACGAATTCTACCACAGGGGCATCTCAAATTTAATACTGCTATGGGACAAATGTCAGAACCGGTGTGGGGACTAAGCAAAAAAAAAAAATAATGTAAGGTACGTAGAATAGTATGCATATTTGTAATTACCTCTCTGTACCATTATTTTGGCTAATAAAAATAGAGGAAAAGACTTTCTGATTCGCCCTCGAATTCAATTGCAAATTAGCGGAGCGAAAGCACTCCAGAGCTTGTTGGAGGCGATGTAGATGGACTGGAAATGTTGCTGAAAAAATAATGACATTATCGAGAGAGCAAAAACAGATGTTTCAGGTCAGTCCACAGAGCAAAATGTCTATCATTCGCTCGAACGTCGCTGGGAGCATTGCATAATACAAAGGGCATCACATTAAACAGAAACAGATCATCCGGAGTGACGAACGCCGTTTTTGGTTTATCACCGTGGGCAACCGGGATTTGCCAATATCCGGTACGGAGGTCAATAAACGAAAAAAAGGAGGAGCCATGAAGTGCCATGTCATCGATGCGAGGGAGCGGATAAACGTCTTTTAGAGCGCAGCTCTTAGGCGCCCGTTTCCGGCTTGAGCGGCGTCGGTGTCGGCGTCGCCGTCGCCGTCGCCGCCGGCGTAACCGCGCGGTGCATGTTTGGACATGCACCGCGCGAGCCCCCCCCCCCCCCCCCCCCGAGCGGTGCATGTTGGGACATGTACCGCGCGAGCCCCCCACCCCCGAGGTCACGTGACCTCCCCCTACGAGGTCACGTGACCCCCCCCCCCCAGGTCACGTGACCCCCAGGTCACGTGACCCCCCGGAGGAGATGGAAGAATGACGGGAACAGGAGGAGGAGGAGGAGGGGTATACCCTCCCCTGAGTACCCTTCCCTCCTCCTCCTCCTCAAGAGCTGCGCTCCAATTCGGCGTTACAGGAAGTTGTAAACGGCTTTCACTTTTTTTTTCTTGACATTGTTAAGGCGCCGGTAGTCAACACATAAACGCCACGAGCCGTCTTTTTTCTTCACAAGAACCACAGTGTAGGACCAAGGACTAGACGACGGCTGTATAACATTTTTATTCCACATATCAGTGCCATGAGTTCGGATCACTTTCCGTTCCGTAGGTGAGATACGGTATGACCTGCTCTTTACTGGACTTGCGTTTCCCGTTTCTATTTGATGGTGTACCATCGATGTCTGTGGAAGTAGGGGACCGGTCGACGTCAAATAAATGGTTATAATCTACTAGAAGACTTAAAAGAGCATGTTGTTGTTCAATGGTTAAACTGCTGTCGTTCATCTTTATTGTAGAGTTGGGGAAGTTGCCGTTTTGGGAAAATGGTGGCGATTGAGCGTGGCACGTGTCTTGAGACATGGTTGCGATACAAGCTCCTCAAGGTAATATGAGTGGCTCCGTCGAGGTGTTGGTAAAGAACGAATGAACTCGATTTTCCAGTATGGTGACGGTAGAGTACGACACAAGCAAACCCTTTTCCTTAGGGTTGGTAAGCAATGGCTCAACAAGACCGTAAACTGACTGGAAGTGGATATTGGGCTCGAGTGTTATGGCGACAGCACTAAATAATAATAATAATAATAAATATTTTTATTTCCATTCACTGATGGCGGAGACCGAAGGAAAAAGCTACCCCCAAGGAGCTTGACGAGCCCTCGGCCCCCTCCTTTATAGTGGCAGCAATGAAAATAATACAAACGTCTCAGAGAATTGTTACAAGAGTAAAAGATCCAGAAATATCTAAAACATGAGCTTAGTTCCTTTACGTGGTAAACAAACAATATCAGGAACAGAACGAAAACACTCCAAAAACAGCTTTATCAAAGAATATAAATATACCTTAGGAGTTTCTTAAAACATGTACCATAGTGCAATTTTGACCGCAAACATGCTACATCAAGCACCATAAAAGCAAGTAGTAAACAAAAACAAAAATATTCACCTCCTTTAAATACACAAAATATCTGTTTCATGTTGAAAGATGTAAACACCATCTTAGCAAGCAGAACCTTATAGAACTACAAGTACATTGACCTTAGGTTAAATATTGCAGTATTAATCAAATCTATTTTGTTATCAATATGACTGTTCGGAGTTCTGGGAAGGAAGTAGTATTTCAGTAACTGGGTTCCGTATTTAGTTCTAGATATATCCACCTTCCAGTATTCGCAATGACGGGTTGAGTAAGCGGGATCGTTTCTAGCTAATGAAACCAGTGATTCTAGATTTTGCGTGTCAAGTTTTAATTCTGATAGAATGCTCTGACTTAACCTATAAGTATAAAAATCAAAAATGTTTATAATTGAAAGTCTCTCAAACAAGGGCGAAGCATGGTAATCGTAAGAGGCATTACAAAAGAGACATCTTTTTCTGCAATACATTAATTCTTTCTGGGTTGGTAATCGTGGTTGTGCCCAACACAAGATAGCAATAACTAATATGCGAGTAAAATAGAGAGTTGTACAGTAATAATTTAGCTTTTGTAGAAAGTATGGAGCAGTGACGTCGTACTAGACCGACTGTCTGCGCTAATCTAGACGTAACAGATTCTTTTTGGTTGTACCACATCATGTCCTCCGCAAACAACAAGGGATGAATATATCGGGAATAGTTCGGAGGACGGCAGGGTCAAAATTAAGTGATTCGTTCGTATTAAAAATGTTCATATGCAGCTGAAGCTCTCCGCAGTCAATGACGTCATTAGTTGAAGATAGGAAGTCCCACTCCAGTATTACATCAGCCACACATTTAGAGAGGACTCTCAAGACGACAACGTAGCGATGGGAGCTAAGGGTTACTGAGAGGGTTGTGCAGCCGACGGGACGAATTAATTCTCCATTTCCCATACGTAAGTAGTGTACAGGTTCTGGCGTCAATACTTTTCGTAAGCGTCGTCAGAAACTGTCAGAAATACATGATCTGGCGGCGCCAGAGTCAACGAGGGCTACGAGTTTTTGACCATCAATTTTGACAGCAACAGTATTGTGGCCATGTTTAGAAGCATTTATGTCGTAATTTGGTTGTGCAGCCTGACTTCTTGAGGCAACGCAGGCTGCGGGCTTTAGTTTGACGTCGGATTTGACACGGCGGCGGCACTGAGGAGCAACACGGAACGTTGGCGTCGAGGGTAAGTAGACGGTGATTGGCCTCTACGGTTGTCACGCTGCGAAAAGGGAGCTTAGGGCCGGAGGTCAGAAGAAGGGTTGTCGTCATCGGCAAAGTAACGTGGGTGATGTTGAGGGAAACGACGATACTCATCGATATTCAGGCGGCGGTGGCAGTAGCTAACGATGTGACCGGATAAACAGCTGGGGGAGCAGATGGGTCGCGGGTCCTCAGTTCTACATATATGAATCCTGCGACGTTGTGCGTAGGTTGGTGACGTTGGGGCAGCAGGAATTAGATAGGCACTTGTTTAGTAGTGTTGCGAATCATGTGGCATATTGCATAAGAGCGGTGTTGGGGATGATTAGATGCATGCGCCGTAGTCGAAGGTGTGAAGGATCGAAGCGCTGCACGACGTTCGTCGCGGACAACTAGTTCGATACTTTGGCCTTGAGGACGGGCTTGGGCCACGTCCGCAGGTGCACGAAGCTGGTCGAGAAATGAACGCACTTCTTCACGAATGGTGCTACGGATTAATGTAAGCAAGTCGACACTGGCAGCAGAGGCAAGCAATACCTCTGGCAGGCTCGAAGGGTGCCTTAGAGATGCGTGCACTTTGCAGCTCTTCGTATTTTTGCACTTGCCAATGAGCTGCTGGACTGTCGCAGGTGACTGTGGAGTGACGACGGCGAAGAGGACTTGAGATAGCCTCTTGAATGCATAGCTTGAGTGTGACGTCATTCGCGGACATGCCAGTATTTTATGCGCCACGAGCGTTATGGTCTGCCGTGTTAGATGCACACCGCAGAAGTTTTAGTTTGAAGAAACCAGTAAGTAGAAATGACCGTCAGTACCCAGTAATGGCGACACTTTCAAGCTATGTTTAGGTGGCGGTTACTGCCTTTCTTCGGCGAGCTAGCTAGCTCCAAATACATAATTCAACTGGCTCCTGCCCTCCCTTTGGCGAAGGCATTTACGAAGCTTTAACTCAGAATGCATAATTATTGGAATTCTACTATATATATTTTGCAAAGTCTGCAGCCCCGTCCGCGGCGACGAAAGGAATTCCGGGAACGCTAGGTACAACCGGTTCTAGCAGACGACAGGGGTCGCCTTGGAGTCAACGGCCAGCGGGACAGGCAAGCAACTCCAGTAACCTCTCGCTTTCTTCTATGTCACCTGCAGCAGACGCTGTGGTGACAAGGAGGAACGGACTGCGTCCGCGACGTTTCGGGATTCTCGAAAAGAAAGTGTATCAGCCTAAATGCCGAACGCAAGATAAAAGCGAAAACTCAGAACGCCGGAAAGTCAAAACACAGAATATTCAAAATCTGGAAGAATTAATTAGCCCATAATTGAGACACATTAAATTGTTTGTAACCATTTGAGTTTCCCTTACACATGTACACAAGCAAGCGTACGTACGCTCGCTTTTATACATGTGTCAGGAACATTCAACTGTTTACAAACAAACCGCCGAATGTCTCTTAGCCCGCTTTCCAGGCTGCAATTAGTGCCGATAGATAGTACATTGCCTCCCGCGTTTTCGATTAAATCGGTCATTTGAATCGCCAAGCCACGATTAAAATCGCGGCTCGGCGACAGAGTTTTAATCAATTAAAATCCGATCGCAGCCTCGTTATGTTAGCTGGGCGCGTACCGTAGCCTCAGTGCGTTTGCTGCATCATGTGACCAGAAAAATCAGAGCGGAAACGACTAAAGCGAAGCAATCCTTGACGGACGCTTCACGCGTCCTCATTGCGTATTCAAGAAAAAAAAACTGAAAGACCTGAAACGTCTGGCTATAAACTTTAAAAGTACTTACTTTTTACTCAAACATGCTTCACTCTGACAGCAAACGCTATAGTGGCCGAAGCATGCGAAACTAATCGTCGTGATGCGCGTCAGTGTGACGAATCCCGGACAAAAGCTCACCAGTTTTTTAGGATCCGGACAAATTATCACTACTTTAGGACTGCAGGAACGTTGTCTTTTATGACAGATTTTTATATGGGGATCGAATTTTGGTTTCTGGGGCCGAAACGTCCCATCAGAAATGTCTTGAGTTTTAACCTTCGTTTCGTAGTCCTTATAAATCATAACTGGAAAGTGAAATCAGTGGCGGACTCCAAAAGAAGGTTGCCTTAAGAGCGGAAAGAACGACACCGGCAAGGTTTTATTTGAAGTTTAGTCAGCGAATGAACACAAAAAACAGCAATTATATTAGCTGCTACTTTATTCTTAATGACCAGAATCCACGAGCATAGAGTTAATTTTATACGGGGGACTTGACAAAGTCCACGTCAGCGGGACAAGCTCAACGGCGCACGAAAAGAGCCGTGCATCGAAAAGCCCGGTACCGAAACGCCCCCACGTACCGGAACGACACCAAACTGAAACAACCACATGCCGAAAATACTGCCATAACTATCAGTGATCAACTATTCGAGAAAAAAAAAATAACTTCTAAATTCGGTGTAAGGTTCATTCAACATCCGTTGGATCTTCCGTCTCGTTGGGTATTCAGACTCATTGGACATTAAGTCTCGTTGGGCGGTCCGTCTCCGTTCGATCTTTCGTCTCAGTGGACGTTCAGGCACGTTCGACATTTTATCTCGATTGCATTTTTCGTCTCGTTGAAAATTCAGGCTCGATAGACATTCCGTCCCAACTGGATCTTTCGTCTCGTCGGACATTCCGCCTTACCCGCCACTTGACCGGCTGGACATTTAGACTCGTTAGGCAATCAGTCTCGTTGGACATTCAGGCCATATGCGCTAACCCCACCGACCTTCAGACGGCTGAGAAAACTTCCGGTTTTGGTAAAATGCTACGTCACAACCACGCGATTTCTCATTTTTCTTTTGAGTTGAGAAGGAAAGCTAAGGAGGAAGAAGTTGAAAATTTATTT
Source organism: Ixodes persulcatus (assembly GCA_013358835.2). Classification (NCBI taxonomy): domain Eukaryota; kingdom Metazoa; phylum Arthropoda; class Arachnida; order Ixodida; family Ixodidae; genus Ixodes; species Ixodes persulcatus. The sequence continues at coordinate 609,895 of JABSTQ010011536.1, forward strand.
CATGGTCTCTGTAACCCGGTCATGGCCTAAATGTCCAACGAGACTGAATTTCCAACGAGCCTGATTGTCCAATCGGTCACGTGACAGGCGAGACGGGATGTACAACGAGGCGAAAGATCCAACCGAGACTGAATGTCCAAACGAGTCTGAATATCCAACGTATATGAAATGAATCTTGCATAGAATTTAGAAGACATTTCTGTTTTCGAATAGTTGGATTACTGATAGTTACGGTGGTGAAAAACACGTTTGATGAAATGGGGAACCGGACGTTTCGGTGCAGAGATCTCGGTACGCGGTCTTTTCGGTACGTGGTCGTTTCGGTACCGGGCTATTCAATACCGGGCTTTCTCGATGCACGGCTATTTTGGTGCGCCGCTGAGCTTGTCCCGCTAATGGTGCCTCTGTGAAGTCCCCCGAATAAAATTAGGATTATGCTCGTGTATTTCGTAGACTTGATAAAAGAAAACAAGAAACAACAAAAAAGAACAAGGCACTTATTGTTTGTTTTATATATCTAAATATAAAGATAATTTCTATAATTAACAAAATGGCGTGGAAAAGGTCACGCATGCTGCAAGATCAAAGACCGAACTCGTTGACTCGTGACAATCGGTCACGCGTTTGCTTGTCAGAACGTCAGAACTCTGGCGCGGAGACAAATGTGCGGTCCGCAAAAGTTCTTAGAATCGACAATCGTGCTTATCACCAGCCACAGTCTTCTTTCAGTATTGTACGGGTTGCTGTATGTTCCTTACTGGTGTCCCTGGTCACGTAAAGATGATGTCCCACACATGGGAGAGAAGTGCCTGATTAAATTGTTAGTTTTATTGTTAGGTCAAGTCGGTGCTGCTTGTGTAAGTACACTAGATTGTATATGTTTTTTGTTTTGTTTTTGTTTCTAAAAAACAAAGGTGAAAGTATTATACATTTCTGATTGGACTTCTCGGTCCCTCAAAACAAAAATTCGATCCTCATGCCAACATTTGTGATAAACTACAACGTTCTTTGTGCAGGTGAAGTCCTAAAGTGGTGAGCTTTTGTCCGGTGATCGTCTGGAGGATTCGGAACATCGACGCTTAACGCGACGATTAGTTTCGCCTGATTCGGCCACCAAAGCGGTTGCTGTCACAGTGAACCATGTGTTAAGCAACAAATACGTAATTTTATAATTATTACAATACCTTTTAGAATTCGCTTCCGTCGCTACCGCTCTGCCTTTTCTTGGTCACGTGGCATGCAGCAATCGCACCGATACGCGCCCGGGTAGCATACCGAGGCTGCGATTGGATTTCAACTGGCTGTAACTTTGTCGCAGAGCCGCCCCCGACAGTACGAACGCGATTTATTCGTATGCGCACATTACAATTGCACATATGACCACAGGACCAAGAGGTCAACCCCTCGCTCGCTCTTCCCGAATCCCATTATGCTGGAGTCGCGAGTGAACATATTAATGTAGAACCCAATTTTTTATCATTTTGAACGACTCGGGTACGATTCACTATCGGACCCTTGTAAATTCTGAAACCTACATTTGTCATCCTCTTTTTTGGAAACAGGGTCTCAATGTTGACTCTCACTGTTCTCGGCTATCTAGACACCCTAATCAACTCTTTTCAACAGTTCGACGAACGGGCACTTTCGCCCCATTCATCGTTCTGCGAAATGTCTTGGGGCGAATTGCACCATTTCACAAATTGTCCTTCTTCCAGTTGTCCAGAGACCAATGGGCTTTCGACGAATTGGCCGGATTCGCGGTACAATACGCTTCCCCTACAAAAAACTCCGAGGACAACTAAACACTTCTTATGAGTTGTAAATGCGAAAGCATGAATGTAGTTCTTCCGCTTCCTTAGTTCCTCTGCGGCGTACTGGCGTGGACGGCCACGTTTCGCTACCGCCGAGGTAGTGGCCGACCGCCGAGCGAGCGTTCTCGTGAAGCGGCCGCGCCGCGCTGAGCTCGGCCGTGCAGCCTCTCCGGGGTTTGCCCGTGCAGGCGCTGCGGCCAGGCCCGCATTTCTTACCGGCGGCGGGGCTGCTGCGTGCGCTGCGCCGCTATGGAGAGGGCTTCTCTGGTGGAGTTTCTTAGATCTACGCCGCGCGAGAGCCAGTGGGAGCCTCGTTTCTTAAACCTATGACGCCCGCCAGCCAATGGGAGCCTACCCTTCAAATTTCTGCTACAGACGACAGGCTTCACTTCATTGGGACAAGTTAAGGTGCGGTTTGGCGTAGCTTCAAAAGCTGAAGACGTCAGTTCGCGCCATGGGACAGCTGATGCTTTCGCATTAAAATAGAAAGCCACGTGGAACGATCTATTGTTATATTCACACAGGATGCAGGCTATTGGTACATCTGGGTGTGAATTTTAGTGTTCTTAGCGGCAGCTTCGGGCCATTTCGCAGATCTGTCAAGATTCCGCTTTTCTTTCAGAGCGCAGCTCTTAGGCGCCCGTTCCCGGCTTGAGCGGCGTCGCCGTCGCCGTCGGCATAACCGCGCGGTGCATTATGGGAAATGTCCCATAATGCACCGCGCGTGCCCCCCGGGGTCACGTAACCTCGAGGGAAGGGGGGGGGGGGGTCACGTGACCCCCCCCCCCCCAAGATCACGTGACCCCCCTCCCCCCCCCGAGGTCACGTGACCCCCTCCCCCCGAGGTGCATTATGGGAAATGTCCCATAATGCACCGCGCGGGCCCCCCCCCCCCCCCGGGGTCACGTGACCTCGGGGGGAGGGGGGGGTCACGTGACCCCTCAGGTCCACGTGACCCCCCCCGAGTCCACGTGACCCCCCCCCCCGGAGGAGATTGAAGAATGAGGGGAGGAGGAGGAGGAGGAGGGGCCTACCCTCCCCTGAGTACCCTTCCCCCCTCCTCCTCAAGAGCTGCGCTCCAATTCGGCGTTACAGGGAGTTGTAAACGGCTTTCACTTTTTAACACTGCCCTCTTCTAGGTTCAAACAAAAGAAACAGTAGTTATCTTGTTCCCGACAATGTTTCTGTACGCACTACACTCTTCGGGTTCGTCCCCGTACAGCCCATGTGTCCTTTGTCGGTTTGGACCAATGAACTTTCAAAGTCCTCGTATGCCTATAGTGCGTTAAGCCGGGTGTTAAGAAATACTATATATTTTAACCAAATTGCCAGCACCTTCACCCCGCGACCCCTTCAAAGACGCCGACTGCCCTTTAAGAAAAAGTCGTTTTTGTTCTGTTGTAGAAATAGCAGTTTCTGAACATATTGTCTTTGAGGGCTTGTCCCGTACAGTTCAAGTTTCCTGTGTCGGCGGGTACGTGTGATGTTTAAATTAATAATAATAATAATAATAATAATAATAATAATAATAATAATAATAATAATAATAATAATAATAATAATAATAATAATAATAATAATAATGTTTTTCATTCCTTTGAAAAAAACCCTTACAGTAACTAGACCACAAAAGCAAAGAGGATTGCTTGTCCGTGGGACCAGGCAGACCAATATCTTACAAATAAAAGGAATAGAACACAGTATTGCAAGTAGCACTATAAATAAACAAATTAAACAGAATTGTAAAACACACCAATATTTGCGCCATGTGAATGAAACTACTCTCCATATGAAAATCAAATCGCTGAACACTTAAATACTAACGAATTCTAAACACCGTACGACCTCACGTGAAACATACCATAATAGACGACAATTGAAACATCAACATCGCATGACACAAAAATGACTCAGGAAAAAACACACTAAACAACAGGGAAATCAGGTTTTACACTCTAGACACCACTTTTTAAGAGCTTTCTTTGCCGTTCGCATGGATGATATACTCATCAAATTATCAGGTAATTTATTAAAAATGGAAGGAACAAAATGCCGTTTTATTCTCTTTCCGTAGTTCGTGAATATTCTGGGTATTAAGTACCTTTTGTTTGGGATCTGAAGAAAGTACAACCCGATCGACGTGATGGTAGCGGTTTATCAGAATGAGAACATGGCGGGCTTTCCTCGCGCGTGACCCCGTTGCCCACTTCTTCGTCGTCCCGTGTCCATTCTCCAACATCCTCCCACCCAACAAAGTCAAACCGACTGTTTCGTTGGAATTTCTAGACGGTAAAGAAGCTGGATGGGCCTTCTTATCTTCACGCCCCTTCCGAGTCGAATAGTGCAGGCACGCACTTTCCCATCTCGACCAGGGAAGGTCTCGTCGACAACGGCCAGATCCCAGAATGTTCTTGGGCGACGGTCGTTCCTGAGAAGCACCACATCTCCCACTTGGATGCCGCTTGAGTCAGATGAGCCTACCGTGTGCGCAGATTGTAGCTCCAAAAGATACTCCTTCTGCCAACTGGACCAGAATACGTCTAGCAGAGCTTCACGTATCTTCCACCGCCTGGATAATTCTTGTTGAGTGGACCGTTCCGCTTCAACGGTTGTAGAAGGTAAAGACGTAAGCCTTTTGCCGATTAGAAAGTGTGCAGGCGTTAGAACCTCTTCATCGGCGGATGAAATAATTTTCGTTAGAGGTCGTGAGTTAATTACCGCTTCCACTTCGATGAGCAGGGTTAGCAGTTCATCATACCTCAGACAGCTTTGCCTCAACGTCTTCCGCAACGCTGTTTTGACTGATCTTATTAACCTCTCCCAGAAGCCGCCCCACCATGGGGCTCTTTCTGCTGAGAACTTCCAGTGGATCCTGTTGTGTCGGAAGTGTTCTAATACTTCTTCCTCGGCGTTGAGCCTCCATATCAATTTCAAGTCCTTTGAAGCACGTTTAAACGTGCGTCCGTTGTCCGAGTAGATGGTTTTGCAGATACCTGTTCTAGCTGTGAATCGTCGGAACGCCGCCAAAAAGTCTGGCGTCGTTAGACTGCATGTCAATTCCAAGTGGACTGCCCTGGTCACTGCGCAGGTAAATATTACAATGTATGCTTTTTCTGCTCCTGTGGAGGAGCGGTGAAACAGTGGGCCTGCGAAATCAATGCCTACAACTGAAAATGGGTCCGATGGAGCAACTCGATCTTTAGGTAAGGGTGCATACGGTTCGCTTGCCGCTTTTACAGAGAACCGCTTGCAAATTAAACACCGATTAATTGACTTCTTGACCGCTTGGCGTGCTCGCAGTATCCAGAATCGGTCTCGCAATTGTGTTAACGTCTCTCTTACTCCAGCGTGTAATATTCTTCGGTGTTCTCTGTTGATTAGTAACTTAGTGAAGGCATGATCGGAGGGTAGAATAATTGGGTGTTGTTCGTTTCGCTTCAAGTTGCTGTATTGCAGCCGTCCTCCGAGCCTGCCGATATCTTGATCATCTTTAAACGGTGCGAAGCTCCGTATTGTTGAATTCTCCATGACCTGCTCTCCAAACGCTTCTTGCTGTGTCTTTATAATCCAAAAGGTTTCAGCAGCTTCTAGTTCGATCGTTGACAGTGGTCCTGCTCTTCTGTCCGGATTCCTTAAGTTGAAGCAGAATCGAAGTAACCAGGCCGTTATGCGAAGAACCCTCTGGAGGCAGTTAAACTTGCCTAAGTCAAGTAAGTTGGGCTTCATGCTTTGGGCAGTGTGGAGTACTTGGGTCTTCCTTTCTTCTACGTGGCTCTCCTCATTTCCTTTAGTTATTTCCTGAGGCCAGGCAGATACAGCTAAGCTTAGCCATGCCGGCCCATTCCACCAGAGCGAATTCTGAACCAGATGTTGCGCCGTTATTCCTCGCGTGAGCAGGTCAGCCGGATTAGATTCACCTGGGCAGTGATGCCACTGGCTAGGCGAGGATAGAGATTGGATCTCTGCGACTCTATTTGAAACGAACGGTTTCCACCTGCTTGCTACAGACTTTATCCAATAGAGGGTCACCGTGGAGTCTGACCAAAACCATATGTCTCCACTTGAGGACAGTTTCTTTCTCACGTTATTCATGAGGCGAGCCGCAGTAAGGGCTGCTAGTAGCTCCAATCTTGGCAACGATACATCTTTGATTGGGGCCACTCGTGACTTCGATATGACGAGTCTGACATCCAAATTTTCATTTCCATCTTGGGCCCTGGCGTAAATAGCAGCTCCGTAAGCCACCTTGCTGGCATCTGCAAAAACGTGGAAGGTCGTGCCATTATAAAGGGGTACCGCTCGGAGAATGCGAAGTTGTCCCAGTCAACCGAGATTTCCACACCAGCCTTCCCATTCTTGCTGAATGTCTTCGGGTAGCGGGTCATCCCACTCTATACCGCGTTGCCAAACTCTTTGAAACAATATCTTGGCTTTGATCACAAATGGCGATATAAGCCCAAAGGAATCATAAATGCGCGACGTCGCTTGAAGTACCAGTCTTTTAGTCCATTTTGCTGACAGGATGAACAAGATCAAGCTGAACACTTCGAAGTGTAAAGTGTCGGTTTCTGGGTTCCAGAGCACACCCAACACCTTCCTCGCGTTCGTCGGTTCGAAGTGGATATCAGGGTGCGTTGACGTTTCGTCTGCTACTCGACGTAACTCGCGGCTGTTAGTTGTCCATTTGCGAAGATGCATTCCCGCTTCACTTAGTATCGTAGCCGCTGTATCACACATAACCTGGGCTTCCTCGACGGTTTGTGCTCCTGCCACATAGTCATCTACATAAAATTGGTTTCCCATTTTGCTTGCCATTTCTGAAAACCGGTCCTTCACACTTTCAAAATGATGCCGCAGAGTAGCCGCCAAGAGGAAAGGGCTTGAGGTTGCTCCAAAGGGTACTCGATTCATTCGCCAGACTTCAATAGGTGGCAGGTCCTCTCCGCAAGCTGGCGGAAACTTGTACCATAAGAACCGTAGAGCGTTTCTGTCTTGTTCAGCCAACCTGATCTGGAGGAACGCCTTCTCAATATCTGCCGTAATCGCAATCTGGAATGTACGGAACTTAAGCAGAAGGTCTAGATTGTCTGGATTCAAATTTGGCCCCTTGTGAAGTGTGTCGTTTTGTGACAACTGTCCGGGACCACTGGACGAGCCATCGAAGACTATTCGCACTTTAGTAGTTTCCTTTTCATCTTTAATGACAGCCTTGTGTGGCATATAGTACCATGGACCATCCATATGTTCCTCTTCGACTTTCTCGGCAAAGTTATTTTCAAGGTACTCCCGAATGACTCGGTCGTACTGATTCAGCTGTTCCCCGTTTTTCCAGCCGTCTCCGGGCTATATCCTCATTGGTGCCCAAGTTGTTGACGTTCTCTTTCCAAGGAAAGCAGACTTCATAATAGTTATCACGTTTCTTAATTGTGGAAAGAAACCATTGAAGGACTTCGTCCGTGCTTACGTCGTGTTGCTCTCTTTCCAGAACGCCAAGGGTTTCAATTTCCCAGAACGCCCGTAGCTGTTGAGAAAGCTGGTCGCTTTGATGTCGAGTCATTACCTGCAAAACAGTTGTTTGGTGCCAGCCCACTTCCGGTGATTTCCGTACTGGCCCTTGCAGTGTCCAACCAAATATGGTTTCTACCGCTGTCAAATCTCCGTCAAGTCACTTGATGGACCCAGTGACAGCCTTCCAGTAATTATCCGCTCCGATCAGTATATCAATGTCAATGTCCCTCTTGGACTCTGAGCACGAAAGGTCGGCGAGTTGCAGCATGCAGGTTTGAGCTGTCCTGCAGAAACTTACAGGGGACACAGAAGAATGGCAAATGGCAGGAACTTCCAGAGCCTCAATTCGTACCCGTCTCCGATCGTGTTGGCTTTGGAGCCAAACCTCTACCTTGCGGAGTTTACTCGCATTACCAAGGGTAGTATCGCCGAAGACTGTGATGCTCAAAGCCTCTTTTCCTAGAACCTTACAAGACAGCTCGTTGACAAGCCTGGACGTCACAAACGTCCGCTGGCTCCCTCCGTCCAGTAAGCACCGGAAGACGCGGCGCTTAGTCTGCCCTTCAGCCCAGATTGTGGCGGTTTGCAGAAGAACTGTTTCGACGCTGTTCGACACAGCACTCGTTACTGACACTTCCGAAGTGCCTGGTTGCGATGGTGAATGAGGGCTGTCCTTCGTGGGTTTGAGGTCAGGATCGCAGAGGCAAGTCGTGTGTCTCCCTTGGCAGTTGGCGCAGCGGAGAAATCTGGCGTTGCGACAATCTCTTGCCCGGTGATATCTTTTGCAGCACCTGAAACATCGGCCGTCTCTCTTCAGTATTTCTTTTTTCTCACTGATGGAACGCACGTTGCATTGATTGAACGAGTGCTCACGTGCGTCGCAAAAAAGGCATTTGGCATCTTGAGCGTCCGTCCTTGCAGCTAAAGCTGCCGCCGATGGAGTGGCGTACGCTTTGCGTACCTGGTTTAATGAGTCCTCCTTCTGGGCCTTTGATGGACTGGCTTGATCAGGCTTTATTTCCAGGACGCGCTCTCGGCTCTCTACCTCGGACTTCAGAAAATTCAGAAACGTTTGCAGACTACCGATGCTATCTGCGATGTCAGTGGCTCTTTGCTGGCAGTAGCGGAGGACAAGGTCGTCAGGAAGTCGCTTCTTCACGGCAGCATGTAGAAGCACACTGTACTCTTCTGCCTTTACGCCAAGTGCTTCAAGGCTGCGGACATTTAGCGTGATATCATCGTAGAGCCGTCTCAGACCAGTGACGTCGCTCGATGTGGTGACGTTTTTTAAATTCAAGAGTCGCGTCATGTGGTCGTCAATTATCGCCTGGGTCTGGCCGAACCTGCCCTTCAAGAGATCCACCGCGATGTTATAGTTGTTCTCCGTAATAGACAATCCCCGTATGCTGTCTTCCGCCTTTCCGAATAGATAGCTCGTCAAATATCTAAATTTATCAATTGAAGAGAGGTCGGGATTGTTGTGTATAGACCCTTCAAATTGATCCCAGAAAGGTTTCCAGTTATGGAGGTCTCCTTCGAACTTCCGGATCTCTAATTTTGGAAGTTTGATCGCTATCGTTCTTGACCGTTGATGGCCTTTGTCCCGATCCTGTAACCGCTCCACAGCATTCGATACGATGTTAGGCGTGCGCAGGGCATCCAGCTTGAGCGTGGCTCTTGTTCGTAAACGGCAGATTGACACTTGATACGCCTCGACGCTTACCATCTCTTCTTCAAGGTGTTCGGAGCAATCCAGGAGAGCTTGCAACTCGTTGGTGGCTCTGGTCACCGCTGACCGGATGACGGCTCGTTTCCTCCGCAGTCGATCCATTCTCTGAAGGCGAGCTGTTATCCGGGTTTCGTGTCTCTCAGATGGAAAGTTGTCACTCTTTTTGTCGGGCGTCTCCTAGATCCCGGGTTTCGGCACCAGATGTTTGGGATCTGAAGAAAGTACAACCCGATCGACGTGATGGCAGACTTGTACACGTTACTGAAAAATAGTAAGGAATTACATTTACAATTACTCAAGGCTAAATTGTAATTTATTACAATTACAATTACCCTCCCATAAAAGTAACTGACCGTTACCCAAAAAAGTAATCCGTTACTTTCGTGGCGTTACTTTCAACATTATTGTCCTCAAGTAGGAAACAAAAAGAGGGTTATTCAAGTTCTTATTGTTGCAACCTGTTCCATTTTATGACCTTGAGTATTTTGAGCAGTAACTGACTCTCGAAAGTCTCGTCGGACATTTTGCATTTATGTCGACTGCTACGCTGAACACCCTCTGAACTGTGGCACTGGATGGAGTGGCATATTGTTCCTCACGAATGCTTCATGCTCTGCATTGAACTTCTTCAGCGAAGCAATGGAAGTACTATTTACCTCGAAGATAGAGTAAAGCTTCATCGTTGCAGCCGTTGCCTGATATTCGAGAGTTTTAGTTGATCGTTCCGATACCTCTGATGCCCCCGATAACGATATGATTCATGCGCGAAGGCGGCGGCGGCGGGGTGTCGGGTATAGTTATCGGAGTCATCGGACCGTTCAACTAAAATGCTCCATTGTCTAAATCGCGAAGCTGTGGAAGTCATCATACATCTAGCCAAAACAAGAATAAGAATTGATTTATGTCCATCTTACTATACCGACATATATTGCCAGACAATAGCAAAACAGAGTTGTAACAGTAAGGTGATAATTAAATAATAAATAAGGTTTGGCTCGATATTCCTCCTCCTTTGGTTCTGAAATGGCCGAGCCTTTGTTGAGAAGTTGGTGAATTAAAAAACGTTTCCAGTATATAAATATAAGTAATAAAAAAAGGGCACTAATAACAACAATTAATTAGAACGTCGGTTAAAACAAGGAAATGTAAATGCACGTTTGCCGTGTGTACCTTTCTTGGTGCCGTTCAAAAACGCACGGAGCACGAACCGACTCCAGTTTACTCCGATGTTTTCCAGAAAGACGTCCGCTGATGCCACGGGCAGCGAAGGGCAGAGTACTAAGTAAGCCGCGCTATGGCCCCAATCACGAGTTTCACTCTCTCCTCAAGCCCAGAATATCAAGTCTACGTCAGCCACCATTATGTTTTATTTGTAAAAATATCTGCTTGAGATAGGATGCGTCCACCTGGGGCAAAACAGGAAGAAGAAGAAAGGAAGACTATTACCATTTTTGCAAGTGCTCGTAAAAATCTGACTCACAAAAAGGGTGACTGAGATGCAGATAACCTGGTTGGAATTCACAAATAAATTGGGCCAACCCTAGAAGTTGGACTACAAAGAAGTATGTAGCTTTTGAGACAGGGTCAAATGATCTGAAAGATGCAGAAAAAAAATAATCCTGTTTTCTAAGAGAAGATGAGAAGTGTGCAGCAACGAACAAGGATGCTTGTGGCAATAACACCTTCACATACTATCACATTTCTTTTAGTGAATTTTAGGGTAGACGGAGCGTTTTCTCGTGTTCTGACATTATGAAAATGGTCGTAGTCACTATAACCGAGAAGGACATGCTAATTCTTTCTGTGCATTTACAGCCCTGAGCTTCTCGAAGAGGCACGCCATCACTCGGTGTCCTCCTCTCCCCGTCTTCGATCGCAAAGAAAAAACAAAGGGACTAAAAAAAGCTGATATAACTTTCCCCCTTCCCCCTTTCTTTCTTTTTTTTTTTTGTAGAAATGTTTATTTGGATTTTTTGGCATTGTTGTTAGGGTCTAAAAAAAAAGATTCAAGGCTTGGTGTTGCAAAAAAAGGCTTTGCGGAACTGAAGAGTGCCAAGCTTCCCTTTGCGCTGGTCAATTCGCGTGACAGTGTCACTGCGCTCGATTTTACCGAAATAGAAATAACTCTTTCTTTAGAAAAGGGGGGGGGGGGGCGGCTTGGTCCTGAACAAAATTGTAACGGATTACAAGGAATCCGTTGCCTAGAAAATGTAAGGGAATTACTTTAAAATTACTCTAGAAAATATGTAATTCTTTCGTTACTAAATTACTGATAAATGTAAGGGATTACAAGTAATTTCGTTACTTGTAACGGATTACGTACAAGTCTGCGTGATGGTAGCGGTTTATCAGATTGAGAACATGGCGGGCTTTCCTCGCGCGTGATCCCGTTGCCCACTTCTTCGTCGTCCCGTAGTTCGTGAATATTCTGGGTATTAAGTACCTTTCAATAATCCACTTTCACTCCCGCTTGCTTACCTTCTTGTGACAATAGAGTTAAAAAAAATGAAAATCGCTTACAACCCCCTGTAACACCAAATTAGAGTGCAGCTCTTGAGGAGGAGAAGGGAAGGGTATTGAGGGGAGCGTATACCCCTGCATCCTCCTCCTCACCTCCTCATCCTGCGTGCTACTCCTCCCTCCGGGCGGCGTCGGCGTCGCTGTCGGCGTAACTGTGAGGTCACGTGACGTCATCGTGATGACGTCATCGGCATAGTCAGTGATGACGTCACACGTGACAATGACGATGACGTCATCGTGATGATGACAATGAGGATGACGTCACTAATGACGTCATCAGTGACGTCACCAGTGACGTCACGCGTCCCATAATGCACCGTGGGGTTACGTCGTCGACGGCGACACCGTTCAAGCCGGAAACAGGCGCCTAAGAGCTGCGCTCTAAAAAAACTTGTACAAAGAAGACGTGTTCTCGTGGCGTTACGTTCACAAACGCCAATACGTTCTTCCCTCTGCCGGTGGACATCGCCCAGTTCCGGCTTGCACACGCACAAGTATCTTCGTACATTTTCGCGGAAATAATTCTAATGAAACCCTTTGGCGTTGTTATAAAAAGTAAGAAACCGCAAGTCCTGCATCCACTTCTAGTTTTGGACCTTCGGAGCTGCAAGTTTCCCCTGGCCCCTGAATGCGGTAAGTGGCAAGGTTTTTGCTGGTTACGGGCACTAGCTCACAACTAGATAGCGTTATTGCGACACCAAAGAGTTTACAAAAGTGGAGAGTATCTTTTAATATTCGGGGATGGTTAATAGAACACAGGTTTACCGAACGCCGTTTCGTAAAATGGAGCTTTTGTTTAATGATTGAAACACCATCGCTTGTTGGTCTTGTGGGAGCATGCACAGCGTACACTCGGTAGAAAAGATTCGAAGCAAGAGGCAAAAGTCAGGTGATGAAGAATGCACACGTAAAGTACCGTTTGTTTTAGGTTTTCTCTTTACAACATATCTGAGTTGCTCTTTACGTTGGTGCACTGATATAATTGTGATATCTAGTTTCTTTTTCTTGTGGTACACAACACAAATCTGTCAAAATTCATGTGTACACCTGGTTTATTTAGTGTAGAAAAGCTTGCAATTCAGAATAATAATTAAAAAAGAACAGACCGATTTTCAAGCTATTTATTGTGTTATGCTTTTTCGAGTTCGACTTTGTCAAAGAAACCGTGAAGTATTATTAACGTTTACTTTGGAGTGAATTACTTTTTCTCTCCGTGGAAAGACTGCAAAAGAGACACAATAAAAAAATCTGCAAGTATGAGCGCCAGCAGAGGCTGTCACGTGTTCTGATTCCGATTCGGGCCTGGAGTGTTCGAACGTCATAACAACGCTCCGGGTCTAGCAATGCTGAGAACACGTCAGTGTTGAAGTTCAAATCGCAGACACCTGCATTTTTGAATCAAGGTTCGTTTTTTTCAAATGCTTGGAGGTGGAATTTGTATTCCCTCATCGAGGTTCCATTGTGTTTTCTTTTTGTGGCTGCAGAATGAAAGATGGATCCTTTTCTGACCTGACCACCCAGCGATCCTGACCACCCAGCGACTCCCCACAGTTGGAACCTGAACAAAGACGCCCGGATTTAGCATCTGTTCTCTCCAGGCGTTTTATGTAAGAAGTCACTACGGTCATGCACCAGAGCCGGAAAAGACCCCAAGAGGTTTTTGATGAAGCAGTGTCATCAGTCCATGTGCGCTTTCATGAGTATGAAAGCGATGTTCAAAGATGCATACAAGCTAACCTAAACAGTGGGTAGGGATTTTAGGGGTGCGCGAATATTCGCCCTTTTCGAATAACAAATCGAATATTACCCTATTCGATTCGTTAATCGAATCCAATAATAATTCCCAAAAGTTTCGAATATTTTTCGACTAATTTTTGAATAGTCGTTACGGTGTCGCGCTGCGAGATTCTCTTCAATGGCGTCCCACAACGCGCCGGCGCGCCTGTCATACGTGCCCGCAAGATGCCAATACGTACCCTCTTCTCCTGGACAATGATTGTCGCCATCGGCAGCAGCAGTTCCTCTCTATACGTACGTTGCTGTTGCCTCCATTAGGGACCACTGTGTTAAGTATAATCCGCATGTAAGCGATTTGCCGAGAGACGAGATAGGCGACGCCGACCCGCTGCGCTGTCGCTCGGTCAGTCGCGCGATAAGGCAAGCCGCATGAAAGTGGCGTGAGCAAGTGACCAAGGCGATGAGGACGTTTTCTAGAAATCCAAACACGGAACGACGCGACGAGCGACAGTGAGAAATCTCCGTCGCTCGCTGCTGAGTCCTGACCCTCGTCACTGTCGCTCGTCTTGTCGCTCGCTAAAACGCTTACATGCGGTTCAACATTTAGGGACCGCATTCGCACGAGACTGCTCGTGCACGCTTTCGGAAAGTGTGTCGTGGAGACGTTACAGAACTGGTTGCAACGGTACCGCCGATCTGCGTGAGCAAAGTAGAAGTGGTAGAAGCTGGAAGTTGTTCGAAGAGAAAGCGCAGTAGAATATGGAAGTTTTTCGGCAGCTCCCATGCAACCGATTGAAGAAGCCACAACAGCTGCTTGTGTCGAGTCTTTCCCAACACTTTCCATGGTTGTTCCAATTGTTCAGTGATTGAAGATGTTGCTTTTTGAGGGCGCAAGTGTAACAAGACAATGCGTTTTCCCAGAATCTTCTCTGATCATTGAAAACAAGGTTCCTGGACGTAAGCACACAGGCACATCGCGCCCTTGCCACCTTCTTTGATCCTCAATTCAAGAACATCTGCTACAACAAGGAATAAAAACAGAATGTAGAGTTCCTACTAAGCACAATGCTTCAGGATGTACCAGGCTTAAGCAAACTGTGATTTTATGTTCAGCATCCGCGTCAACCGTGATATATAAGTTTAGCATTCTAATATTTTTGTAGCTTTTGTCTCTATTTAAATATATATCGTTGAGTTCTAGTTATTTTTTGTCTTGTCGCGTTTTTACAATAAATTTAAGTAACATTTTGGAACAATAAAAATAAATTTATAATCTCTACTCTTCTTTAATAGCTGTCTACTTACTATTCGGAAACTATTCGAGAATTATTCTATTAGTATTCGTATTCGATTCGGTCCCACAATGATTCAATTCGTATTCGATTCGGTTTCGAAAATCACTATTCGCAAACCCCTAATGGATTTGCATCGAAGAGGCGGGACTTGTCAAAAAGCCGATATAACAGCTTTAAAGGCAACAGCATCGACGCCTTACTGCCTGAACTTCGCATCACGAAGGACTCAAGGCAATTTCTGCAGTTGGAGTGCAAGATAGAAGGCACGCGGCTGCTGGTCTTGTATGCCGATAAGTACTTGGAAGCTCTCATGAACGTGGATTATATTTTGGGCGACGGAAACTTTAAGTATAACCCAACCGAATTTCACAATCCTGGCCAACTGTATACCTTAACCGCGGTCGTGAATGGAGAAGCCCACCCTATTGTTTATGCCTTGATGCAATCCTTGGACGTTCAGGCGTTTGAGGTCCTTTACGTTGCCTTAAAGGCTTCGGTAATAAACAAGTATACACTGGAGGCCTCAACCACGTGACTCTTTGGCTACGTGTCAGCAGCGATTCAGGCAGTAACCAACACATTCCAGACCGCCTGGGGCCTCCAAAGGTAAGAATACTGCACAAGATTTTCCATGTGTAGTCTTCAATTTAGTTTAACTAGCTTGTTTTCCAATTTTTGAAAGTTTAAATACTGAAACTAAGTAAACGCCATCCGGCACGTTCAAGCAAATAACTCATGGACCACTTCGTAATCTTCTTAAGTGCCTACGTGATCTCAGTTAAGCGGCTTCACCGCAAAGGCCCACGTGAAGACTACGTTGGGCAAACTCGACCGGAAATATGACGTATACAAATTAGGAGACCGTAGGCCTGTACTCTACCTCAAATCTGAGCCACCGAAGCAGCTTATCATTAAAACGCAAACGTTTAATTTCATTTAATTGATGACCGAGCTTTCATATTCTGAAACGCAAAACATAATTAACAGATAAGAGTCGAAGCTTTTTGACATCTCACAAAAATAAATGTAAAAGATGTATAAAAAAAATGAAAGCCGTTTACAACTCCCTGTAACGCCGAAATAGAGCGCAGCTCTTGAGGAGGAGGGGAAGGCACGGGGGGGGGGGGGGGGGGGGGGGGGGGTCACGTGACCTCGAGGGGTGGGGGCGGGAAAAATTTTCCGCTAGACTTAGCGGGGAAAATTTTCCGCTAAATTTAGTGGGGAAAAATTTCCGCTAAATTTAGTGGGGAAAATTTTCCGCTAGATTTAGCGGGGAAAATTTTCCGCTAGATTTAGCGGGGAAAATTTCCCGCTAAATTTAGCGGGGAAATTTACCCATCATGCACCGCGCGGTTACGCCGACGGCGACGGCGACGCCGACGCCGCTCAAGCCGGAAACGGGCGCCTAAGAGCTGCGCTCTAAAATGAAAAAAGTTTACGATTCTCTGTAATGCCGAATCAGAGCGAGCGCAGCTCTTAAGGGAAAGGAGGGGAGGGTACGGATAGGAGGGTATGCCCCTCCTCCCCCTTCATATCCTTCCCTCTCCTCTCCTGCTCCCCTCCCATTTAGCGGGAAATTTTCGCAATATTTACCGCTAAATTAAGCGAAAATTTAGCGAAAAATTTCCTGCTAAGTTTAGCGGGGAAACCAAATTGGGGTTGAGGTCACGTGACTTCAATTTCCCCGCAAAATTTTGGGAAAAAATTTCCACTAAATTTAGCGGACGTCACGACGGTAAAATATTCCCGCTAAATTTGGTGCAAAAAGATTTCGCTAAATTCGGCGGGAAATTTTCTGCTAAAGTTAGCGGAAAATATTTTCGCTAAAATTGGCGGAAAAGTTTTCCGCTAAATTTAGCGAAAATATTTCTCCGCTATATTTAGCAGGAAAATTTCCCGCCAAATTTAGAGTGAAAATGTTACCCTCGTGGCGTCATTATGGAAAACGTCCCATATAATGCAAATCCCGGTTACGCCGACGCCGACGCTGCTCAACCCGGAAACGGGCGCCTAAGGGCGCATTCCCACTGGAAGCGGATCCGTGTTCGCAAAGCGGTTGCGAACGCGGTTGTATAAAGATCCAGTACAATTTCACGCGCATTTGAAAATCATCAATGCGCGTGCAATCGTACTGGATCTTCATACAACCGCGTTCGCAACCGCTTTGCGAACGCGGATCCGCCTCCAGTGTGAATGCGCCATGAGGGCTCATTCACACTGGAAGCGGATCCGCGTTCGCAAAGCGGTTGCGAACGCGGTTGTATAAGGATTCAGTACAATTGCAAGCGCATTTGATGTCATCAAATGCGCGTGCAATTGTACTGAATCCTTATACAACCGCGTTCGCAACCGCTTTGCGAACGCGGATCCGTGCAGTGTGAATGAGCCCTAAGAGCTACAGGATATAACAATGGTTTTTACTTATATATTTTTTATTTCTTTCTATTTCCAGGTACGTGGCTGTGCGTTTCACTTCGCAAAGCCCTGAACAAGAAGTGTGACGAGTTGGGATTTAGGACCTGGTGCCGGGACGACGTCGATGCGAACGAATTCTTCATCAGGCTGCGACATCTTCTCTTCGTGCCGGACGACTTCAGACTTCCTTTTGCAGGAAACCTGCTCGCCGCCAGGCCACACCAACCGCCACTGTACGCAGCACGGCTGGAGCAACTGGTCCGCTACTTCACAAACTTCTGGGTCTCGCACAGCGTAGTCAAAGAGATCTGGGGCCAGTTCGGAAACCGAGGACCAAGAACGAAAAACCATAATAGATGGCTGGCACAACGGGCTGCACAGTCGTGTCGGCAGCCGCAATCTTGATCTTGCGGAGTTTATTCAGTTTCTGCAAATATCGCAGCACGCAGCGCAAAACCGCTTGCAGGCTTTGTTGTTGGACCCCCTGGCTGTAGCCAAACCAACCACCAGCGCCGTTATCAGCAGGAACCGTCTGCTGCATGGCGAGATGGACGCGTTCGCGTCCTTTATCAACAGTCGCTAGCGGATGGCGGGATGGCGAGTGTGGTGGCAGCTTTTGCTGCCTTGTCAGCTTGTCAGATGAAAGGAGTGCACCTACATGCTTTCTCTTAAAACAATATATTATTTTTGCAAGGACTACCATAATGCGGGCGTAGCAAAAATGGAAAGTAGTGTTGCAGAACACTGTTGAAAACATCAAAATAGTTTCTATTGTTTTCTCGGTAAATGTACGAAGGAAAAGTAATGTAAAAGTGGTTTGTAACGTAAAGAGTAAAGTAATCCACTACTTTTCAGCGAACGTAATTTGTAATGGTAAATCATTGCATTTGCAAAGCTGTGCGCTGACGTCCAGGCTTCCCCTAGAGTTCCTGTATTGGCTTCCCCCTACGGGAGCCAGAGTTGCGCGTTCAGGCAGGCATGTGATCCCAGCTCCTCACCGTGACTGAGATTCGGCGACGAATAGCAGCGCCGGCGCACGTTCCGAGAGCGCGCCGGCGCGCTCAAAGCTGGGGAACGTGCGCCGGGGCGCGTGCAACGTCTACTTTGAATGCACGCGCACTTGATCCGGGCTCCTACACGTGATCGGCTCTTGGCGAATAGCGGGCGAGGGCGGCACGCGGCACGTGGAATCAACGCGCAACTCTGTCTCCGTAGGGAGCCTATTGGCGGACGTTGAGCGAACGAAAGCGTTTCCGCTGTGGTTGGCCCCCCACAATTGGCCGAATACTGACTATGACGTCAGCAAAGGATGTCTATCAACGGAAATAAGAGAAGTAAGAACTTCAATTTTGACGGTGTTGGCAGTGTTGCTTTGAGAGCGCAATGATTTCAGGCTTCCACCATGCCCATTACAAACACCATCGAACTTGTTGTTCACAAGGTAATGACGTCACGAAAGGTAACCGAACGAGGGCGCCACCGAAACATCTCGCCGCTAATAGGAGGTATTCACTGGCCTCCATATTTGAGGTCACTGTTTAGAGCGCATGCTCAGAACGAGCTCGCATTAATAGGCTGCCAAGACCGGCAATCTTGGTAGTGCGGAATGCACGTGGCGAAAGAACTGTGGAAGCTCGCGTTCAGCACGCGCTCCGCAGCCGAGCACACAGCTATGGCCGCCAGTGAATACTCTCTATAGACGATTGTAAGCGAGGCCACTGGCCGCCGCCATGTCTCTGCTCGTGCGAACAAGCCCTTGCAATTTCAAGCCTGCCAAAGCTATGTTCACGCGCAAGCTGCAGGTGCTTGCACCCATCGGCACCAGTCGGGGCACCATGCTTGCAATTGTCTATAGGGCGTATTCACTGGCGGCCATAGCTGTGTGCGCGGCTGCTGAGCGCGTGCTGATGGCGAGCTTCCACAGTTCTTTTGTAACGTGCATTCCGCACCCTCAAGATTGCCGGTCTTAGCAGCCAATTAATGTGGGCTCGTTCTGAGAATGCGCTCTAGACAGCACCCACAAATATGGCGCCCAGTGAATACTCCTTATATAGGAACTCTAGGTTCCCCGAAAAATGGCTTTTTGATGCTCTGTGCTACCAGATCCTCTCGCTCGAAATCTGCGACCGGGCACTCTATGGCTCCGTCGTCGAACTGCCAGGCTTTGTGAGTATAGGGGAGGCTATGGCACCCTTCCAAGCTGTGCCCTCGAGGTGTTCGCTTCTTCTGAAATGCTAGAAAAAGGGGGGCTATGTTGCGCTTTTTGGACTCCCAGGAGACTAGGGAGAGGGAAGTGACGTCAACAACGCAGCAAATGCAGATTGGATGTTGATTTTGTTTTCTTCTGTCAACATCCAATCTGCGTTTCTCTAGTCGTTGACGTCACTTCCCTCTTCCAAGTCTCCTGGGAGTCCAAAAAGCGCAACATAGCACCCCAGATGTCCCTCAAGCATCGTTCTGAGCGTGCGCTGCGAACAACGTTCAACAAAATGGCGTCCCGTCAATACTTCCTATAGAGGAAATTACAATATGTGTGTCTGCAATATGTTTCTTTGTCAGCTCGTCAACGTCGGCTTCACTGGCACGATATTTTAGTATGACGAAAAAACGGCAAAGACTGCAGGAACGCGAATTAAATAAAAACACAAGTCTTTATATTTAACAAGACAAACTATTCTAGCATGTGACAGATGAGACGGAATCTCCAACGTTCCCGAACGTCCAACGAGACGATAAATCCAATCGAGACGGAATGTACAACGCACCTGAATGTCCAACGAGACGGAAGGTCCAACCGAAACGGGATGTCCAATGTGCCTCAATGTCCAACGTGCTTGAATATCTATTATCGGATCTTCCGTCTCGTTGAACATTCAGGCTCGTTGGACATTCCATCTCGTAATTCATGTAACCTTGGGAATCATTTGCCCTCACGCGAATGACGAAGAGTGTGCATGTGCAGCTTCAATCGGCGCTCAAGCACGTGCTCCCGTACCTTCGACTGGATTGCCATTGAAGTTGTCCCCGAATACAGATAAAGCCACACGCCCGCACCAGTAGCATCAGCAGACTCACGTGTGTCAACTTCAAACAGGGGATAAACGCAGACTTGGGAAGCAACCCGTTACTTCTTTAAAGTAATTTTGTAATTGCCACGTTACTTTTTCGGAGCAGTAAATTGTGAAATAATTTCGTTTCCAATATTGGTAACAAATTAAATTTAATAAGTCACTACTTTTAAAAAAAAGTATTAACATAATATAGAAATTGGAGTAATACGAGCAGGCAATCCAGCACCATAAGGATAGCAAGTTCAACAAAATACAAAACATCGTGAAGAGCAGAATCACAGAAAGGGAAACACAATTTCTTGTATGAAAGGTCATAGAACCACTGAAGAAACGTGCAAGACACATACAAATATGTAAAGAACAATGACCAAGAAGATAACGCCATCGCCTTTCATCGTGTTTTTTTTTTTTCTCCTGGGCAGGAGAAAGCTCTTCGTGTTTATTTGTTTCTGACTTTTACATGGTTTGAAAGGCCCGTTTGAAAACGGAACTCTCGCAGATAAGGTCCTTACCTCTGAATCTCCCAGCGGATGTAGACGCTGCTACTGAGCATGCGCACCGCTAGCTTCGTCTTCAGATTTCCAGGGATCATCTCAGGTCGCCGTAAGCTAGCGGGATGGCGAGTGTGGTGGTAGCTTTTGCTGCCTTGTCAGCTTACAGATGAAAGGAGTGCACCTACATGATTTCTCTTAAAACAATATATTATTTTTGCAAGGACTACCATAATGCGGGCGTAGCAAAAATGGAAAGTAATGTTGCAGAACACTGTTGAAAACATCAAAATTGTTTCTATTGTTTTCTCGGTAAATGTACGCAGGAAAAGTAACGTGGAAGTCGTTGGTAACGTAACGAGTAAAGTAATCCGCTACTTTTCAGCGAACGTAATTGGTAATGGTAAATCATTGCATTTGAGGTTCGGTAATTTGTACTTGTAATCCATTACATTTTTCAAGTAATGGGCACAAGTCTGGATAAGCGAAAACAGGTTTCCCCACTTCAGACCGCGGTGTAAGACCCGTGTTTCAGACAGCCTCAGGGACGCATGTAGGTCGATCTCGAAGCGAACGAAAATCAACGCCTCCATGAAACGGAGACACGGAATAAATAACAGCATCCTTGTGTGCGCCGAGAAGGACACGATCTCCTCTAACCTTAGGAGTGCTCCCGATGTGTGCTTACTCACCCGGCAGAGGACACTTTGCAGCGCTCAGCGACGGCACCCGTGGTTTCGAGTTCGTGACGCAATACCTAAGTGCGAATGCCAGGGGAAGACGAAGCAAATGTCGATGTTTTGTTTCTTTTTTTATTTTTCTAGAGAAGTTGATACTACACAAGACCAAAATATCCAATACTTGAGCTGTGGTAACATCTCCAAAAAAAGAGCCACTCTTTCAGTGAGAGCACCATTGTATCCGTGCCGCTTCTACAAGTGCAGTGTTTTTTACGCAACCTAGCCGTAGTATTTGTTTGTTTCTCGCGAAAGCAACAATCTCTACAACAAGGGTGGAGTGACCGGATCGGCTAAACTAAAACGTTCGGGCTTGCAAAACCTGCGCGAAGTCTGCTTTCGACGAGCGGCTCGATACAACAACGCAGGTTCAAACATGACCATGTCGCAACAAAACACTAGAATCGTGTAATCTTCTTTTTATTTTTGTGGAACGTGAATGAAATCACAAAGTGCCAAATTATTTGGGTTTCAAAACTTTTCGAGATAAAGCTTTGTATATTTTCAACCAGTCGGAAAAATCGCGGAAGTTGAGCATAATTATGAAGAACCGTCAAAACTGATCAAATCAGGAACAATACAGAATCGTGTTTTTAGTTTTCCTTTATTTACCTAAGTCTTGTGGTTAAACCTGATTCATATTGTGAATTTTACTTGCGATTTCGCAATTGTAACGTCGCTCTTGCGGAAAAAAAAAAAAAAGCTTGGGGGAAGTTGCGGTGCCCAATGTCGCTGCTGCGAATTCCCAAGCAATATCGGACCATGTGAATCGGGCTTCACTCGTAATTATGTTAAATTTACACCAGCTTGTTTGCACACTTTTTCTTAAATGAGAGTATAAGGTTTAAGCGCCAAATTACGCTCAACGAAAATAAAATTAAGTAGACAAGGCGCGTTTTAAAACACTGAATGCAAAATCTTACAAACAAAATTCAACATTTGGTCCAGTCATTTATTCGAAAATAAAATGTCCCATTTACTCTTTAACAGCCACCTACTTTTGCCTCTCTTTAAAAGAAACAGTTTGGTTGGGTGTACATAATTAACGAGTGGCAAATCTACGCAACGGCTGCCTATATTCCTCAAATTACGAGATACTAAGTAAAACTGAGACGAAAGGGCTTGGTAGACTACGTCCATTTCAATTGGGACAAACGGGTCTTATACACCATCATAGTAGTTCTATGAGCCGCGTAAACAAAAAGCAAAAAATTGCGTTTTTAAAACTTACGAACGAGCTCAAAATCTGGCATAGCAAACCCAAGCGGGCGATAGTGAGTAACGAAAACAAACACGTAGTGAAAAGCCCAAAAGCGCTTTGGGTGAAATGCGCATCAACAAGCCTCGTGCTCCACCTGCCCCGCTTCGCCAACCCAAGGAAACTCGTACGGACGCAGTGAGAAAACAAAAGATAAACAGACTAACCCGAGAGACGATGCGCGACATCTTTCCGCATTCCAATTCGAAAGATATCCGAGGCGAGAACTTGGGCGGCGAAAAAATAAGAGGAAAACGAAGAAAAAACAAGTAAAATCAAAGAAAAGAAAAAAGAATACCGCAGTTGCCGCCGAAGGGTACACCTAGGTAAATACATAACGTAAACATCTAAGCGCATCAGGACTGCCGTCCCGTATACATATCCATAATCCACGCGCGCATCAAGGTAGACGCGGCGCTGTTGGATCTGGGCACAACCTTGCGGGGGGACGATTCGTCAAGGCCTCAAGGGGGAAGCGCCTCCCCTATACGAACACTCGGTTATTGTGGCACTGCGGCCTGTACCGTGCGCCTCGCAACCTACCCCACTGGCGTCACCTCGTCATAATCGGCGAGAGTCTAAAAAGGTCGTGGTGTTCGTTGTGAAAATCATATTATCTCTTAGCAGCCAATAAGATTGCAGCATTGGTCGATACGAGCACATAATTACGAATCGCGACGCGAGAAACGTGAACAAAACAAAACATGCTCTGCCTTCCTAAGTTCTTAGCGACTTTAGTTGAAGCTTTTATTAATAACTTGGACAAAGACTTCGTCAGGATAACGACGCATAACCGCCACGTAAAAAAAACAATCGCAAAAAAAAAAAAAACTACAAGAATACAAATTTATCTGCTCACAATATTGCTGAAAGAATTTTGCTCGCCTTATATTACGCACGAATGCTGCTCTGGTTAAAGCTTCGTCACTTGTAGGCACCGTTCGGTTAAAGCAGCATTTCGAACGTAGCGTGTATTTGTTTTAGAGCGCAGCACTTAGGCGCCCGTTTCCGGCTTGAGCGGCGTCGGCGTCGGCGCCGCTCCCCCCTCCTCCCCGAGGTCACGTGACACCCCCCCCCCCCCCCCCCCCGAGGTCACATGACCCATGACCCCCCACCCCCCTCCCTCAGTACCCTTCCCTCCTCCTCCTCAAGAGCTACGCTCTAATTCGGCGTTAGAGGGAGTTGTAAACGGCTTTCACATTTTTGTTTGTTTTTTAACTCGAAAGAAAGACAGCAGTCGAGTTTGTTCAGTGAAAAATAATTTGATGGCAAAAACATTCGGGAGACCAAGACGTAGTCGTGCACGTAGCGACGCCATTGTAACCCTTTGCTTCTATACTTGTGGAGCAAACAAAAAAACATTGTTCACGAACAGAGTGTGTGTTTCTATCTTATTATAATATAAAACAAAAATATATCACAAAAAGGACTTTCAAGACCCTCGTCACCTATGGAGAGGTCTTTCATGTTTACAAACAAACCGGAGCGCCCCTAGCGGACGCCACCGGCGCCGCGCATGCGCGATGGGGGTGTGGGCAAGAAGCTCGCCGTCGCCCATAAACAAACCATTGAAATGCGATGTTGTCGGCGTCAGTGTGAGTCCCTCTGCCCTTTTTCGCGTTCTAATTGTTGATTTACGTCTTCCTGGCGATGTCTGACTACTTGAGCGGCGTCAGCGAAATTACCGAGGCTCGTTACACCGCAAAACTTCGCGTGATCAATGTGACATGTGGCGATTCATTCCGCGTGGACGCCACAGTATGTACGCTAAAGCCTGATGCACATGAGATTTCGCTCGCACTTTTCAGTCGCGACGCCGCTCGGGTTGCAAAAGCGTGAACCGTAGCTGAGATGGTCGACGTCGATACTGAAAATCGCAAGCCGAATCGGACCAAGTGAATTAGGCATAACAAGTCAGGATGGGCACTGGTAACAATGATCAACATCTCCTTGTATCTACCGCTTACATCGAGCCCGCTTACCAACCTTCAAACTTTAGCCTTTTGAGGCCTGCACTTACTTCTTATCGCAAGTACCGGGCCAACATTTGGTCTAGGGGCCGGCGTCTAAGAGAGCAGACGATAAGCAGAAACATTTGAAAGAGCAGACGACAGTTCGAACGATCAGGCGGCCGTTTGAACTTGAAGACGCACTGAACGTAGTCTGCAGGTGGTCCGCACAACTTGACGGTTTTCTGGCGTTCATGTTGGAACAAAACAAATAAATCTGATGACCACAAGTATCCGTGAATTCAACCCCAAGTGCTTCCCACCCAATCAATCGTTGTCCGACGGTATCTGCTTTTCTCTTTTCACGGCACATATCCGGATTCTCGAACGAACCGAGCAGGTGAAAACTGACCTCCAAACCTTTCTCGACTCTTTTTGTTACGGCCCCAGTCGCGGCGTTTTGACGAGAAGGCAGGTTTTTGTCTGGTTCCTTTAAAAAAAAATGCAGGAATACACGTCTGGCATGTGGACTTCTGCCCACAACCCCAGACCGGAAGTGCGCCCGACGCGCCACCACCGCGCCGTGACGTCACAGAGTTGAGTTCGTATATAGATGTAGGAATTAAGAGGTGATGTGTGTACAGAATCACTGACATGGTGGAGGCGATAAGTTGCGTCCCCCTGCCGACCCAAACACCGACCCGAGCACGCTTTCTTCGGAAGGACCCCAATTTCGTGCGGTTCAGCTCCACCGAGACCCGAGCGCATAGGGCCCGGCTAGGCCGACAGTGCAAACCCACTACCTCCTTTACCCATCAAAGTGTGCCGATTGGCTATTTACAATTTCAAGTGTACAGATGGACTGAACGAGGTTAGAGCATCGAGGGATATCCAGATGTCAAGAAATACATACACACATACATAGCTACATTTTTGTTTCTGATTAAAATAATACATAGATATGTTGCTGGCCCACGAGAAGCCTTCTGTTTGTGTAGACAGTTCAATGAGAGTCATGAACTTTTTTGAGGGTAGATTGTAGGTCATAAGTTGCGTCAAAAATGCACATTCCTGGCCTGAAACCGGAGTGCTATATTGATTATGTTCGTTTTATGTCGAGTAACAGAGCTAATCAGGCAAGAACTAATCTAACCATTGATTTCTTTACATAGCGTGTTTAAGAGATCGGTCTGCTCCCATAAAATCAACTGGCTTGCAATTTTTTTAATAGACTCATTCATGCAGGTAAGACACAACGTCGATATTTTCGATGATCTCCATACCTGATACTTCAAGGAGCGCTTCTATCAATACACCTTTCCAACGCTTATCCCCAGGCGAAAAATGCTGGGTTAATGAGCTGAAAACGCGTGAGTTTTGTCTAACATTTCGCCCTACAAAGCTATTGCGCATGCCCAGAAGGCGTTATGCAGTCCAGTAAAAAAGATATTAAAGCGCAAAATGTAAACATTTTGAATGGTCTATAAGTTGGTGAGGTTCCTCAGGGCGTAAAACAACACACCACCCGTGCTTGGCGCAGTACGACGACGCAAACGTCGAAGGAAAGAAACGATTTTTTTTTTTTTTTACGAAAAATGATGTAGTGGGTTTTTTTTTGAGAAAGTGACACACGGTTTTTCGACCCGAATAAAATGAACTACGCATCGCTGAAAACTTAAACTCCGTGAGAACGTGACGCGAACGGTGGTGACGAAATGCGAAAGTTTGAGAAAGCGACATTACCTGGATCAAAAGATACGTGGGAAGAACACAATTTATTTATGAGCCGCGTCCACAATGATATTATGGGCGCATCTAGCATTAATTGCAGTAAAAAAAAAAGACACTTGTCAGCGAAAAAAATTATTTTGTTTCCTTTCTTTCTGGACAACTTTTTTTAAAGAAAATAAATGTACAGGTGCTATGATCGATTTTTGTGTTGTTTGATTGATATTTGGCTTACGTGCGCCTCGGCTCATTAAGAAATATTGATTTCCTCTCGTATTTGTTTTTATCCACGTAGCGTCACGTTCTCAAACGTTCGCATTTTGTCCCCATCGCTATCGTCACGTTCTCACGGAGTTTCAATTTTCTATGATGCGTAGTATATTAGTGCAGGTCGAAGAACCGCGTTTAATTTTCTCGATCGACCCATGTACATTATTTCACTACAGGCAACACTTGTGGTAGATAAACAGTTGATCCAACTATATATTTGGGGGAGGGGGGGGGGGGGGGGAGAGGGAGTGAAATAGGGGACACGAAGGCATCAGTGAGAAGTCCAGAATTCCACTGTGTGGTTTGTCCCAATCCAATTGATGGGCCGGTGACAGGGTTATCTGGTTGTTTCTGAAATAGTTCAGTATTCGTGTGACCTGCTAAGCTATGTAAATTTCTGATGCTCTTCCAAGCAAAGCCCACAATTGGCCCCATATCAGTTGCAGTAGGCTCTTGTTGTGGTGACAAACGTTTGCGTCACTTTTGCGGTGTAACGTCCAGTCGGGATGTTTGTTTTTCGTGCATCACTTTGAGTTCTCCTTTATGGTGCCGTCCGGTTAAGATATGTCAGATCAAGGGGCGATTGGTTGAAAAGCACGCGGTCTGCCTTTGTTGGCAGTCTGTGGCACTGGTGCGTAAGTATAGCTGGAAAATTATGGCTTGGTCCATGTCGTGGCACAGTCAACGTGCTTTAATAAAATATTCCATTTTATTAAACTTCTTGAGACTCGGTAGAAAACGAAAAGAATCCTAATAAAAAAATGAGAAGAATCAAAGAGTCATCTTTGGGTTCTTCTTGTTCTATACCCAGCCTCAGGTGGTTTAAAGGGGCACTCAAGTGGTTTTTGAGTTCGTGTTTTGATGATGACAGCTGAATTTAGACCCCCTAAGTATCCCTAAAAACCAAAAAATATAGTCATACGGTGCTTATTTCTTTAATAAAAATGTAATTGAAGGCCGCCAAACCTCGGATCCACCCGAAAACGAAACCACTCTCATTGGTCCTCGCACGCTTATCAAAAGGATCTCGGGCCAATGGCGTTGGACGACGTTCCGTCGCGCAGTGATCCCGAGGTAGCCGCATCGGCCGAACTTCTTTGTCATTCGAGCTTCGATCATGGCGGAGTTCTCTACGCTCGAGGACCTGACGCCGTTAGAGGTTGAAATTCTTCGGCGGACAGCCGACCTGGGGATGATTTTCTATGACGCCACTTCGACGTGCGATGTGGACGATAGCAGCGCTTCGGAGCCATGTTCGGGTTCCGAGGACGGCGAAACGCAGACTTTTTCGGGCATTCTTCGATTTGCGGTTGGGGCAAGTCGTAACCGAACCAACGTTTGACATCGCAGCGTTACCTCTGGTACGTGATGTCAAACGATGTCGCCACGTTGCCTTCCGCCTCGGGAGGACGGGGGAAAGGCTGGTTCAGACATGTGCAACGAGCGCGTACCTACGACTGCGTTTGTTGCGACCGGAACGACCGCTCTGCGCCGCGCGTACACACACCTGCAACCACTACAGCAAGCGCAGCGGCAATCGGGTCGTCAGCACGGCGACCGCTTCTATACGCGGCCGTCAGCTGTTTCAGCGGCCCCTCTAAAAAGGGGACGCACTGCTACTCAATGCCGTAACCGAATATAGACAGACAGTTGTCTATAGCCCAAAGCTTTATTATTATTTTTTTCTTGATAGGCTTGCAGGGTACAGTGGATGAAAAAAATAAAATAAAAAGATGCAGTACGCCGTCTTGGACGATCACGACTCTAATACACGACATTGCAATAGTACAAATATCGCCAAAAGCCTTTTCTACGATTATAAAAGACAATGTAATCTTAGCAGCGATATAGCAACGTAGAAATATGATTTCGTGATCAGACAGACGTTGCGAGCGGTCAGGATTGCTAACACTAATCACTTCTCTCCGGTGATGAAAATGCGTGAAAATTCGCATTTTTCATACGGTACGCGCCAGTAATACCTTGAACTTGAGCACACGCATGAAATGCGCCAAATAAGAAATCCGGGCGATATTCGAGGACACAAATGCTTAGAAAGCACCACTGTAGTCGAAGTAAACAAACACGACGGCACGAGCGTTTCTGCTGTCTTGAGAGTGCCGCCACGACATCGCCGCACGAGTAGGTGGATCTTCCCTTTTAGTACGTGCTGGGTTATCATAGCGACACACGACGAAAATTCACAGTCAAGGATAGCGCTTTTACGCGGAACGATGAGCTTTCACCACGCCGTCCACGTCGACGACCACCACCGAGGCCTGGCCGGCCCGCTACCGACACGACCGGCCCGACCGGCCTGCAACGCGGGGACATACGTGCGCTTCCGCGCATTCCGGGGGAGCGGGAAATTCACCCCCCGCGGAGGACGGCAAGGAGAAAACGTAGTCCCTTGTTTGTGAAACGATAATTGCAGTATCGCGTATTCTAAACTAGAAATAGTTTACGTCTTTTGAAATTATCATGCACAACATATTTAAATGAACTGAAAATTGTTTCTTTAGCGAAACTTTACAAAGGCCGCCAAAATTTTCAAACATACGATAATTTCATTGGTCCTCGCAAGTACAGAAAAGAGTCCGCACGTATTTTATTCCTGCGTGATTAAAGGACACATGCAAAGAAAAAAAACATTTTTTTTAAACAGCTTAGATGGAAGAAGGATATTATAAAGCGATTTTACAACGAAGAAAAAAAATTTTTAGAGCTATATTTACGGCGCTATACGAATTTGTAGTTGGCGCCCGCCGGAGCCGCCGCTGGTCACGTGGTAGGCCCGCGCGCCACCGCCCTGCGTCGCCGGAGCCGTAAAGCGACGCCGCCGCCGCACGCTGAGCGTTGTGCGAACGCCGCTTCAACGCGTTTTCTCCACGCCGCCGTCGCCGCCGCCGCATAAGTTCGTCTGGTTCGGGGCGCCGCCGCCGTCATTTGACCGGCGCACAGGTCTATCACGTCTGCTTGCGCTTTTTCAGGAGTTTCCTTTGGGCTCTAAAAGTTACTTACTAATCTTAGTTTTTTGTTATACTTTAAATAAAGATGAATAAGTTACTTTTAGAGGCCATAGGAAGCTTCCGAAAGAGTGCGAGCACCACGTGACAAATATGGGCCCGTCACGTGATAAATAAGGGCCACTTTTCGGCGGCGCCCGCGGGCGCCAACTACAAATTCGTATAGCGCCGTAAATATAGCTCTAAAAATTTTTTTTCTTCGTTGTAAAATCGTTTTATAATATCCTTCTTCCATCTAAGCTGTTTAAAAAAAATGTTTTTTTTCTTTGCATGTGTCCTTTAATAGGCGGTTCTGCCTTCTAAAACTGAAGATACTCATTCACTGACACTTCCTTAACGCCATCGCACCAAAAAGTAGCTTCTCCAAAAACTGCTTGAGTGCCCCTTTAAGAAAATGGTATCTTTACCAGCTCGCCTTCGTTATCACTGTTTCATCGATAATAAGTATATGGTCTTTTTCTTCAGCGTGAACCTTCAGCTTGGCTGGAATATGAAGCAACATGTCAGATACAGAACACAGTGATCGGCTCCTGAACTTACGAATGTTAGAGCACCGACGTTCAAGTCATGTAGTCTCAGTGAAGAGGTCACGCTGTCAGGTTTAATGTCGGTCTTATTGTTTTACGGCCTCCTAATATTTTGTTGTGGGCGTTAAACTGTTTGCAAAGTACGAGGTGACCGGTAATTCTCTGGTAGATCTCATGGAGTTCCCAGCCTCACAATCCGTTTGATGGGACATGCACGAAAAGGACCGTAAAGTTCACGTCATTCACCCGTATTCCCCAGGCGCGAGTAGCGCCTGTTCAACCACTGACTAGTGATGTCATCGACTAAAATGATCACGTGGCCAGCGATAGTGAGCGCTTGGTAATCACCGGTCGTGTTTAGGGCCCAGTCGCCCCGCGCGACTAAGAGGTCAAATAACAAATCTTGGTCATGGGGTAGGGCTAGTTTAGCCGTTGTATAGCGGTTGACTAGCGGCTCAGCGCCTTGGCCGACTCGTATCACCGCTGACCGCCAGCGCTAACGAAACACTTACTGTCTCGGAACGCTGGGGGACACATCTAGAAAGAATTGGAGGAGCAAATACTGTGTAAATAGCAACGTTCAGCGGTCAGAGATTCCGATAAAGAGATCTCAGCAGGGCGCTGGACGACGAGAAAAAACGCATTTACGGGGGGGGGGGGGGGGGGAGGGGGTCCATATTTGTTTATGTCGCTGGCAATGCGGCTTTCGTGTTTCTCCCTGGCGTTGTTTTTAAATTTTTCGTTGTAAAACTTTGTCTCGGACAATTCGTCTCTCTTTGCAACTTTTTTTTTCCTGATAAACATTTAAAGATCAGTTTTTATACGATAAAATACCCATTTACGCAGTGGCGTTTAAGTATGCATTTGCGTGACCTGGCTGACCTCGCTGTCTTCTTTTCAATAAATGCTCATTCTCTCTATCTTTTTACGTCACTTCCGCTTGTTAGTTCTGACTAGATAGTCACCCGCTCGCTTCGCGCTCGTGAATACCGCAAAACTAGTCGATACTTAGTCGCTGATTTCTTCTCCTAGTTCGCGACTACTTAGACGCGATACTAACTTTAAAGCAGAGCTAGTTAGTCATGAGGGGTGGATAGGGCTGTTTATGTCTGCCTGCAACAAATGCGTAATCAACGGTATTCTTAGAGACATCCACTGGCTGCCGTAGAAATCCTGCTCGGATAAAAACTACTGTCCAGGGCGCTCATCCTTTTTTTTTAATTAACTGAAGCAGACCAGAAATGAGTAAAGCCGGCAGCTGTACGGGTCATGTTTGATTCCTGAATTGCTATAGGATTGCAATAGACCATTTGCTATATTACCCAAGCATCAAGGAGAATGCAGGGATTGGTGTTCCATGCGCCACACGTGCATGCCTGCCCCGTATAAAAGGTTCGAAGTAAATAACCAAAGTGAAGCGTTGACGAACGCGCGTGCAAGATACAATTTGTTTTAGGTTTTTGCTTTAGAAACTTTTCTACTGCTGAGGCCAGCATGTGCGGCGCGTGGAACACCAATCCCTGCATTCTCTTTGATGCTTGGTTAATATAGAAATAGGTCTATTTGCTTCGAGAAAAAAATTAATTGAAGGCCTGAGAGGTGGGATCTTATATAACGAGCATTCCATTCAAAAATTGTTGGCTCAGAGTAAGGATCATAATATCTACTGGTGAGTTATAGGCAAACATTGAGAAAATGTTCCATTACATGGAAGGCTTCTATCTGCGGAAGATTACTTATAAGCGATGCGTTCTGGGGACTGTCCAAACCAAAAGTCGTTACGGATCCCACTTCGCCTGCATGTCCTTCTTGGCGGGCGAATATGATGACGTTGTTTTTTTTGCTTTTTTTTAAACCTTATGTGGCCGCATATAACAGCCTTAAATGGCCCGTCGGGCGGATAAAATCCGACGGCCTTTGTTATTGCCTGGGCAGGATGAAACCTTCCCAAAACTCTCGGATATAATGCGGTCAAAACACGTCACATTGCTTGTAAAAAAAAAAAAAAAGAAAAGATTTGTTACACGTGTTGAACAATCTTTTCATTGCGCGTATATACATCTCTATTAACATTAAATTAGGATGATTATCGGGTGTTTAGGCTTGGTAACGTTCACTCTCCACTCAAGAGAGTTGTCGGTGGCGCTACCAATAGAAGAAGTAAACCAGCCACACTACAAAAGAAAAAACGCGACAGAACAAGTTAAATTGAAAAAGATGAGTTCTGTCCACAGCTCACTACACACGCGGAAACCCGTCGATGATAAATCGCTTATTCCGAAATTGGAGCACGGTGATTTTGGGTGCGTGTGGAGGAATTTTTTCCGAGCGGCTAGCTGCGGGGGAAGCTCGACGTATGCGACCATACGTCAGTGCCGGCCACGAGCATAAAGGAATCGTAAGGGCCAAGAAAGGAAGCAACACACACACACACACACATATATATATATATATAAGTGAATCGATATCCAAGGCGCAAAGTAAATCCGTCCGAAGAAGCAGGCAGCACCAGGTAAATCTGGAAAGGCTTATTTTTAATTTTTTTTCTTCGCTCAAACAGCACCCGTCACTTGGCTTGGAATATATTGGGATAAGGCGAAATGTGTTTTGGTGCCAGAAAAGCGCAGACTAAGCAATTCAAGACGAGTGGGGCAAGACGGACGGCGGCGGACGACGTTTTGAAAAATGCATGCCAAAAAGCCTTTCCCTCGAAGAAAATGTGCGCTTCCTGTTTACTAGGCGTTCGGCCGCTTTATCTCGATACATTTACTGGCAAAGTTTGCGTTTCATAAAATAAAAAGTAAGTAGACGATGAAACATCCGTGCTGTGTTGAGGTTGCCGTTCATGTTCATCATCATCATCATCGTGTTTCTCTTCTTCTATCCTTTCTCTCCTTTTTTCTATTATTAATATTATTATTATTATCATTATTATAATTGTTATGGGTTTGAATGCCAGGTGTGCCAGTACCAAGGCCGAATGGTTGTTCCTGGGCACCCAATACAGTTCTTGATTGAATATTCTTATTATTCTTATTAGCTTTCGCGATGTATCGTAACATGACAGCCCCTATAATAGCTAGTAGGAGCTGTCATTAGTATTATAATAGGAAGTTTCCAGAGCAAGGATTCCTCAATATCAGCTCTCACAGTCAGTAATTTATAATTCTGAAATCCATCGTTTCCGGGCACGCTGGACTGTCAAGAACTGGCCTTCTTGGCACCTTGATCCCTTCCGGAGGAGCGAAGAGCCTCCCAACAGAGGGTCCTCCAAGGAAATGCCGGCATCCTCATTAAGCGACCGCCGGCCGCCCGGCAAGGATCAGTCTCCATCTTTGATATCCCGTCCGGCGAAGACATCTGGCCATTCCCGCCTCGGCTCTGAGAGCTCTCTCTGCGACCCTCGCTTTCTGCGAACTCAGTGAGAGCAACAACATCTGATTTTGCCGACCTGTCCGAACAGGCCTTTTCTGAACCTTCTGATGGCATCGAGCCCCGCCTCCGGCATCACCCCGACCCCATTTGGCTCAGAGGATCTTGACTGGTAGTCGCGTGCGCGCCAATACTATACTCCGTCTCACCTTATGTTGTACCGCAGCGAAGGATAGAAGCGCGAGCTCATAGCGTTGGCAGCTGCCCTAGGTGCACGAGAACTTGTGCCGCTGAGATGTGCCCCAGAGCAAGGAGCTCGCGCTTGTAGCCTTTCCTGCGGTACAACACAAGGTGAAACAGAGTATGGTGATTTTATTCTGCAGGTGAGCCTGGATTTGTTTCTTTTTTTTCGCATTTGGTTTGATCATAAGCTTCCACCTTTACCTTCAACTTCTTCATCGTCGCGAACTACGTGCCATGACTGTACCCACTCTGTGTGTCCTTTGTTCCGAGGGAGGATCGTTGGCTGAGTGGTGTAGCGCACTCCAGCTCGGAGCACGTGGATTGGAAGCTCGCACTGCAGAACCCAGGGCTCTTGGGTTTAATCCCACCCCTGCCCGTTTTGATCTAGATAAGCATCGTACCGGCGTGCGGTCGTGTATTACTACTGCGTGGTTAACGTTAAAGACCCCAGGCTAGCAGTCGTACTGCACTGGCTAAATTGCTTATCTACAGTGGGTAACAATGTCGCCATGTTTTGGCAGACTAAACTCCTGCTGTATAAACAACTAACGACTCATTTGTTTTTGTTTTTTTTTGTTTCGACCCACTACCAACTGACGGTCGTTTCATGACGTGCACTGATTGCACGCGTGCATATCACTTGGAAAAAAAAACGCTCTGAAATCGCGAAAAGCACATTTAAAGGATTGAGTGCTCGCAAAGATTGACAAATGGCGTTCTCTAGGTTGTCGTGGAGGGTTTCCGAAGGCAAGCTTTGACGCCGAGTCTGCGAGATCATCCCAAGTTGAACCCAGCGACTTCTTGGCACAGCTCGCGATGGTCCATCAGAAGCTAGACCTTCTTTCTTGGAAAGAAACTGTTGAGTCACTTAAAGACTACACCCGAAGGTTGACACTTTGTTGTCGTTGCAGCAGACGGCCGAAACTAAGCGCGACACCATACGAACGATGAAGGAGTCTCATGTTTTTTTCCTCGGTATACAACATTCTCGTAAAAGCAACTGCATCTCAGGACATAGCTATCAAAGAGCTTCAAGGTGAAACAAGCACTTTGCGATCAATCGTATCAAACCAGGCTCGTGAAATTAAGAAGCTCAAGGCTGATCAAGATGACATCGATCAAGCCAATCGTCTTCTGCAACACGGAGATACACGGAATTCTCTTTTCCCCACGAGAGAATCTTGTCGATATTATGACCGGTCTCGCAGATTAACTAAAAATAGAGAGCTTTCAGCTTGCGGACGTTGTGGCTGCCCATCGCCTTCCCGCTAGGCCCGGTACAGTGCCTCTCTGGTGCTTAGCGGGCTGCGGAAACGGTCTACTACAATTCCCCACTGATTCGGTTCTCGCCAGTCCCTCTGAAAGAACGCTGGATGTCGTGTCGTCAACGGCTGGGCCCCCTTAACCGGGAGGACTCCGACCCTAAAATCTAGCTTAACGACAACTTGACGGAAAGCAACAGGAAGCGTTTTTGAATGGCACGAACCAGAGGAAAGGAAAAGGGGTTCAAATTTGTATAGGTGCGAGAGGGAAAACATTTCGCTAAACAAACCCAGAGCTCTCCACTCCTTCGCATTACTCTGTTACACTGGAGCAAATCGTTTAGGCGTTGATGACTAATTCTTTCCAGCTTAAACATCTACAGTGTTGCTTAGAAAGTTTTACAACAAATACTGGCACTTTCTTTCCATTGTTTCATGTCAACCTACGAAGGATTCCTAAACACTGGGGTGAATTTCAGCTGGTCATTGACCCTGTACTTCCTACAACGGACGGTTTTGTTTTAACGGAGATTAATATTCACAATCAAGCTGTTTGACTATTTTCACTACCAGACTTCAAAAGCACCTTCTTTACTCGGGACAAGAAGCTCGGTGGTGGTATCGCTGTCTTTTAAAAGAAAGCTTATTTTTATCGGAGGTGCCGTTTTCGCTTCGCTCATCGAATTCAATCGCACTGCGACTACTTACTTCTGCTTATGAACTCTATTTACTTGCAGCCATAGACCGCCTTCTGAAAAAAAAAAAAAAAAAACGTTATAGCTTTCTTCTCGACCTTCGAGAATACTTGCACTCGTTATCGGATAGCGCTTGCATTTGCATAATTGGAGGCTTTAACATCTACCTACTGAAACCATCGAGGGCACAGGTCTGCGAATACCTTACTCTTTCGGCAGGTCATGAAATTGAACCTGCAATTCATGCCGCCACAAGGGGGAAATACCTAGGAGACAATCTTGCGATTTCGTCAATTATTAATATAAATTTAAGAACACCATCAGAAGCAACAAAAACAGCAGTTATATCGCAAAAAATGTCGGACCACTACTCTATGACTTGTCACCTGGTATTCCCCGACGACCGGTCGAGAGGAGATCGAAACAAAGAGCGTAGGATTGAAATAGTTTATCGTCGTAGGTTGAACAACTGTAGTTCAGCATATGATTGGCATAGTTTTCAACGATCTACAACACCATCCAACATCTATCGCCATTTCGCTCAGCTGTTCAAGCAGGTTTCTGGAGCCTCAAAGAAAACAAGCGTACTTAAACGAAGAAAATCTAGTATCCGCTGGTTAAATAATGACATTTTCTCTGGTATTAAACTTAAAGAAATAGCCTGGAAATGGTGCCGTTTGTCGCTTCGTAACTCGAACTTACTTTCTCAATCTAGAAAAATTCGGAACGGAGTAAGCGCACTTATTGGCTCAGCCAAGCGGCGTTACTTTCAGAAACAGTTCTCCGAATCTAGATCAAGTCTTGTTAAATCCTGGTCGTTGATTAATGAATTGCGCGGTGTTGCTTCTCCTTCACAAGCGATCACTTTTTACGGTGATTTCGTACCCAATCCCCTTTTTGCGTCCAATAGCTTCAAAGGTTTTTTTCTCGATCTCAGGCAAATTAAGACAAGCGAGTGCATTATACCCTCCTCTCCACAACTCAAACTCCGCGTTTGTCCCTCATATGACTACTCACGACCTGGAATTCACAGTATTAAGTCTCATACCTAATAAATCACCAGGCTACGACGGTATACGCCTAATCGATATCCGTAGAAACCTCAAGCACATTCAATATACACTCCTTACTTCAACGAAATAGTCAAGTCGGGTAACATTCCCATCGAATTTAAAAGTGCCATTGTTAAGCCCTTATTCAAAAGCGGCCAACGCGGTCGGGTTGAAAACTATCTCCCAATATCTGTTCTACCATGTTTTTTATCTAAAATTAGAAAACAAATATTTATCGATTCATGTTGTTTTTTTTTGTAGAAAAGTGCAGCATAATATCCCCCACCCAATACGGGTTCATTCCTGGACGAGGAGCAGAACCTCTTTTGGAATCACTCTCGGGCTACATAAATTTGGAGTTCGAACATAATTTATTTATTTGTGCCTGCTTTTTAGATGTAGCTAAGTCAATTGATACTGTGAGCCATTCTATCTTAAAGGGTAACTGCAAAGAAAAAAAAGTGTTTTTTTAAACAGCCTAATTGGGACAAGCATGTCATAAAACAAATGTTCCGCGAAAAAATAATTTTTTTTAGCAATATTTACGCCACAGGACGTAATTTAGTCGGAGTCAGAACCTCTCCACATTTGAAACTCCCGCTCTTTTGACCCCCGCGGAGGAGAAGTACGCCCCGCCCCTCACTCTCCTGACGCAGCGTCTCGAGTTCCGGTGAGATCTGGCAACAACGCACGTTAAACCAGAAGCTGCGCTGGCTGCGCGGTCTGCGAGCTCATAGCGAAGACGTGACCGGAGAAGTGCCCCTGTGATGTTCGCGGAAGACGGAAAGTATCATTCGTAATCGTCGTGTGGGCTTTGAAAGCGAAGGGAGTCACACGGTCCACGAGTGCGCAACCACAAGCCAAGGTCACGACAGCGCTGCGTTGACTTCGGCGATTTTCGTTCTGGTTGGTGCAACACGGCGATGCGACAAAGAACTGAAACGTTCGTGGTGTGCGTGGTGCGGTGCTTCGAAGTAGACACCCACGCTAACACGGAGCGCAAATTGGTTATTGTGGTGATGTTTAACGGGTTCAGTCTCGTCGTCGTCAGCTGATCCAGTCAAACTGGTCCGGGAGGACGCAGCGAGCTTTTTTAGAAGTAAATCTTCCTTCGTTCCGTTTCAAAATGTGGAAGATTCCCGACGCATACCGTGAGTAAAAAGCTGCGGGTGTTTTCAACAAAATTACGTCGTTTTAATTGAACAATGAACTCCGAATTGTCCTAAATCTGCCGTTTTTATGCTTTGTGCTGTTGGACTGCGTTTGCACAGCGACGTGTTGCGCTCATCGTGCGGTGTGAATAAATTTGGGCAAGATTTCGTACCTGCCCACAGATGCATGAACGGAGACCACTTTTTACGTAGTGAACACAGTGCTCTTTTTTTTATTTTGTGTGTCTAGTCGCGGACGTTCGATGTACCCAGTGCGAATCTCGACGGCCTCCGGAGCGATATGACGAGAACGTAACTGGACACGTTTGTCGCTACGCGAACGCTTCACTGCCTCCAGCCCAATAGCATTCCTTTCGGGGCGACATGGCTGCTGGAAGGCTCGCTGTCGAGATCACTCATCTGACATCTCTGAAAAGTCGGCATTTGCACGCGCAAGCAAGCAAGCAAGCAAGCAAAAAAAAAAGCACGCTAAGCAAGCAAAGAGGAAAACGAAAGAACCACGCTATGAAAGCCAAAACCCCGCGTCGCTTCCTATCACTAACACCTGCGACAGCTGCTAAACACACACTACTTCACTTCAAGAAGTCTCACTCAAGCACCTGAGTCAGTACGAAACACTGATCACTTCGGCGAAACGACTAGTCGAGGTAGGCAAGACAGGAGGGAGCAGAGTCTTCGGCGGCCATGAAAGAATGGCGAAGCTTTTGGTTGTTATGGTATGAATCCAAACGGAAGTGCCCGTTTTGTAAACCTTTTGTAAAGAATAGTAACTTTCCTTACATGGGTTATTCTTTAAATGTAAAAAATATGCGGCTTAAAAGGAAATTGCAACATATAACAAAGGTTTAACAACCAAAATCTAAGCTGTCAATCAAACTCTTAGCCAATGAGAAGTATAGCAGCCGATTAGGATTGTGACGTCACGAAATCCCAATTTCGTGGCGCGCGATTTAAAACAGACGAAATAGCCGCAAACTAAAATCGGTCTCACGCAATAAATATTGCTGTGAAGAATTTTTTTTTTTTTCGCGGAAAAATATATTTTTGACATGCTTGTCCCAATTAGGCTGTTAAAAAAAAAAAAAAAACTTTTTTTTTCTTTGCAGTTACCCTTTAATGGAAAATCTTTCGGCTGTTGATTTTCGGGGCCCTTTCCTAATTCTGTTGAAACATCTTCTAGAAGATCATTCACAACTGGTTACAATTGACGGAATTCGCAGTGTCAAAGTCTCCTTAAAATCAGGTGTACCTCAGGGCTCGGTTTTTTTACCTATTTTGTTCAATATTAATGTAAATGATATGTCAACCTCAGTTTCTAACTATACGCTCTTTCAGCACGCAGATGACGCTCTTTTGCTAACATGCCATCTTTTTTATTCTAGAGCAATGGAAATGCTCCAGATCTGCTCCATAGATCTGATGGACTAGTTTTCTAATAATCTTGTTGACGTTAATTTGTCCAGAACAAAATTGGTATGTTTCCGCAACCCCCTCAAAACGACGGTGCTGAGTTCACCTCTTTTTCTCCATACGTCGAACAGTCACACATGCCAATGCAATCCAATTTCTTACTGTGACAATGTCAAGTATCTTGGCATTGTTTTTGATTGAGACCTTTAATGGAATTCACATCTGACAAAACTATGTTCCAAGTTAAGGAGTGTTTCCTGCTTGTTGTTCATCATAAAGACATTTCTACCTCTTTGTCTTCGTAAACTCAGCCCACTCACTAGCACATAGCACACTCTGCTGCGACATTACTATTTTTGGCAAATGCTTTGGTTCATGGCGCAGAAAGATAAATAGAATCTCAACAGGAATGCGGCGTAATGTACATTACAAACCCATGTCCTCCAATCTCGACGTTTTTCAGGTTTTGGATACGAAAAACTTTCAATCTTTGTTCCTGGAAACGGTCGTACTAAGTCACTATATTGGAAAGATGTATAAAAAAGACGTTGAGACGTTTTTCGTCTCTGTCTTGTCGTCGTTTGTCAATACCTCAGTATCGAGTTTTTCACAAAAATCTTTGATTTACACCAGCGCACTTGCGCCCTTACGTTCTGCTCATAAAACAGGTGGTTCTAACATGCGTAATCAAAGAACGGTTCCACAATTCCTAGTTCCTGCTTGTTACAACCGATATGGCAAGAACTTGCGATCGTTCTATGTGCCTCACTTCAAAATTTGAACACCTTAGCCGCAGCTTTTTATGAGTTTTCTTAAAAGAAAAAGCTGAAGAATGCGCTTCGTCATTTCGCATTCACTGAGGATGATTTGTTAACTTTATTTAATTCTTTCTGACGTTTTTTGGAATGCCTCGAGTTCCTCGCGTGTGTGTGTTTTCTAAAGACTACTGTCCTCTTGTGTTTAATGTTTTATTGATTTTTTATGTTCACTAGGAGTGATAGTGATTGGTCTGTCTTTTGAATGTGTGACTGTATACAATAGTTAATCAAGTGGTGGTAGATGGAACCTTAATGTTTTTCTGTGCCCCTGTTTTTTTTAGGTTTTTAGCTTTGGAGATT
This sequence comes from Ixodes persulcatus, assembly GCA_013358835.2. Lineage (NCBI taxonomy): Eukaryota > Metazoa > Arthropoda > Arachnida > Ixodida > Ixodidae > Ixodes > Ixodes persulcatus. Next base: position 650,291 of record JABSTQ010011536.1, read on the forward strand.
TGCAATGACTCTCGTGATCTCGTTTTTTTTGTTTTTTTGGTATTTTGTGCTCAAAACTCGTACTTCTGTGAGCCCCACACGTTAGCACGAACTGCTGCATGACTCTATGAGAATAAGTCCTTTTTTCATCATCAGTGCTTACGGTTCTCTGTTTGGATTGTTTCGTACCTGGCTTAGAGATTTCAACTCTATCCAATTTCGAGAGCCTTAGGCTCCAATTTGAGCCACAACGAAGACTTCGTCAACAGTGCACTGTTTACTCCACAATTTATTTTTATGCTACGAGTCGTGGAATGCCACTGGCCAACTTATGCGTGTCTGTGTTTTTGTATTTTTTAGTCAGTAATTTTGTTCATTTCTGTCCCTTTTTATTATCATCTTTCCCTTGGACTAGAAGAGCCCTACAAACCTTATCTACTGAATTTGTTTGACCCCTGACTTTTTGTTTTGTGATACCTACTGCTATTAACTTTACTGCGACTTTGGTTTAGGCACACAAGCCTTTGCTGGCTTTGATGAACCTGTGTTGATCGTTAGAAATGCCCATCCCTCATCAATAAAGATTATTATTAAGGCGAAAGCCTTATATATCTCATCGTCTAGTGCTTGAGCGAAAACACGTCGGCGACACGAAAGGTACCAAAACCCACGGTTCGCCACTGGACCACGAGATGGCTTTACTTGTGCCAGAAGCGGTGGAGGCGCGTGCGCGGCGCATACCCAGCGGTAGAGGGGACACTCTCACTAAGGCAGCGGTGAAGAGAGGGCGTGCGACATGCCGTGAGATTAAAGCCCGAACCACATAGGGCGTATTTGCGACGTATTTGCGGGCGTTTTGGCGGGCGTAATCCCGACGTACAGCGGGCGTCGGGAGGAGCGCTTCCGAGGTCGGCGTAAATACGCGCGTATTCGGCGATCCCACCGAGACAGATCTCGGCGCATCGGCGTATTTTGGCGTGGCGTATCCGGAAGCGTACGGCGCGGTGCCGGCCAATCAGCTCCCGAGTTGAGAGCCGGAAGTTGCTCGAGAATCGGCTTTCCTAGCTATGCGGCCGGCTGGCTGGCTTGACTCGGCCGTCGAAATGGGAGCTCGCTTGTCGCGTTCCCCGGTTTATCGGCGAACTGTACGAAATCGCTATATCTCTTTGGAACGAGCGATGAACGACTGAGACAGAAGGAAATACCATCGATGTTGCGGGCGATGTGAAAAGAATTACAAAAGGAAGAGTTTTGAGCAGATATCGCGGCCGTTCTCCTGCCGGGAATTTGGGGCAACTTGACGGTCGCAACGAACATTTTTGAAACAGGTGTTAGCAAATTAAACTTTGGTTGCTTATTAACATTCAGTTATTTATGTCTTCTCGCGGAACGCAATAATATAGCAGCCTATCTACATTTTGCCTCCTTTCATGAAAGGCGCGAGTCGGGCTACACTGCACCAAACGCCGAGGAGACGTCAACGAAAAGCGTCGTGTGTGGTTTGGCGACCCTCCCCTCTTCCCTTCTGTGAAAAAAGTGCTCGCCGAATCCCGTGATTACGCCCGCTGAAACGCGCTTAAATTCGTTGAGAATACGCCCTATGTGCGTCGTTAACGGCACCAAAAGTGCGTCGTCAGAGAGCGCGCTGTCTTCGGAGGTTCACTTTCACCGGGATCGGCGCTTGGGCTTTCGCCTTCAAGTCGTCTTAGGAATAACAGAAGAAACCCAGTGAATTTTTAAATATTATTATTTTTATTATTTCTTATTATTATTATTAACAATTATTATTACTATTATCATTAGCGTCTGTGATGTATCGTACAATGACAGCCCCTCTAATAGTTATTGCAACTTCTTGAACACCAGAGGCTAGGAGCAAAAAGTTAACAATACGAATACAGGTACCCTAGTTCCTAGTCTCAGGTGTTCAAGATGTTGAAAGTTCACCAGCTCACCTGCAACGTCTCCGTTATTTATGGGATAGTTATTCTTTTGCGTGCAGAGTGCTTCGCTCTGCTCTTCTCATTATTACATGGTCCAAAAAGCGCTACTAATGTCTATCTAAAAATACGTTAATTTTATATTGATTAAGCATACGAAAGTAACGTCTTAACTATACTTAATTGCACACGTGCCTGCTCATCCGAAGTCAAATGCTTTTTGTACGCAGTTCGGTTTTTGGAAGTTGTTCCAACCTGTTATGAGATGTAATCTCTTATAAGAATTGTTATCGTGTTAGGTGCGAAACTGCACGAGCGGAAGGTATTCTTAAAATGAATACCACTCTCTGATTGAAATTACTTATGCTTTTAAAAACTGTTTCGCACTCTCCCCCACACACAAACGCGCGCGAACATGCACACACACACGTAAACACAAGCGCGCACACGCACGCACGCAATTACGCACGCACACTATGATACACCCAAGCACTCGAACGCACAGACACCCACGCACTCACGTATGTCAGCAGAACATCCTAAAATATTGCGGAATTTTATATAGAATCAGCGGTCTACTAACGCTCAATCAATCTTCACCACCAACCTGTGCAGATGCCCTGCGACTACAATGTGTTACACTGGGCTCGATTTTTTTTTTTTTTTTCGCAACAGCGGATATTTCGAAATCGATCCTGTGGCCGGAGGCTCGGTGAACGTGGCTTGGGTCTGGGAAGGTCACACCCCGTTCGCTGGTACGCTGCATTTGCCTTTTTAGCTTTGTACTGCAATCATTAAATTTAAATGTTTGTTCTTTTCGCCCTTATTACTCGCTTTGTAGTCTCTCACTTTTGCATGTGTTCATCGCAGTATGTTGGATTTTAAAGAGGGTTCTGAGATTTTGACGTTTAGTTCTTTCACAGCGTCAGGGCAGAGAACAGCTTTATTACATCGAGACATAGGTGCCCCAAAGGTGCTTCGAAACAACGTAAAAAGCAAACTACTTTCTCAAAAAAAGTAAAATTACTGTTCTATCATTAATGAATCAAGTAGTCACCTTGGAAAGGAGCGAAAGTATGCAGGCAAGCTGGTTAGGAAACATCATAATGTAAATCCCGAGACAGGGATAAATATAAATAAAAACACGTTGTTTAGATTGTGATTGTCACCTTTACCCGGTCGCTTGAAGATTTCTCAAAATTTTTAAAGAACCATTAATGACTTTTCTTTCAGGTCTTCAGTATCGAAACACAGTACACGAGTAACCGCATTAAATTGAAAACAACAATATAACTAAATTCTGCCCTTGTTTGTTCTACTCGGATACACCAAAATATGATCCGGCTTACATCGAAAGCAATTCTCCTGTCAATATCGAGGTCCGTTAAAACCTTATTACGATCCGTCTAGGTGTCAATGAATACCACGAATCATTAACAAAGAAAAGTCACCTCTTTCTAGTACTATATAGCATGGCAAAGGCAGTGTAGCATAGAATGTGATGTGTTAATGTGGAGAAACTGTATAGGGGGTATTCACTGGCCGCCATATTTGAGGTCACTGTTTAGAGCGCATGCTCAGAACGAGCTCGCATTAATAGGCTGCCAAGACAGGCAATCTTGATGGTGCGGGGTGCACGTTGCAAAATAACTGTGGAAGCTCGCCATCAGCACGTGCTCAGCATCAGCGCACACGGATATGGCCGCCAGTGAATACACCCTATACACGTGCGGACACCGCGGATGGCGCGAATCGGACCTATATCGTGCAAGGTAACCGCCTGAGCAATTTGTGGATGTCTTACTTGCGGGTGCCATCTTCGGGGGTTGCAGTGTAAATGCGACTTTTAGCTGTGTATGAGACCAGTAGACGGAGCGTGCGGAAGACAAAACAGTGGGAACGTGGCAGCGCCAATGAGAGCCCTGGCGCCAGTTCGCAGCAAAAGAGAACCCAACAATCGCGCGTCAAAGTGAGTGTCTGATTTCTCTTATTTTCAGCCGCTCTCTCCTTTGCTCTTTCTCTGGGGAAACCCGAAGCACACGAAACGCGCTCGACTCAGGCGTCAGAGCGCCGCTGTATGTCTGAACACGTGGTGTTTTTCCCCCGACGGGAATGACACGGAGGCACTTGAGGAAAGGGTTCGGCTGGCACTGGTGTCCAATCAGAAAGGAGACGAGTGCTGTGTCAGAGTTCATCTGGCAGTCGACCTGTCGACTTCCGTGGCAGGTACCTAACCGGATATGGCTATACACGGGAACAACTTTTTCTGGCATTTCCGAAAAAGTGAAGACAGCGCGAGCACAGCTGTGATCGGCGCTTAATGTGCGCGAGCACACGGGTACGCAAAGCTTTGGCTTCATTGCCAAGAAAAGTTGTCCGCGAGTATGAGGAGTATTCCCGGGGCGCCATATTTGTGGGTGCTGTCTAGAGCGCATGCTCAGAGCGAGCCCACATTAATAGGCTGCTAAGACCGGCAATCTTGAGGGTGCGGAATGCACGTTACAAAAGAACTGTGGAAGCTCGCCATCAGCACGCGCTGAGCAGTCGCGCACACATCTATGGCCGCCAGTGAATACTTCCTATACACTCTAAAAAAAGCCCGTGCGTCCGCTTTCCCGCACAACACTCGGAGAGCCAATCACGGCAACTTACGAAGGCAGCTCGGCGAATGACGATGCCGAAACATATGTTTAGACCAAAAAACGCGGTCTGAGTTGTGACATTAAGCAATGCAAGCGTGACGTTTTGCATTGCTTAATGTCACAACTCAGACTGCGTTTTTGGTCTAAACAGATGTTTCCGCACCGTCATTCGCCGAGCTGCCTTCGTAAGTTGCCGTGATTGGCTCTCCGAGTGTTGTGCGGGAAAGCGGATGCACGGGCTTTTTTTTAGAGTGTAGCCTCACTGGTTCCCCATGCGTACAAGCATGTGCAGCTTGTGCGTGCACGTAGCTTTGGCAAGCTGGCAATTTTACGTACTTGCCCGCACAAGCAGAGACATGGCGGCGGCCAGATGCCATGCTTGCAATGGTCTATAGACCTTTCCAAAAAAGGGCCCCTGGCCGGTGTTATTTTCAGTGTTCCTGCATATGGCGCGTGATTTTCTCGCTTTCCGAAGCGACGAACGTGCGCGTGCTGGACTGAAGGCTTGTAAATATTGAAATTGTGTATACACCGTTCCAATGTTTAGAAAATCAGTCTGGCGTGGGATCATTGCAGCCCAGCACGCGCATGGTCTTAGCTCCGGAAATCGAGCGAAACACGCGCCATACGCATGAGCTATTAGCCCCGTGCGCGACCGAAAGCGTCGCTGTGGTCGGCCTTCCACGATTGGCCGAACGCTGACTATGACGTCGGAAAGGGGATTTATCATCGACGGAAATAAGAGGAATGAAAGAACTTTAATTTTGACGGTGTTGGCAGTGTTCCTTTGAGAGCGCAATGATTTCAAGCTTCCACCATGCTAATAACAAACACCATCGAACTTGTTGTTTGCAAGGTAATGACGTCACAAGGGGGAACCACAGGAGGGCGCCACCAAAACATCTCGCCGCTAATAGAAATGGCACCGTCCAGAAACCCGTTTTTGAAATGGTCTATAGGAGGTATTCACTGGCCGCCATATTTGAGGGCGATGTTAAGAGCGCATGCCCAGTACGAGCTCACATTAGTAAGCTGCTAAGGCAGACAATTTTAATTATGCGGAATGCACGTTGCAAATGAACTGTGGAAGCTCGCCGTCAGCACGCGCTCAGCAGCCACGCAACAATGCTATGGCCGGTAGTGAATACTCGATATGTTCGTTTCCACCGTTTACAAAAATCATAGTCCACACGTGCTAAATCATTGTCCAGCCAGCGCTCACTCGCAATTGCAATAACACACAAACACAGCAATGAATGCGACTCATATACTGCCATGGAAAGGTGTATAGGTTCCAGCCATATACAGGGTGTGCGAGGGTAAACAAAAGCAAACATGGCCGAACTTCCGGAGGGAGTATGTTGCTTCCGGTTGGCTATTGTTTTTGCTTGTTTTTGAGTACCCGCAGTGAGTAGCGCGAACTTAAAAAGTCTCACTGCCGAGGTCTAACTGTCGCACCTCCTGAAATTTACTTATTCGGGAACGACATGCCTTCCTGACCACATGAGTGAAAAGAAAGAGCACTTGTTTTTAAAAAAAAATGACAAATCTGCCGAAGGTATCGTTGGCGCATCTTCCCGACTGCCTATTCGAGCCACCTGGTCTATATACCTGAGAACGACTTAAAACCTATAAGTCCTTAACCGCGCTCAACCATTTTTGTCGATGGGCACCTACCTCCCTCAGGCGCCGAAGACACGCGCCGAGCTTCCCGGCAGGGGTCGCCGAGCTGGGTCTTGGTTTTAGCAGACAATCTTCCGACAGTTTGTATTACGGCGCCTGGAACGCGTCTTCGACTGGTGTGTTTACCGCGTCCAAAAAGTGGTCCCTCGTTTGCCGCCTGATGACGTCAGAAAAGTGTCATGCTGTCGCCAGTCGCGATCCTGGAGGCGTCCCAACAGCTGTGGTGTATGTGGCAGACGCCTGTTTTGCTACAGGTCGCTCTCCAGTGTGGCAGTCCACGGAAGCTTCGGCGGCCAGAAGTTGAGACACCGTGACAACAGCGGCACTCGCGTTCGCTCGTGCTACTCGCAGCTTCTCGTTAGCATTTCTACGATACACTGCCATGATCGCGACAAGCAACAGCTATAACACTTCGGCGTCTGTGACATAATTTGTTGCCCATTCGATGTATGGACGTCATAAGACGCTGAACACACCAGTCGAAGACGCGGTCCAGGCACCATAGCTTTTATTGCGCTTCCTTCAGCGCGACGCGAGTTTTTGTAATGACTAATTTTCTAATGTTTTGACTTGCTTGTTTTGATGTTCAAGGTTTCTTTCCCAGAGCTCATTCAGCTTGCATTTATACGTGACATAATGGTCCGGGTGGCACCTATCGTTGTAAGGCTTCGATTGCCTTTCGACGATCGTTCGAAAAATGTGTTTACATCGATAGAAGTTTGGAAGTAGGTCATTTCATTCATATCACCCACTTAGATAGGGAAGGTATGTTGGTCTAACGTGCACAACTGAATACTTACGAACTTTCACGGCGATTGTTCGCGCGCACACCCACGCAAAATAGGTTTGCGAAGGGTTTACAACTTCAAATGATCAACAATACTTCTTACTTATATTTTTTTTATTTCCGAATTGCAACCATGCGCCCGGGTTCTTGTGGCATTCGGGGTCAACGCCGTCGCTGCCGGCTTCACTAGAGTCCAAGTTGGTGGTCCGCGGAACGACAGAAAAGCCCGGACAGCTCCGAAGAATCTGCCTCACCGAGGACGAAGCTAGGTGACGACGACCCTGGTGCTCCTGCACGGTGTTTGGGACGCCAACGATTGCAACCCGATTGTGATGAACGAATATGACAGTTTAATCGCGGCACAGTTCACCGCCTACCCCTCATCATCTTTTTTTTTTTTTGATTGGACGTGGTTTCTGTCTTTTTTTCGCACTTCATTTTATTACATTCTTTAACGTCCTCTCCCCCCCCCCCCCCCCCCCCCCCCCGCAGAGTCACACCGATGGCGATGAGAGTATTTCCAGTTGGTAATAGAAGCCCGATGGGTCTTCTCATCTTTACCCCCCTTTCAAGTCGAATAGTGCAGGCTCGCACTTTCCCATTTTCGCCAGGAAATGTCCCGTCGACGACGGCGAGATCCCAGAATGATATTGGGCGGTGATCATTCCTGAGAAGCACAACATCTCCCACTTAGATGCCTCTCAAATCAGATGCGCGTATGCTGTGAGCAGATCGCGGCTCCAAGAGATACTCCTTCCTCCATCTTGTCTAAAACTTGTCTTGAAGTTCTTCGTGTATTTTCAAATGTCTCGATAGTTCTTGGTGCGTAGACTGTTGAGGTGCATTGGATGTGGAAGGTAAAGACGTTGTATTCTGCCTATAGGAAAATGTGCAGGTGTCAGAACCTCATCATCGGGAGAGAAGGTCACTTTAGTTAGAGGACGTGAATTGATTACGGCTCGCTTAGATGAGCACTGTCAGCAATTGGTCGTACTTTAAACAGCACTCTTTCAACGTCTTCCGCAGCACTGTTTTGTCCGACCTAATCAACCGTTCCTAAAACCTACCCAAGCGTGGGGCCTTTTCTACCGTGAATTTCCATGAATCATGTTGTTCCAGAAGTGCTTTTATACGTCTGCTTCGGAGGCCATCCTCCACATTGCCTTCAAATCATTCAAAGCACGCTTAAACATACATCCGTTATCAGAATCAATGATTTTACAAAGACCTCTTCTAGCCGTAAATCGCCAGAAGGCTACCAAGGAATCTGTCGTAGCTAAGCTGCAAGTCGATTCCAGGAGGACTGCCCTGGTCACTGCGCAAGTAATGATCACAATGTAAGCTTTGGCTGTTCCTACAGAGGCGCGGTAAAGCAATGGGTTTGCGAAGTCGATACCTATAACAAAGCATGCATCACTCTAAAAAGCCCATGCGTCTACTTTCCTGCACAACACTCGGAAAGCCAATCACTACAACTTACAGGGGCAGCTGAGCAAATGACGATGCCGAAACATGTGTTTGGACCAGAAAACGCAGTCTGAGTTGTGACATTAAGCAATGCGAGCGTGACGTTTTGCATTGTTTAATGTCACAACTAAGACTGCGTTTTTTGGTCTAAACATATGTTTCGGCATCGTCATTCACGCAGCTACCTCCGTAGGTTGCGGTGATTGGCTCTCCGAGTGTTGTGCGGGAAAGTAGGCGCACGGTTATTTTTAGAGTGTGGGTCCGCTGGCAGAACTCGATCTTTGACAAAGATGCGAACGGCACGCTCGCCGCTTTCACAGAAACTCGCCTGCAAATCATGCACCGAATAACAACCTTCTTGACTACTTGGTGAGCTCGAAGAATCCAGAAGGTATACCGCAACTGGTTTAGCGTTTCTCTCACTCCAGCATGCAGTACTTTTGGTGCTCGCGGTGAATCAGTAAATTGGTGAAGGCATGGTCGGGAGGCAAAATAATGGGATGTCGCTTGTTTGGTTCCATGTGACTGTTCTGCAGTCGTCTTCCCAGCCTAATAATACCGTGTTCATCTTTGAACGGTGCAAAGCCCCGTATTGGGTAGGGCTCCATGAACTGTCCTCGAAGCGTTCCAATTTGTGTTTTTGACGATCTAAAAGTTTTCGGGGTCTTCTCTCTCGTGGGTTGACAATGTTCCTGTCCGTTTGCGTGCCTTCCTTGAGTTGAAGCAGAATCTGAGTACTCATGCTGCTATTACAATGACCCTCTGAAGCCAGCTGCACTTGTTTAAGTCAAATAAATCGGAATTTATGCTTTCAGCGGTGTTCAAGACTCGTATTTTTCGTTCTTTTACGTGATGCTCTTTCCTTTGTTCGTTCACACGGTAACAAATGACGCTGAGCGCGAGGCTTGAATTCACTGAATTTAATAGTCATCGCACATGTCTTGTTTTTTTGCTTTATTTTTTTTTCTCGTCCGTTTCTTCTCGAATACCGCGAATTAAGTCGTTCGTGGGATTGCTTTATTAATATGCATCGTGACAAAAGCACACTATCTGGCACGTTCCTGACGAAACATCAGGTTTGAAGGAAGTACGAAACTTCACTTGAATGGGGTTCAGTCCGCGTCGGCGGCCCTTTGCCATGGTCAAGGTCCGAAAACTCATCGTAAGCGCAGCTCGGTAGGCCTTCGAAAATTTGACAGCACCGTTCATTCGGAGGACGACGACGAAGTGATCTGGGCCGGACGCATCTCGCATCGGCTCCGTGAACTTTTCAAGTTTTCAGCGAACCTTTGCAGTATAGTTCCAAATCCTCACCACCAACATGCGGCGGAACGCGAGAGAAACCCCCGGACATCAAATTCTTGGGTGAGCGGGCCGTTTTTTTTTTCAAGTTTTCACCGTTTTTCTTGACGAAACGAGGCGCCGCCTCGCTCAGCCTCACGCGGCATTAAAAGACAAATGGCGGGCGGCCGCAGCCGCCGCACCGACGAGAAGATGGACAGTCAAAGCTCCGGAATACCTCTTTTGACCCCCGGAAACGAAGTCGTCGAGGTAGGAGGAGAAGAAGTTACTCCGGAGGAGTTTCACTCTGCCGGGGGATGTTGGAAGCCGGTCTTACTCAAGGCCCGAGCAGAAAACAAAGCGCTAAACCTAACGGCCGGTTCCCAGCCAAACCGCACTCTTGGTAGGAACAACGGGCGGGACGGCCAAGCTCGAATAAAGAAGGCGCCAAGGCCTCCGAAGCTTCCGGAAGAGATGCGAAGATCGTTTTTCGACTTCGGGGAGGACTAAACGTGCGGAAAGAGGACAGAGTCCTGGTCCAACGCAGCATTCAACGCGCGGCGCAGCTCTAATCGGAGAACGCAGGAGACGACGCTTTTCGCTTCAACGAGGAACAAAATACGCTCATCGTGAGCACTCCGGCACTCGAAAGCGCCGTCAATTACGGAGGAGTGCACTCTCTAAACCTCAAGGGACAAACCTACGAAGTTGTAGCCTACGCAATACTGCCAGACGACACCATCAACGGTGTAATTCACGGGATACCGGACAAGGACTCTGAGCAAGACGTTCTAAACAACCTAGTCACGGCGAGGAACCAATACGTGCTCCACGCCAGACCGATGGGCCGTTCCAAGTCGGCGGTCGTGCTTTTCAAGGGCTAGAAGGTGTCGTTCTGGATCATGTACGGCAAAAAGAGCGAAGTATGCGGTACGTACGGCGGAGTCGGACATCGGACCGACATGTGCACGCGGCCGAAAGAGCAACGGTGCAAGATTTTCAACGCTATAAACCCGACAGATGGCCATGCGTGCTCGCCGTCGTGCGGCATCTACGGCACGGCTCACCCCACGGGTGACACTACGATGCAAGCAGCGTTTCCAGACGCTGTACATCCTACAACAGCGTCAGTGGGAGAAGAAGAGGAAACAAGAGGAGAGCAGGTTCAAGGAAGAGGACTTCCCGCCGTTACCCAAAGGACGGTCGCGGTCACGGAGCCGAGCGTCCGTGCGGTCGACCTCGCGGCAGCGGTCCGGCTCGCGGCGAAGATCGAAGTCCAGGAAGAGGTCCAGCTCCCGACAGCGAGTCAGCTGGGCCGGGGTCTCCGACCAGAAGGCCTCGGAGAAGAAGAACAAGGAGGCCAAGACGCAGAACGACACGTTAGACGAGATCCTCGTCATGATGCGACAACTCCAGGAAGAAAACAAGGCTTTACGCGTGATGGTAGAGAAGGCCGAGAAGAAGAACGCATGGCTGAGGAAATAGCTTCAGCAGAAAAGCAACGAGACGAAGAAGAAACCGGAGAAGTCAAGGAAGAAGAACGAATAAAACATTTAAAACTGGGACAGCACGACGGCGACAGCATGGCGACAGCATGGCGGCATTTAAAACTGGGCAGCATCTTTTGTGCTGTCCCAGTTTTAAATGTTTTATTCTTTCTTCTTCCTTGACTTTAACCAACACGCTCTCCCAAGCAAACCGGAGAAGGCTTCGCCACCCGCGAAGAGGAATATGGTCTTAAGACCGGGGCAAGAGACGGTCACATTGGACAAGGCCGAAGGCGCCGCTGCAACAGGAAGCCAACAAGCAGGTGGCCGAGCTGATGTGCAACCCCGAGTGGCTGACGCAGCTGGCTAGGCACATGGTACAACTACGTACAACAGAAGTCGTTAGAAACCAAGATGGTGAACAGCAAAAAGTACATAATTTGGCAGTGGAATCGCCGCGGATTTGGCAAAAAGAGGGGCAACCTACAGTAATAAGTAAACAACAAAGACGAAAAGGAACGACCGGATTTGATTGCCTTACAAGAGGCGAAACAACTGGCCAAACTGTGGGGTTACAAGTCCTACGGCAAGGATACCAAGGAAAAGACGCAAGTGGTCACATTGGTCAAAAGGACCATAGCGGTCGTCGTTCATGACACAGGCGTTTCAACAGTAGAACACGTACTAATCGAGATCATCTTGGGGAAGAAGAAAGACCAGCGCGGCATCTTCGTGCTGAACATCTACAGCAGCCCGGCGAAACGGCACAGATTCGCTTCCCTCTTCGAAGCGACCCTGAACATCGCCAGACGCCAGACACTGGTCGTGGTTGGGGACTTCAACGCGCAATATCCGAACTGGGTATACAAGATCGAACGACAAAAGGACCGAAAACTGCGGATAGACTCTCACGAAAGCGGACTATCCCTGATCACCGATCCGGATTATCCGACGAGAAGAGGAGACGCTCGACAACAAGACACTACGCCAGACCTCACGTTTGTGCGCCACGCAAAGGATGCAGAGTGGACAAACACGTGGGAAGACCTGGGTAGCGACCACTATGTGCTAAAGACAACGATCCGCGCGGGTCCTGGAAAGCCGCGGGGCAGAAAGATCAAGATCATGGAATGGAACAAGTTCCGAGAGCTGCTAGGCGAATATGAGACGGAAGACGTCACGAACATTGGCGAGTGGATGGAATGCCTGCTGACTACTGCCGAGCGGACAACCAAGGTGATTCCAAAAAAAGCGGACGTGGCCGCTGCGGATAGCCGACTCTTACACCTATGGGAGGCTAAGGCTAGTCTGCAGGAGTGGCAGCGCACGCAACGCAACAATCGGAGCCTTCGAAGAAGGATCGCTTAACTCAGCAGAACGATCGAGACGTACGCTGACCAGGTTACGCGGCAACAGTGGCAGGATTCCTGCGATGGGTTCGACGGTCAGCCCAATGTACCCAAAACTTGGAACATACAGCTTCACCTACTGAATCCGGACGGTTGTAAGACGGCTCAGCGTAGCAAGATGTGCGAGATGATTCAAAGTCACAAGGGTGACGAGGGCGACCTTCTAGAGGAGATCCGTAAGCGATACATTGGTGATAACCCGCCGAGGACACCCACGACATACGGCGGTGCAGACAACGAGGTGCTAGACGCGGACATTTCTGAGTTTGAAGTTGCCGAGACACTGCGCGACTTGAAGACCAATTCCGCTCCGGGACCGGACGGCGTCACGAACAAGATGCTGCGAAACCTGAGCAACGAAGCCATAACCGGCATCACGAAGTACATTAACGAGTGCTGGAGACAAGGCCAGCTACCACGGCAGTGGAAAACGGCCAAAGTGGTCATGATCCCGAAACCGGGTAAGAAGCCTCAGCTCGACGCTCTGCGCCCAATCTCGCTCACGTCCTGCGTTGGCAAGATAATGGAGCACGTCATCCTACGGAGAATCAACGACTCCATGGAGAGGAACCAATTGTTCCCTCACACCATGGTTGGATTCCGGCCACACCTGTCTACCCAAGACGTGATGCTGAGGCTCAAGCACCAAATCATAGATGGAGAGAAAAGCTCTCATCTCGACACTAGGGTGATCCTGGGCCTCGACTTTACGAAGGCATTTGACACTATCAGGCATGAAGCGGTCCTTGAGAACCTGGAGAGGCTGGGCGTCGTGCGACGCACGCTAAACTACGTTCAAGACTTCCTCAGCAACCGGACGGCGCAAATCTCCATCGGTGGCGTCACGTCCGACGACATCAATCTAGGCGGGCGCGGCACACCTCAGGGCTCGGTCTTGTCGCCATACCTGTTTAACGTGGCGATGATTGAGTTGCCTGCGAAGCTCAGCAAGATCGAGGGGCTGCACCACAGTATATACGCAGACGACATCACGCTCTGGATGACCGGCGGCAGAGACGGGTTCATCCAAGACACGCTACAAGAAGCGATACGGACGATTGAGGAGTACGTCACTCCGAGGGACCTAACTTGCTCTCCGCGAAAGTCGGAGCTCCTCCTCCTCAAACCTGTTCGGTCCCGCCAGCTGCCGTCGGACATCTCGCTCTACTCGCAAGGACTGCGTATCCCGTCGGTGAAGAGCATTTGCATCCTGGGTCTGCGGGTCCAGGCGGATGGCAACAACTTGAGATGAACGAGTCGCTCAAGGCGTCAACTTACCAGATCACCCGGCTTATTTCACGCATCTCGGGCCGTCACTTCGGAATGAAGGAAAAGAATCTTGTACGCCTCGTCCGCGCTTTCGTCGTGAGCCGCACTCTAAAAAAGGGGTGTAGACGCTACACCCCTTGTCACATATACGACACCCCAAAACTTCAGTTCGACGTACAGTCGGGGACAAAAGTCCCCAGGACGCGCGAGCTGCGACTGAAACGCGTTGCTCTGCCACCTGCCGGCGGGTTGCCTGGTTTCGAGATCACACAAAAGCGCATGCGCGTCCTACTGTGCCTGCAAACATGTGCGTTTTCCCACTCTTCTACGTCGCGGCACCTAACTCGGAATCGGGCGCGTGGTACCGCCTCGGAGATAGCGCTTACTGACATGGCGCCGATAAAGAAAGGAGTCACGGCAGCTCAACTGAGCGATAAACTCAACTGGTTATATAGCAAGGTGCACTGACACAACGAAATGCGGTGCAATGCCGCAGGCGGTATCTCCTAGTTTCGGAATCTGTAGCAGACGCTCGTCAGTCGCAAGCGCTATCTCCGAGGCGGTACCACGCGCCCGATTCCGGGTTAGGCGCCACGCCGCAGAAGAGCGGGAAAACACATGTTTGCAGGCCCAGTAGGACGCGCATGCGCTTTTGTGTGATCTCGAAACCAGGCGACCCGCCGGCAGATGGCAGAGCAATGCGTTTCAGTCGCAGCGCGCGCGTCCTGGAGACTTTTGTCCTCGACTGTACGTACAGCACGCTGACGTGGAACTGACTGCCCCAACTTTTGCGAGAGGGTTGATGACGGTGCGATATAACATATTAAACAGCTAAAGTACTATCAAAGTCTACAGGAAGAAACACACAGGTTTTGCAGTTGAGCCTAGAAAACCCCGATGACTTTTTTTGAAGTCAGTCACACTTCCATTAACTATTTTAATGAGTTGTACAACTCGGATATCATGCCGCTCATGAAATTTGGTAGCGTCGGTGCAACGTCAGTGCACTGTACATCCAACTGAAGTTTTGGGGTGTCGTATATGTGACAAAGAATATACCCTTTTTTGTTTAGAGTGCGGCTGGCATACGTCCTTCCTTTCCTACGGCTCGGGGTGGCGGAGAAAGCCAAACTAGACTGCTTAATTAGGAAGGCATACAAGCGAGCAGTTGGCATCCCGGACTCTACGTCAAACGAAAAGCTAGCGGCGCTGGACCTACACAACACCGTGGAAGAGATCCTCGAGGCGCAACGTACTTCTCCGCTCGAACGGCTAACGAAGAGCGCGACCGGGCGTCAGATCCTCGAAAAACTGGGTATCCGCTATGAAAGACAAACGGGCGAGAAAATAGACGTGCCGAGACGGGTCCGGGAGAAGCTTACCATCCCGAACCTGCCGCGTCACATGCACCCTGTGCACCATGTGGAGCGACGAACGGCGAGAGCCAAGGCCCTTCGCAGACTACTAGAGAAGCAAGAGGGCGTCTGCTACACGGACGCTGCGAGGTACGACAGGGATGCCATGGCCGCGGCCAGTGGTTGACAAGCAAGGGAAGATCGTTGCGAGCTGCAGTGTCCGAACGACAAAACCGGAGGTAACCGAGGAAGTGGCCATCGCTCTGGCACTCAAGCTGCAAGACGCCAAGATCATTGTCAGCGATTCACAGATGGCGATTCGCCAATACGCCAAGGGACGGATCTCGCCGGTTACGCTTCGCGTACTGGGTTATCCTGAAAAGACTGCGAAGTTGAAGCTTATCTGGACTCCAGCACACTTGTCACTCCCCGACAACGAGGAGGCTCACGACGCGGCCCGAGGTCTCACTCGCCGGGCCGGAGCAACGTCGGACCCCTCCATGGAACAGACTGGTTACGTTCCGAGACATCCTCGATTATTACGCCGGCTAAAGGATGCGCTACCCTCCGGCGCATCCCTCGCTGGGCAAAAGACAAACGGTAGCGTGGCGGCGACTACAGACAGGCATTTACCCCAGTCCTGCCCAGCTCAGCCGATGGTATCTGGATCGCTACAAGGGAGACTGCCAGCTATGCGGCGCAAGAGCGACTCTTCGCCAAATTGTTTGGGAATGCACCCGGCTCGAACTCAAAGCCCAGCCGCTACTAAAAAAGATCCCCAACCAAGAGAGCTGGGAAGCTCTTCTTCTCTGCACCGACCTTAATGTACAGGAACAAGTCGTCCGACTGGCCGAGGACGCCGCTGGAGTCCAAGGGATTCTGGTCGTCGCCTAAGGGGTGATTGGGAGGGGACTCCTAGATGGGTCTCTGAAAAATCGCTTAGTCTTTCTGGGCGCAATTAAAGGTTGCCTACTACTACTACACCGTTCATTCCAGTTACGGCTACGTTCACGTAATTCGCGAGGTTCATGCCGGTGAAATAAAACCGTCACGGTAGAATAACAGGAGCGATTTCTGCAGCCGCTTACACTGGAAGGGCCCATCCCGGTCTCGGCGACGCCCCACACACTTTCTTTTTGCTCAATCCGCTCAGATCTATTCCGCTCTTCGTGGTCCCTCGTTCGCTCTGGTCCGCCCATCACCTTCGCTTCGATGTCGTAAAACCTATACCAGACGGAACTTTGCTCGTAGCGCGACGATACGAACAAATTCTAGAATCAACCGCCAAATTCGCACAGGGTCTGGTCGTCCTTACGATTGTTTAAACTTTTTTTATGAGTAGCCTTCAAACATGCTGGAACACTCCCCCTACTAGTATTTTTATCCTCCTTGTGGAAAAAAAAAAAAAACACACGTGTCAACTCGGGATATTCAATCGTTCACTTTTGGATTTCTTTCGTGTTTGTTAGACTTGGGTCTCTGCAAAGAACGCCAAAACGATGCAGAAAAAGAGGATACTCATAAAAACAACTGGCGAGCCCTAGTACGACGATTTCGTCTTGGGTTATGTAACGCGCGGTCGGTTTCCGAAAGTGGTCTCCGCTATACAGCGTTTTGTGACTTGCGTCTTCCATTAATGTCACGCGCGCGTGTTCGTCTGTGATTATGTTGTGCTTCGGGATCTGTGTTCTTTTTTTTTTTTTTGTCTATTGCAGATATTTCTCGAAGTGTCTCATGAGATGTCAAGAGGCATCAATCGACCGCTTTCTTAGGTCATAATACTCAAATTCACCTATGGCGTTGTCTTGATCGTAAGGATACCTTTAGCAGGTAGGAATGTTTATGCATTTTGTTTATCGTGAGCAGAATAGGTAAGTGAGCAGAATAGTACAATTAAAACACAAGTTTCGAGGTAGAATCATTTCTGCGTCCGTATATCTGTCTTTATCAAGACCTTCGTCTCTCGGCGGAGCTACTGGATCATGAAGGGTTTGCTGTTATCCTTTTCATGTTTCTCTTGTGGTGCGAAATTGCCATATGACTCAAAAAATTATTTTGTATGAAGATAAATGATAAAGAATGATAAACTTTATTACGTATTTCATAAGTAATAGCACGTTATGACTGATTAACTGGAAATAATAAAGACGGAAGACAGAGAGATATCAACTCTTTCAGAGATATTTTCCTACTTTTATCCGCCGTCGGTTTTCTACTCTAAAGGCCTGTTCACACATGCAGTGGAGCGCTACAAGCGTAGCGCTTACCTCGCGCTAAGCGCGTGCTGACGGGAGCGTTCACCAGCTTTGTATCGCACAGTCAAAACTGTTTGTCATGGCAGACGATAAGTAGCTGACGGCACGTGAGGAGCGCTACATCAGCGCTTCGCTCCATGTGAGAACCGACCTTAAAAAGAAGCTTGCATGTGCTTTGTTTGTTTGTTTCTTTCGTTAAAAAATAAGACATATTTCTTGAAAATTGTTTTATTGTTTTATAGACAATATATTTTATGAGCCTTTGGCTCTGTATGCATCCTGTTGTTACTATCACTCTAAAAAAAAGCCCGTGCATCCGCTTTCCCGCACAACACTCGGAGAGCCAATCGCGGCAACTTACGAAGGCAGCTCGGCAAATGACGGTGCGGAAACATCTGTTTAGACCAAAAAACGCAGTCTGAGTTGTGACATTATGCAATGCAAAACGTCACGCTTGCATTGCTTAGTGTCACAACTGAGACCGCGTTTTTTGGTCTAAACATATGTTTCGGCATCGTCATTCGCCGAGCTGCCTTCGTAAGTTGCCGTGATTGGCTCTCCGAGTGTTGTGCGGGAAAGCGGACGCACGGGCTTTTTTTAGAGTGAAACTGGTTTGCTATATCGCATTACTCGGTGTCTTGTCGTTTCATGTTAATTATTGTTTGTAAAACATCAATTTTTTCGAGCGTTATAGACACCGCTAAAATGTTTGCTTAAACTTAAAAAAACAATCCATATTTTTCGAGACACTTTCTTATGCCCCTTTCATGTCCTCAGACTGCACCTGAATAATTATATGCCTAATCATTCGCACGTGTACGTTTGTCTGGCTCGGTTGCTTCGTATAGCTAGCTAATAAAATACGCCTTTTATCACCTCTTATACCCCTCTTAGACGAGCACCCTTAACCGTGGTTAACTCATCTTTAAAGGGGCTATGCAACAATTATTGTACTTTGCGCAAATACCGCTTAGAACGGATCCCTGGCGTTAATGACCTATGAAACACGCGTTCGTTTTTCACCCCACGCAATAGAAGTCCCAGTAAAAAATTAAAGAAAATAGAGCAGCGTTCACCCCCTCAACTCGCAGCCAGAACAAGCGGCCACGTGATCTGGAGCCGATTATATGCCGCCAATGTTGATCATAGCCACGCGCTGGGGTTGGCAAAGCCTATGGCAAAGCACAGGACACGCGCTGAGTTCCAGACATTGTTATGGCTCGGCTATTGTCGTCGTTGCAGCGATTGGACACGGGCCACTACCCGAATGCTTCTCGAGCTGGTAATTATCACGAGCCCAAATCGAGTGCCCACGCGATGCTCGGGTCCAATCTACGAACAGCATTCAAATATCGTCATATGGGTGTACTGCGATCCCCACGTTACGTCATCAAATTTTGCAAAGGAGAGATTGAATGAAAATGATCGCTTTTGTCCTTGAAATTCCCCCGCAACAAAGGAGTTTCTTGGCCTGTGGCGTTGCGTGCGACGATCCTTGAGTCCCACTAGAGCCAGTAAGCTCGTGTAAAGTGAAAAACATTCCAATTGAATATCGTTGCACCGCTCCTTTAACTGCTGTTACGCGGCACCACAGTTACCACAGTATACCCTCGGACAGCTTTTTCAGAAGTGAAGAAGCGCGCGTGCACTGCTTTGATGAGTTCTCAAGATGCTCCAGCGCACATGTGCCCGTAGCTTTCACTGCATTGCCACAAAATGTTGTCCGCAAGTATTGTGTGCTAACTGTGGCATAGCGTAATTGCAGTTAAGTGCGCCCGTGTAACAAAGTGTGCTCATGGAAGCAGCGTCTATAGGTAGTTCCGCAACTTAGCTAATCTAGTAACGTTGCCTGCACTGGCACGACAAGAAGCGCGGACGTAATCGTGTTACGACCCTTCCATTTTAGGGCAGTAAGAAACAACAAGGAGGCACCAGTTCGACAACTACGTTATCAAATCATGCGAAAGCTTCGAAATTATTTTAAATGCAATATCATTTTAAATAATCTCAAATTTTTGTTTTTAAAATTCAAATAATGTTTTATTAGTTAAAATATAACACAGAGAATCCTTGTCAAGGACGTCACTTTTTTCCTGCTGGCTTTGCTGTCTTTGTTGCATTCGCTTTTTTATGTAAGTATATTTTTAAAATAATTTTGTTATTCCCGTCTAAACAATTCAGCTCCGCAATATGTACCCCGGATTCTCTTAGACGAAATTGTCATAAGTTTATATATATATATATATATATATATATATATATATCCAGAAATGCTAGCTAAAGTGTTCTGCTTCCCTTTTGTTCAGCTTTAATATACTCTTTTAATAAAAAGTATATTGTTCTCCAACCTCCTTTGCCATCAAAATTTGTTTGTTGTTCAACTAGCCCACTCTTGTTCTCTGTTGATGTTTGTAACCTTCCATGACTATTGCTATGCGTTAATAGCCTCTGAGTATCCTATCTGATCATTTTAAGAAGTGATGATTACGTGCTGCTCTCTGTTTCAATGTCTAGTGAGATCAAATTTCCCAGGCTTTTATGGCTTCCTTTCAATTTACCTTAAGCAACTATTGTGCCTCTCTTATTTTGTTTTATTGTTTTAGAGGGAAGCCTCTCTTTTACTTCTTTGTGCATTTTTTTTTACTTTCGGGCTCTAAATTACTCTAAGAATACCCAAGTCTTCCGGAAACTTCCAGACGATTCTTCACCAGCACTTAGCTTTGCAGCATCGCAACTCCCTTCATTCACTTCGCACATTGCACAGCTCTGCTTATTTTGGCTTACGTGAACCAGAGTGGCTCCATTCTGTTTGCAAGTCCCCAGCAATTCCTTCCTTCATTCGTTTAAAAACTTTTCTCACACCAGAAAAATAAAATATTTTTGTGCAGTCAACACAGTGCCAAATCACTGTCTTCATTACACACTCTAAACCCGGTCCCACTTAGTAAGAGGGACATTTCTTTGATGTTTTCCCTCCTAAATATAAGGGGGGCGACAGACCTCTTTCTTATTACATGGGGATGCTCCCTATTAAATGAGGGAGACACCACCCCTCTTAAATTGAGCGTTTCGGCGTCTCCCTTAGATTCGAGTTCAGTCCCCCTTAGTAAGAGGGACGTTTTTGAGATATTTTTCCTCTTAAATTTGGAGGGACGGCGGCCCGCTTAAAATGCAGGGGTATGGTCCCTCTTAAGTCGGGGTCACACTGCTTATTCATCATACAAAATACTTTCTGCTGACATGTTCTAAAACGAGTCACCACGACATCCGTGCCTCGTCACATGGCATACTACGCACGGATGTCGTGGTGACTCGTTTTGGAACATGACTGCACAGTGTATTTTGTATGATGTACAAGCAGTGCGACCCCGGCTTTAGGTTATCTCTGTTATTGTATCGCAGAATTTCTAGTCCTTCGTGCTTTGGCTGTCAGCTGACATGCTGCACTGCAGGATCGCTAAACTCGTCAAACACAAAGTTGGGCACGAAGTTCGCAGAGCGTGCTGATTGGACTCTCGCGACGTTGGCGTCACGCGGGACGAGATATCAATCATCCAAGCTCTCTCGGTGCTCAAATTCCAGCGAGAATGTTAGGCACAAAGTTGTAGCAAGCTTCATCGGAACGCGCGCGAGCCACACCGTGGGGCCAGCCGATTGAACGGCTGCACTGATGACGTCGCGCCCGCGTGTCCCTACATTCCTACGCCGCGATAGAGTCAATGAAACGTAGATTGTACCTAGGCGGGCGGTAAATACTCTGAACTTTGTCGTCGCAAGATCGTCGTTTGTGGAAGTTATTGCTGACGACAAAGTGACGTTTCACAACTTTGGGAAGGATATATTTGAGGCCAAAATCTTCGCTTCGGAATCGAGGCGAAGATTGAACTTCGTGATATTGTGAAGCCGTGCGCAGTGTATGCGGTTTTAGAGCTCATCTTCCGCCACTGTCAAAAACGTCACCGCTGTCACCCACAGGCGTTATGTATAGAGACGTCGGTAATGACTGAGAGGTGAGGGGGCGAGGGGGGATGGCGAGAAAAAGCTGTGGAAAGGGGAAAAGAAAGGTATAACCAACACAAACACACACTCAAAAAGGGGTCAGGAAGGGCCGTAGAAATTGTTCGGGAGAGAGAGAGGGAGTGGGGTGATAGTAGTGAAGAAGGGGGATATCCCTTCCCCCGAATTTTTAGAGCGCAACTCTCATGCGCCCGTTTCGAGCTTGAGCGGCGTCGCCGTCGGCGTAACCGCGCGCGCGTTGCATTATGACACGTTTTTTCACTAAATTTAGCGGGGAAATTGACGTCACGTGACCTTAACACCAATTAAATATCTCCGCTAAATGAGAGGGGAGCAGGATAAGAGAAGGGGGGGGGGGTGGAGGGGCATACCCTCCCCTCCATACCTTCCCCTCCTCCTCCTCAAGAGCTGCGCTTTAATTCGACATTACAGAGAACTGTAAACGTCTGTCTTTTTTTATTATAACTCTCTGAAATGCAATAGTCCGGGGCTGGGGCGATATCCCCCCCCCCCTTATGCCCTTTGCGCCCCCTTTTTCGACGCCACTTGGGGGGGGGGGGGGTGAATCTCCCCCCTCCCCGTTCTTCTGTTTCGACAACCCTGCTTAGAGGCGTTCCAACTGAGCGATGACGAGAAACAGCACAGCGTGCAATTTTTGAAGTTATGGTTCTAGAGATTCTGGAATTAAAACGACGCGTTCGATGAACTCACGAGCGGCCATGACAGGCTTCCAATCGAGAGGCTCGTGCCAGGGCTCGTTGTGTGCAGGCTCGTTCAGTGACGTCCTTTTATAGTTTATAACTTTGACGTCAGGGTCAGGATTACCAGTTGAGAACGACAAATTTGATGGTGCGTGTTCAAGTCGACGGTGACAAGTTTTGTTGTGTGCGATGAAAGCTTGGTGTCCTCGCGTTCTCGAAACATCACCGTCAATATTGACAAACTGACATTACTCTTATCTCCGTTGACAGTTTAGCTAATCTTCGAAAGTCTCTCATAAAATGATTTTATCACGCTGATGGGGAGCAACTGCCCGGAAGCGAAATCTGTCCGAAAGTGGACAATGCTACTCGGCAGGTTGTGACCTAGCCACGTCGGGCTACACTTTGATCAAATTAAAAAGGCCGAGATAAATAAAAGGAACGACAGGGACGTTTGTTTAGCAAATTCTGCTTTATCGGCGGAAATAAGAACGATATCAGACTATTAACTTTGACGGTGTTGATTTCAGAATGCAATTACCCAAGCCTCCGCTGTGCTTTTTAGAGACCATCAAAGTCGCTGCTGATAATCTTCATCGTGACATTATACGTATACGAACCACGTTCGTCTCCGCGTGCTTTCTCGTGCTGCTCTAGCTCGGCTCCTAAGGAGTAGTAGGGATTTTTCGCCCTTTCAATGAAAAACGTCACGAAGATATACGGATCTGCGGGTTTGTGAGAAAAGAAAACTTCGCGGCAATCTTTCGGATCCTCCCCCCGCTATGTCATAACACGAAGAAAGTTGTGTCTGACGAGTTTAGCGACCCAGTGATGCAGTGCTCGCACTTTCGCTGATATTGTTTAGCCAAAGTTATTGTGTGGTGCGTAACAGAATTGAAAATTGAGCTGTATATTATGTTTGATAAACGAAATCATAGTGACAGATGAAACAGTAACAATCTTTAAAAGTAAACACGTGTTTTATTTGCCATGACACTAGAAAATATTTTGAAATGTCTGTATCAAATCAGTAATTTTATAACGATGTTCTGGTAGCTTAAACAGATAAGAAAAACGTTAGAACGATGCCAGACATTGGCATTTCTAGGGAACTATCACACAAAAAATATCGCTGCAAAGTGACTCCTTTTGGCTATCATAAGCAATAACAATGCAACCGTTCTGCGAACTGTCTTTTCTTCAGCGGACATCACACAATAAAACAGTACACTAAAAAAAGCCCGTGCTACTACTTTCCCGCACAACACTTGGAAAGCCAATCACCGTAACTCACGGAGGCAGCTCAGCGCATGCCAATGCCGAAACATATCATTATACAAAAAAATGCAGTCTGAGTTGTGACACTAAGCAATACAAGCTTGACGTTTGGCATTGCTTAAAAGGCCTCTGACACGCCAAAAAAAAAAAAAAAATTTTCATGCTAAACGTTGCAATGGCATATCAGGACATTACAAAAAAATTGTTTCACTATAGAGTTAAGTAGCTTTTTTATAAAAAATAGAAATACTAGGCCCAATTCAAAGTTCCCGCCGTGCACTGTGACGTAACAGTGTACCGCAAGGTGTCGGGGCGGTCAGAAGGGAGGCATCGCCGGAAGTCACGTGAGTTGTATCCCTCCTCGTGCTTACCGCGAGCGCGTGTAATATTTTTTAAATATTTTTGTTATTCCTCCGCACCTCCACGAGCGATCCAAGCAGACAAGGTTTCTTTTATTTGCTTTTCATCGCTTACTGTTGCTGTAAAGGTAGAAGAAGCGGAGTCAGTGAATTGACGTGATCAACTACAATGCCTAGAAGGTGCTGTGTGAGGGACTGTCCCGGTATTTCAGCAACTGAAGAAGAGATCACACTGCATGCATTTCTGAGAGACATACATCGGCCGCATGAGCACCCAGTAAACAAGTTCTACTCATGCTCTAGACAAAATACGTACTTTGTGCTCGACGTTTACTTGTACTTGGTACACTCACCAGTTCGTATTCTTTAGACGGCAGGCATCTACAGCCTGGAGAGTATCCGATGATTCAACGACCTCGGTGTCTCACCCTTCAGCAATGCGATCGGGCGTGTCGTATGCTAGCAATCCTAATTTCTGCGAGCGTTCTAAATTTTTTTTTGAAAACTTGACAGCTTGTTTTGCGCCCAGTATAGCCCTGTATTATCGGACTGACGGCATGCACTCGTACACTGGCTTGTACTCGCAACGCTTTCATCATTGACCTCCATCACGTCGATCCACTGACTCTTCGTCCTCAAATTTTACAGCACGCAAACTAACCAACGGTGCAGGGATAAAGAGCTAGTGGAACTGAAACTTCGTTTTCTACGATCGCTCGTACGAAGAGCAGAATAATAAAAAGAAAAAAAGTCTTAGGCACGGTCGCGGAGAGCACGAGGAGTGAAACTCACGCGACTTCCGGTTAACCCACTTTTAGTGACGTAGCTCGATGCCCCCTTTCTGACCGCCCCGACACCTTGCGGTACACTGTTACGTCACAGTGCACGGCGGGTACTTTGAATTGGGCCTCGTATTTATATTTTTTATAAAAAAAACTACGCAACTCTATAGTGAAACAATTTTTTTGTAATGTCCTGATATGCCATTGCAACGTTTAGCGTGAAAAAAAAATATTTTTTTTGGCGTGTCAGAGGCCCTTTAACTCAGATTGCGTTGTTTTGGTCTAATCATATGTTTCGGCATCGTGATTCGCTGAGCTGCCTCCGTGAGTTACGGTGTTTCGCTATCCAAGTGTTGTTCGGGAAAGTAGATTCATGGGCTTTTCTTAGAGTGTAGTGACCTGCCTCATAGCATTAAAAGCAAATTACTCGGCGTTTCTTGCCATCAGCAGAAGCTCAGAATTTTCGTTGTTTTGGAACGGCCAGAAGCAATTTTCTAAGCTTCTCTGACATGAACACATAGTAGCGGAACATTGAAAGACCCATGTGCTTTGGAAAACATAGACTCCATTTGCGGCTTAAAGCTGCAGAAGAGATATGATGCTTTTTGTTTGTTAGAAAGCAGCATAATTAACTAAAAAACATATTTCTCTATACATTTCGGCGCTAACCATTCATTTATCCTTTTTTAGAAGCAACGCATATGCCAACATAACGTAAATAGAGCCTACTTACATACCAGAATACAGAAAATTCATACTCACCAGACATGTAAAAGTTACTAAAAAAAAGTAATTAAGTTAAGTTACTGAGTATTGGCCTCAAAAGTAATTTGAGTAGAGTAGAAGTTACTCAAATGGAAAGTTAAGCAGTAAATTGCTAACTACCGTAACAAAGTAGCGAAATATTTTTGAAGTTACTTTTATATTTTTATAGTAACAAGAAAGTGCATAAATGTTTTGATTCGTTAGGGCAATTCTGCCAGCCAACTATAAAGCGGCTTGTGTTTTCACATATATAGTTAATAGCTGGTTCTGATTCTGTGGGATTAATTGTTTTGTACCTTTTTGTTTTCTGGTCAATGATGTAATGCGGATGTATCATTTCTACTTTGAGGTTTAGCACTGCCTGAGCTTGATTTTGCAGGCAGTGTTTGCTTGTTTACAGTGGTGCATCTAAAAAGTACTTGAAGTAAATTACACAGTCAATTAGAGCTAATGTATTTCGAATATAGTAAGTAAACCGTGTGCAATGTACGTTATTTAAAGTGCTATAAATACAACATACTTTTAAAGTAAAGTTCAAATACTTTTTAACACAATCATTTATGATGCCCTTCATATCCTTTTTTAACTTTATTTTAACTGGTATTCATTGCTCCAGGTGTAATTGGAGGAGCTTCAGTTTTTTCTTCGAAAATGGCGGCAAATATTGGATAATGTCAAGCGTCACAGAGTAGTTGTTTTACTCGCGCTGACAAACTATTTAACACGATACATGTATAAGGCACTTCTTTGTATCGGTCTTATAGCCGCCATCACTTCACTCAGAGAAATGGCCAGATGACGTCTTGAATGACGATAGCGCGTTTTCACATGACGATACGCCATTTTTTGTTTTCAAACTTAGGGAATGTACGTTGAAGTCGGGAATTTCATTTTCTTCAGAAATTAGCAGAAAAAATACCGTAGTAAAGTACAAGAGCATGCTCAGTGAATGTACTTTAAGTAAAGTGCAAGTTTTCTAATCCTACTTGAAATAGTACTTTAAATACCATGTTCTTAAAATACATCCCAATTCAATTCTTTTTTTTTTTTTTGTAAAACGTTGGGGGAGTTTATTAAGCTTCTCGCACGATCTTCACATCTTGGAAGACCTGGATATGTTGAGTTCTCGGAGGAAAGGCGACACAAAGAGGTCACCTCTGCGTTGCCCTTTAGCACGCGATCCTTCAAGAACAGCGCAAACTACGGGAGTACCAGATGGGCTTCAGAGCGGGTGCTGCATTTTGTTGACTCCTTAGAGTGAGGCTGCAGTGTGTAAACTCCTGTAGTGGGCGAGGGTTCCTATGTTGGGGAGAGGCGGGAACCAACCCTTTCTTGAAATATATCAAGTCTCCTTGAGCTTCGGGACACAAAAAAATGCCAGTCTTCGTAGTTTACTACTTTTTGAGTAGTTAAGTAACTTTCAATTATATTTTTATTTTGGTTTTTGAGTAACGTCTACTCAAATTACAAATTACTTCCGAATTTTAGTGGTTGTTTTGACTATCAACAAACATTCCTGCACAAAAGAGATAAGATGTTGAAAGATCAGCTGATATTTGCAAAAAGAGAGAAGCATGTGGCGTAGGAAATGGGGTGGGGGGGGGCAAGAAAATGGTGTGGAGAGTCCGAGACCTCCCAAATATTTTCACGAGCCCCCCCCCCCCCCCCCCCCCCCCCCCCCCCCCCCCCCCCCCCCCCCCCCCCCCCCCCCCTGCAACAACACTGCTACGAGGCGCGGGGGCGAACAGACACGACGCAAGAGAGGCCGAGTAACTGCGGGATTAGCGCCAAAGACTGGCGTTTCTTTGCGTCCCAAAGCTCAACGGGACTTGACCCATTTGAAGAAAGGGCTGGTCCCCGCTTCTCCCCAGTGTAGAAACTCTCGCCCACTACAGGAGGTGCACACACTGCATCCTCCCTCAAAGGAGGCAAGAAAATGCAGCACCTGCTCTGAAGCTCATCTGGTGCTCCCGTAGTTTGTGCTGTACTCGAAGAATCGCGTGCTGAAGAGCAATGCAAAGGCGACCTTTTTGCGTTGCTTTTTCTCCCAAAACTAAGAATATGCAGATCTTCGAAGATTCAAAGATCGTTTGAGAAACCTTGATGATTCCCCCAACGTTTTTATATAAAAAATAATAAACAAGCAGGTTTGGGAAGTACTCTAAGTACATGGTACTTAAAGTACTACTCTTTAGAAAACTTGTACTTTACTTGAAATACATTCTCTGAGCATGTACTTGTACCTTCCGAGGAAAGAAAAACTCCGGACTTCAATGTACATTCCCGGAATTTGAAAAAAAGGCGTATTGTCGTGTGAAAATGCGCTCTTTCCAGACGTCATTTGTTCATTTTTCTGAATGAAGTAATGGCGGCTATAAGACCGACACAAATAAGTGCCTTAAAAGTTGATTATGTAAAATAGCTCCCCAGCGAGAGTAAAACAACTACTCTGTGGCGACTGGACTTCATACAATATTTGCTGCCATTCCCGTAAAAACGGATGCACCTCGGATTACCCCTGGAGCAATGCATACCAGTTAAAAAAACAATGTATAGGGAATGAAAGGTCATCATGAAAGATTATTGTTAAAAGCACTTGTACTTTACCTTAAAATATATTGTATTTATAGTATGTTACTTCAAGTACATTGCCCCCGGTGTCTTACTACTTTACTTGAAGTACATAACCTCTCATTTATTTTGTATTTTACTTCAGATACTTTTAATATGTACTTTACGCAACACTGTAAACAAGCATGCACTGTCTAAAAAATCAAGCCCAGGCAGTGCTAAACCTCAAAGTAGAACTGACATATTTGCAGTACATCATTGACCAAACAAACAAGGAAGTACAAAACAATTAACGCAGAAGCGGAACCAGCTATTAAAGCATTTCTGTGAAAAAAACAATTCGATTTATATTTGGAGTACAATTTTCCTAACGGATCAAAACCTATGTACTTTCGTTTTACCATAAAAAAACATAAAAGTAACTTCAATAGTAACTTCAAAAGTAATTCTCTACTTTTTTACGGTAATTAGTAATTTTCTCAATTACTTTCCATTTGAGTAATTTCTACTCTACTCAAATTATGTTTGAGGTCAATACTCAGTAACTTAACTTAATTACTTGTTTTAAAAATAACTTGTACATGTCTGGCATTTACTGGGCCTCCCTTGCGACATGTATGTCCGCTCCCCGCGCCTCGTAAGAGGGTTGTTGCAGTGGGGGGCTCATGAAACGTTTAGAGGGTTTTGGACCCTCCAAACTACTCCCCCCCCCCCTTGCCTACGCCACATGCTTCCCCTTCTTTGCAAATATCAGCTGATCTTCCAACATCTTGTTTATTCTTGTGCAGGAATGCTTGTTGACCAGCAAACCTACCACTAAAATTGGAAAGTAATTTGTAATTTGAGTAGAAGTTACTCGGAAAAAGTAATGAAAGTAAACTATTAATTACTAAAATGAAAATGTAATTGAAAGTTACTAAAACTACTCAGAAAAGTAGTTAAACTAAAGTAACTTGAGTAGAGTGATTGAACTACGTACAAGTCTGATACTCACCGAGTTCGTTGTGGGCGGTGGGCGGGTGGCCGCAGTCAGCACACCACTCCGGGTGACACGTTCCACCGTGCAGATGGTCTCGGTAGAAGTCTTTACACGAGCAATCCGTGCAGACCCACCGACTGATTTACCTCATGTCAACGTTCGTAGCCATTGCCTCACTTAGAAAATAAGATTTTGAACAGTCATATAACGCCCTTAGTCAACCTAGCCTCAATGCACCTGGGAATACAAAAAAAAAAAAACTTCTTTCTATATAGTTTTTGCGCGTGTGTGTGCGACACAGAAAAAAGAAATTCAACCAGCCACAGAAAACAAAGAAAATGAACAACATCATAAAATCTCATAAAAAAACATAATCGGCGCCGGAAAAAAAAAAAAAAAAAACGCCGGTAGCTTTGCCGGTGCGACCGTCAAAATATAACGAACAAAAGTATACGCCAGGGAAATAAAAAGAAAAAGAAAGAAGAAACATGCACTTGTGGCCAACCGCTGCCCCCTTCTTCTCTTTCCGCAGACGGTTGCGTCGTACTCGACTGGACGCTTCATTCGACGCAACGCAAACGCGCGAAAGGAAAGCCATTATTTTTTGTGGTTTGAATTAGATGCTCCCCCCCCCCCCCCCGTCACACACACACACACACTATGGCTTTTTGCTCGCCACCCACTTAAAGCAAAAGTTCATACCCACTGCAACGCTAACAATGCTTACAATATAACGTTGCGGTGTAAACTGCTGTAATGAATTCTAGAAGACAAACAAACGAAAAATCGCCAACATCGTTTCTGTCAATCAACGCTCTCGGGCGGTCAACCGCAAGCATTTAGTGTACACACCAAGGAAGAAATCGGCGTGCACGAAGCTTACGAACACTGACCACCCAAGCAAGGGTGCCTTTATGTGTGCTTTGCTTTAGGGAGGGTGATGCCATCCTTTGTAGTACCCGATGCCGACAGTGCACGCTCGCGGATAAGATACAAGGAAATTGCTGGTAATAAAATATCGGCGTAGCAGTGCCAAAGCTAGCAGCTCGAGCTGGGAGAAGATTGAACGCGCGTTCGATATTAAAAAGTAGACAAAAACGTCGGACACAAAATGGTCTGGTATCACCGGCCTAAGGCAGACGCGTACACATTGAGACACCTTAGCTCTAAAAATACCTCTACAAGTGTTTTGTGCGAAAGACAGCCCTGCGGCTCAAGGCAGGGTAAACGATTAGCGACGCTCTGTCTTAGCTGAACGACCAGATACAGGAAGCGACCACGGACTACTGCAGTCATCTGAAAACGCTCACTCTACATGCAAAACTTGTGCATTTCACAGCCAGCCTGAAAATATTGATGGCTCGTTATTTTCACCAGCAATTTACGTACACAATACAAAAGCGTGAATATAACAAGAAAACTCACCCGAAGGAAGTCAAACGAGCAGCATCACGCTTGCGACTTCGGCCACGACCGTTTCCAGCTCTCCGTGAATTGGCGCGGAGCCTTAGCACCGTCTGAACTCTTTGCCGTGGATTAGTGCTCCTGCACCTCTCCTTTTGACCGAACTACATGGGTCCAGTTAAGAGGGACGTCCCCTCTTAATATAAAGGGACACGCATGCATTTTTGTCGGTCTTTCCTACTCAGAGGGACGAAGAAACCGGTTTCTTTGGTCTCTCTTAAAATGTTGGTATCCCTCTAGGTGTTGCCATTTTATTTTTCCATTTCCCTATTAAAAAAAACTGTTCCCCTGAAAGCATCGTTGTCCCCTCTAAAATCAGAGGGACAGTGTTTGTTTATGAGACCGGTTTTAGAGTGCAGAGTCGCGTGATCTTTGTATACAGGCCAAACCCAAAACGTCCATTTGAAAGTTTGTTCGTTAGTTTCTCATTTCACGATGCTATCGTCGCCTTTCGAACAAATGCAGTCATTACGTTTGACTTCCACGTCTCACATATAAAACATCCAATTTCAGTCTTTTCTCTTTTCAGCCGTTGTAGCGCGCGTACACACACAAAGACAAATTGGCAATTGTGGACGCAGGATTGCGGCAGCCATAACGAGCCCAGGCGCGCTGCCGGCGCGAAGGTATTCCCAGCGCAACAGCGCTCATCTCCGCCCACGTCTTTTGCTCCCCCGCCCTTACCCTGTGTCAACGCGTTCCCTACGATTCCGAGTTTACCGACAATCGCGTTAACGAGCAAATGGGGCCACGGCGCGAGAGGGCGCGCGCGACGACTTGAAGAGGCCCCGAATCGAGTTTCCGGTCGCATCGATTGGCGAACGGGTTCCCATTTTCGGCAAGAGAGGTGTACGAAGAAAAAGAATTCGTCCGTCGATAGAACAGCATGCGTGCGTACCTTGCGCCGGGCTCTGCGCGAATGCCGTCGATGATGTTCAAAAAACAAAATAAAATAAATGGTCCTGCTCGATTTCACTCACCCTTGATCCGGCGCGGCTGAACCCGAGAAAGAACGCGAGGCGGAATCATTGACCGAGCGGCAAAGGAAAAGGGGAAAAAATTCGGGGGTCGCGAAAGGGCGCCTGATAGCTGGAGAAGGAAGAGATGGTGGTGGAACGAACTGGATTCGTATCCGGGAACGATTATTGAATGAGCGAATCGTTGTAAAAGAAAAATTTAAGAAAGGCTAATGCTGAACCGGGAACGGGGATACGAGATTAATTTGAAGAAGCATGCGGACTAGATAGTCGTGTTTGTGGGGATGATAGATAGACACAGCAGAAAAGGGAGGGGAAAGGTCTCGCTTTTCGCGGCACTATAAACACGAAGGAATGGGTAGCCGGGGAAAAGAGACGATCTATAATTGGGGGAAAGGCATGTCCTAGGTTTCGAACTCCATTTTTGTTTTCTTTTTTGGCAGTGGTGCGGCGCGGAGACAGAGGGGTCGTTGTTACGATATTGATAGGAACGGAGGGAGTCGCTCCGTTCTCCCGTAAGAAACAGTTTCAAACGACGAAACAAAAGGAACAGAGTTATCGACATTATTCTACGAGGCTAAAATAAATAAATAAATAAATACCACGAAAGTAAACGTGGTAATTCACGAAGAAAAAAAAAGAGAAAAACGAATGATCTAATAGTTCAACTAAATGCTCAAGAATGGATAGAGGGTCGTGGAAGGTAACCAGCGAGGCGTGACTGTTTTGGAACGAAACACAAAAAAGAATGTCCATGCCTGATATCGCCGCCCTTTTACTTTTGCAACTTCTCTAAGTTCATGTTTTCATGCTATAATATTTTTGTTTGTCCGTGTCGTTGTCGATAATGTATTCAACGGCGCTTCTTCAAGAATTTCTCGTTTCACTTGTGCTTTGGGGGAAATCTCCCACGTCCCCGCGTTCCGGGTGATCAGAGGAAAGGGGCGTTCCTCAGTCCACTCTCTCGGAACATCATCTCAGTATATCGTGTTTGTTCAGTGCAGAAAAAAAAAAAATCTAATTTATTAAGGTGCCTTTCTTCTTCTTTTTTTTGTTTGTTTTACTCTTTTTTGGAGCACTTTTGAGTAATAACTAATTAACGTGGGCAGTCATGGGGAACGCGTGCAAAATAAGACAAAAGAGGTGGAAAGTGACTAAAAAATGGAGAAGGAGCGCTGCAGTTTCAGGCTTGAAGAGTTCGCTGCGTTTATTTGCTGCTGCTTCTGCCTCATGCGTTCCGCTCTCGTGTTCCGACAGATATTCCCAAGTTTATGAATGCACAGTCGTATCAAAGACGTTCCACTAGCCTCTATTTGCAAATGGCTTAAGTTTTAGTTCATTCTGAAACACCCGATGCCGTTTATTATTTTTAGCAAGGCATTGAGTCATGCTTAAGTGTAAATTGTTTTTCGTTTTCTTTTCTTTTTTAATTAAAACAGCGCTAATAAAACGAAGGCCATGCAGGACAAGAGTGCACGCAAAAGGCGCTGTATTTTCGGTCTGGTTTCTTGGTGTGCATAAAATGGTGCGCCAGTGTAATTAGGCGCAACGAATTGAAATCCCCCATAAGCTTCAGCAATAATTCGACGTTCATTTCAAAGTCCTGCCAGTAATACGAAGCTGGAAAATCTCGGAATGTTTTACTCTCCTAATGGAAAACCTTAACTCAAAAACGTTATGAGTAAAGGCTGGTTCCAGCGTTTGCGTTTGAGTGTGGGTAACTGCGTTACCAGTCCTTGCGTTTCACTACGACGCGTTGCGTGGATTTTGTCTGCTAAAACAACCATTTCGTTGTCAGCAGACATAGGATGTCAAAACGCAGTCGCTAAAACTCAAACCTAGACGTCTGAACCAGCCTTAAGGAAAACAGAACGAAGGTACCTGATTGCGTGATCAAAATAAAAAGGAATTGCATCCGTTCAATTCTAAACAAAACAATAATCCACTGGGCCACTCGGACCCCGAGAATCACAAGCTGTTGAGCTGCAGGGTCGAAGTGCGAACATGGTATACGCTCTCAATGCCCACACCCCCAGAAAAGCGCATGAGCCTTCTCTGGTAGCAGCAGGTCATACGCGAGAAAGCGTGCAAATTTAGTCCGGCCATGCTTTGGCAATGTTTGCAATCACATTTGCTTGTTTACACTAGTAAAAACATGCAAGCGGCATCAACACTTAGAACCGTGACCATTTGAGCTGTGGACACTCGCAAGCCCGTTAACGTTCAGCGCCGATATATGCACAGTTCAAAACAACCGCGGAAAGTCAGACAATTATATTTCGTATTGTTCAGAGGCGCGTCCTTGCCGTTTTGGCCAGCGAAGGATGCACACGTTAAACTCACCATACTTGGGGACAACGTTTTCTAGCAATGAAGCCTATAGGCTATGTGTACCCGCGACGCCGTGCACTCACACACCTTGAGCACCGGTCAAAGCCTTGCACTCACGGCATACAATTCTTCTAAGATGGCGGCAAATATTTTCCCCGAGTATAGCCAACACAACCTGGAATATTCGAGGCCGGCGAACGTCCTCCTCTTCTCCAATGGAACATATAAGTGAAATTATCCCGACTGAGCAATAGACTACTTTCCAAAATCCCTGCAAGCAAAACTGCGTGCGTTGCATTATGGGACCTGGTTGGCCATGAAGAGAAGATGCATGGTTAAAATTTCGATCGCCCCATTGACACTGTAGTGCATCTCAGCACTGCATGTAACTAAAGTCAGCTCTCGCTTGCATTGCCCCCATTCATCTTCGTAAGAGCCCTCGTTGAAACACGAACCTCCAGCGGCCGTAACGACATGCTATGATATGCTATGGCTTAGCGAGGAGTAAGAGTACCGCCTACCGCGTCCCATACCTTTCCGGAGGCCTAGCTACTCCTCCAGAGCGCAGCGTGATCCTCCCGGCTCACGGATCATTTAGAAAGCCTCGAGCAGATGACCTAACAGGATGACCGGCCCACTATATAACTTCTTTCGTGTGCCTATACATCGTTTCAGCCTAAGTTCAGACGCCGCCAACGCTACGAGCAGTGTCAGAAGTGCATGTCATTAGGCCATTTCGTTTATGATTGCTTCAGCGATAATAAAACACGTACAGAAACATGACGAAGACCATGATGGTGCGCTTTTGACGCTGTCTGATTGGTCCCATCAGCTCGTAGCGTCGGCCGCGTCTGGACATAAGTAAAAAAAAAAGTATTGCCGTTCTTTGTCCTGAGCACAGACTCTGGCACGTCGGGAGCCCGAAAAAACGTGCTCCTGCATTGTATCCTTATCGGCAGGCAACATAACACCTGCAGTATTATAAATGTGAGGAAAGTCGCACATTCGAAAATACGAGTATACTGTCTTCGGTCTTGACGGGATATCGTGAAGTGAGGTCGGCAAATCGAAACTGAAACTTAGTGGCCAAGTACTACCCAAGATGCTTTGTGCTGGTTAACGCCGTCAGGATCGCTTCGATATTGGAAGAGGTTCTATTGGACCACAGCCCGATATGCCGAGCGTCCTTCGACGCGTTGATAGGTCACGAGGCCAAGCCCAACACTGACGCGGCGCTCGTGTACAATCTGTGTATTCGCTCAATCTCACTGTGATGAAGTTAAGATTCTAGTGCTCATGCTTTTATTATTCTAGATTGCGTTGTTTAGGTAAACAATAGGACGTGTGATACGCTGTGTGAATGTTCTATTCTCATAATGTTTTTTTTTTTTTTTTGTCTTCCGCGTCTTCGGATTAGCCACAAAAACGTTCTGCGCCTCTATAAAAGCAAATGTGGCTTATTTCGTATCTTCCCAAATCATTGTCATTTGGATACCATGCAGAATTTAACAACGACCGGTTTAGGTTCTTAGCGATTTCGGACTATACGGGTTGAAGAAATAAAACGCAAGTTCGAAATAAATCAGCGACAAATAACTGATCATTGATAGAGCATATATGTTCATGCCGCTCTTGTCTCAACGTAAGACAAGCCATGTTTAGACTCGGAAAGTCATAGGAAAGTAACGTGCGCAGCCAGGTACGCGTATGAACCGCAGTTCTCACCGGTCAGTCTAATCTTAACCGTGGTGACCTAGCGTAGTGACTTTAGTCGCTAGCGATTTTGTGGTGGAGAAGCATGCTTTAGCAGGAAATAGCTAGAGCGTGAGACGATGACAACGAGACCAGGAAACGTCGAAGTGAATCTTGCAGCAACATGCTCCGCTGCCTGAGTGTCTCTAAGAGGGCGAGAGGAAGACGAAGTGTCTCTAAGAAGGTTGCACTTTTCTAGCCTCGTTCAGTTGAATCCGAATATTTATTATTATCAGCTGCCTTAATAGCCAGAAATCGAATCAACACTGAAGAAAGTTGGTCCGGTCATCAACGGGCGGGTATCCCCGCACTGGGTCTTTCCCAGTGCAAGTGAATCGACCTCGCCATGTCCCTCAATTCATCTTCACTGCATTCGAATCACAAGGCCGCCACCGAAAGGTACAGTCTGCCTTCCTCCATATGCGGTGACTCAATATCTGCATCAGAAGCTGATAACAACAGCCTGACTGGAAATCCTGCTGTGGGACTCACTCTAGAGGATCGGGGTGCTACCACATCCCAGCGGTGGGTGATAATTCCCCCTGATGACATGGAGATGCCCGACATCGATGACGAAGGCTGGACCCCAGCCAAGACATCAAAAACGCGGAAAAAACCTAGTTCGAATTCAAGCAACAGCACGGACACAATCCGCACAGGCACCCTAATGACAGAAGGTCTTACGGTTATCTTTGTACCAGCTGCCGAAGGCACTCTAATTACGTCATTGAGCAGTCTAAAAGTATCCTATCCTCTGAACTTACTCTGCCCAGAGTGCATCATAGAGATAAGGTACAACAGACGCCTGAACCTCATAGCAGTAGATACAAGCAATGGATAGACGACGCGTGTCCCTAGACTGCAAGAAGCTATGTGGGATTCCAGTAAGAACTTACGAACCGTTTCCTCGGAAGCATTTAAGATCTCCGGAAAATAGGGCAGCAAGACTTCGTCGGTTCGGACAGAGCTCAGCGATGAAGATATTTTTCTGCGGTACAACACTACCAAATTTTGTCTACCTTGGCCTTGTGCGTCATCCCGTGACCCTGTTCAAAGAGCGCCCTATAGAGTGCCGCAAATGCTGTCACTACGGGCATCACGAGGCATCCTGCAAAAACCCTCCCGTCTGCAACCGTCGCAGTGGCACTCATCCAGATACAGAATCCTGTACCGCACAAGAGAAGTGTGTAAACTGCGGTGAAGCCACGGTGGAAGAAATAAGGTGAAGCCCATTCTGCTAAATCTCCATCTTGCCCAAAATGGAGGAAAGAAATGAAAACTCGCAACTATGCTAGACATCACGCGGTCGACTTTCGCACCGCCAAAGCCGCCTTACAAGAGCAAAACGTTCCGAACCCAACAAAGGGCAACGATGAGTTTCCTCCACTCCCCCAGATGTCTGTGGCCGGGGGAACCGAGAAGCAGGTACAGAACCAACACACATACGCTTCTATATCAAAAGGACAGGGAAAAGGCAAGCCAAGAGCAGGCATTACCAACAATGGGCAGAATTCAGACGAAAGGCCACAAGAAACCGCTACTGAGGCCACAGTGTCTGGAGGTGCCAACCACCAGCGTTCTTCGGAGAGGTACCATCCACCACCACCAAGAACAACACCACCAAGCCAGGGTTGGATTCGTCTTCTTAAGGCAGCAACTAACATGGCTTGCACGCCGCTAGCAACAGTGAATTCAGAATGGTCACGTTGCATACTTACATTTCTTCAAATGAATCTTCCACTTGTGAGATCATTGTGAAACCGAGAGGGAACCAGTGCAGAAAGCAACATACGCGCGTTCGTCACCAAAAACATTCATTTATACCTGAGAGGAATATAAATAACCTTCACACTCGTTTCCCTGGGTTATTACAGGCGAGACGGACTGCAGTGACACAAAAATCTAACAATTTTCCTCGAAAGGTACAGATATCTTCTTCTCTTTGCCACTACAACAATGAAGCCCGATCCCAAAGAGCAATCTCGGGTATCAATCCTTCTAAGAAAAAGCTTTAACTACCAATCCACAGTCATCCACGATTGGGGACACTAGTAAAAGACCTACAGCTCACCCTCAGCCTCTCACCTGTTCCGCCCTCCAGTGGAACTGTAATGGCTTGAGAACGCGACTCCCAGAGCTACGCGACCACCTTGTCAACCACGCCTACGATGCTGTGGCCCTCCAGGAACCCAGAATGCCAGCCGGCAGCATACGCATTGCGGGTCACGTAGTTTACTACAGCAGGCCTCTGGTGGCAGGCGTGACACCGCGAGCAGCCCTCCTAGTTCGACGAAACCTACGACAGATAGAGATACACCTCAGCGATCTTTGCACTGAAGGAGCGGATTTGGTGGTAGTAAAATTGAAATTTGGAGACCGTTACCTGACCATCGTCTCGGCATATCTGGCCCCTAATGTACCTTGGGACGTCCATGTACTCGCGGACATTCGCGCACGGGCCAAGGGGGAGGTTATAATTGCCGGCGACTTCAATGCCAATTCACAGTCCTGGGGGGAAAAAAAGAACTCCCGGCAAGGCCGAGAGTTACAGGTAATGATAGATAGGCTCGACCTCAGAAATATTACAAGTGGGAACCCGACATTTGTACGGCCTGGAGTGACAGGAAGCGTAATTGATCTAACGTTCACGACTTGGGCCCTACGTCTCAATGCAACTCCTCAGGCGGACAGCTGGGGAAGTGATCATCTACCCATTGTCATCGAAAGGCCGACAAAAGCTCCTCTGAAGACTTGCCACGTCGTCGACTGGGATCGCTTCCGTACCCTGCTCGAAGAGGCACTAGATGAAGGACGATCCTTCACCCCGGAAACGCTCTCCCGCGTCCTCCAAAAGGTCACCCGCGAAGTCAGGTAGCCAACAACACGTCCCAACCCCGACCTCAAATGGTTAGAACTGCGGGCAAAAAGACGTCGAGCCCAGCGACGGTCATGGGCCACAGGAGATCCGGCAGATGTACTGGCATACCGGCGACGTGATGCCAAGTTCAGAAGGCACGGTAAAAAAACTAGCCCGCCGACAATGGCGCCTCAAATGCACCACCTTAGACAAACCAGCCGGAGGAAGCCGGGCCTGGCGGATGGCGAGAACACTAGCAGGTCGCCCGATCCCCCAAAATCCTGTCCTTGGAATGGTCGTGGCCATGAACCTCCAATCAGCAGAGATGGCCGAACTACTCGCGGATGCTTTTACTGAGGTTCCACCACTGCCGCCTGCCGGCCCGCCCCCCCCCCCCCCCCCCCCCCAGGGTTGGACCAAGTTCCGTCGCCCAACAGCGACGCCCATGCAGCAGCCAGACAAAGACTTCGCGCTGCACGAACTGCAGCACGCCCTCGATGCTCTCCCGAGACACCGTGCGGCCCCAGGCCCAGACGGATCACCAACCAAGCACTGAGAAACTTTAACGAGTCGGCTGTCCCAGCAATGCTGACTCTTATCAATCATGTGTGGAGGACCGCTAAAATACCAGAAGCGTGGAGAGAAGCAACCACGGTACCGCTACTGAAACCTGGGAAACCCCAAGACCAAATAAGCTCCTATAGGCCCATCTCATTGACATCATGCCTCGGCAAAGTGATGGAACGAATGGTGCTACGTCGCCTAGTCTAGCCCCTTGAGGCGGCCGGGGCTCTGCCAGACTGCTTCTCGGGGTTCCGCCACCACAGGAGCACCGCGGACGCAATTGGTGACATCACCAGCTCGCTGGAGGAGGCCAAGGCACAAGGTTGGTCGGCGATGGCCGTAATCCTATCGGGAGTATTCACTGGACGCCATATTTGTGGGTGCTGTTTAGAGCACATGCTCAGAACGAGCTCACATCAATAGGCTGCTAAGACCGGCACTCTTGATGGTGCGGAATGCACGTTGCAAAAGAACTGTGGAAGCTCGCCATCAGCACGCGCTCAGCAGCCGATTATCATCGACGGAAATAAGAGGAATGAAAGAACTTTAATATTGACGGTGTTGGCAGTGTTCCTTTAAGAGCGCAATGATTTCAAGCTTCCACCATGCTATTTACAAACACCATCGAACTTGTTGTTTGCAAGGTAATGACGTAACAAGGGGGAAC
Source organism: Ixodes persulcatus (assembly GCA_013358835.2). Classification (NCBI taxonomy): domain Eukaryota; kingdom Metazoa; phylum Arthropoda; class Arachnida; order Ixodida; family Ixodidae; genus Ixodes; species Ixodes persulcatus. The sequence goes on from JABSTQ010011536.1 coordinate 689,909, forward strand.
CATAAGAGGGCGCCACCACAACTTCTCGCCGCTAATAGACGTCCGCAAAGCCTTCGACGCCCTCCCGCACCGAATCACCATCTCAGCTCTGCGTCGTTTCGGGGTATGTGGGCAACCTCTTAGCAGTGTTGTACACGTTCCTCAGAAGAAGGAACGAAAGCTCGTTCCTCGTTCCTTCTGATTTTTGGAACGCGTTCCCGTTACAAGTTACATCTGTGAAAAAGGAACTCGTTCCCGTTACAGTTTAAAAAATGGAACGTATCGTTACGTATACGTTACATTTGTATTTTGCTAATTGCTATATTTAGTTAGATCAAGCATATTTGTTTTATCTATCCCATTAGTAGTCAACATACGAGTTTGTATGTGGCTATGGAAGGGCAACAGGAGAAGAAAACAAGCGGAAGCAGGGTTTCATTTGTTGATATATTCAAGTTAAAAATCTCAGCTTTTAACCATATTCATGTTTGTAGTGGACGATTCAGACGAGCCGAATGCACTTTTACCCAACATTTTACGAGCGTTTTGCGACAACCTCACATGGTTCAATTGAAGAAAGTCCCTTGTTCGAACTTAACAACAGTTGCTACTCGATGTTGCTGTTTGGAAGGTCAGTCTTAAAAACTACAAATACTTCTTTGTAAAGTTGGCTTTGTAGTTCATTTTAAAGGCGGGGGACAAGAGAAGAAATAAAGGTTATTTTTTGTATATATTTTAAGTGACCAATGTTCGCGATACAAGGGTGCGTTCGATGTCTGGCAGTCTGTGATCTTGTTGTATCTGTAGGTCTCGTCATGGAAGTTCACACGTGGCTGTAGTCGGCCTTTGAATTCTGGGTGTATGATTCGTGGAACCAAAAAAAGTAGCTGAGTTTGAAACAACGCTCTTTCTTTATCTTTTCCTACGACTAAAAGCCTTGCTTTTTGTACCATAGTTTCGGGCACTCAAAAAAGAATCAATGTCCATTAGCTCTCCTGCACCCGAAACTGTTAGCAAGCGAGGACCACACAAAACAATCCATAATATTAGTAGCCAAAAAGGTAACGAGATCCTGCATTTCGTAAAGATATTGTTTTTGTACTTTCAAAATTTCCCTGTTCGAAATAAAATAAAAATTACTCCACTGGACGAAAAAAAGGAACGCCGTTACTCTTTCCGTTCCAGTAAAAATGTAACGCGTTGCCGTTCCAGTTCCAGCGATGCAAAATGGAACGGCGGCGTTCCTTCGTTCCTCCTAAAAGGAACGCGTTCCAGGAACGCCGTTCCTTGGAACGCCGTTCCGTACAACACTGCCTCTTAGCTACATTTGGGCATTCCTCAGTGAACGCACCATGTGCGTAAGGGTCGGCGGAGCGCTAAGCAAGCCCCGACGAGTCGACCATGGTGTTCCCCAAGGGAGCGTAGTCAGTCCGCTCCTGTTTGCATTGGCGATTGCATCACTCCCAGCCGCAGCAAGGGTAGGCGAGGAACCAGCACTCCCGATAAGCATGGTTGTCTATGCGGACGACCTGGCGCTCTGGGCCACGGCCCCGGGCTACCGTAGGCAACGGATGGCACGTGCCCTCCAGAGAGCACTTCCAAACACTGTGTACCACGAATGACGATAATAATCCCTGGAGAAGGGGAACAAGTGGGGCAAAGGACAAACACAAATCTCCAAACACAGCTCGGTGACTGGTGCGCGACCGAAAAAATCCGCCTGGTCCGGGTATCGAACCCGGGACCTCTCCATTACAGGTGGAGCGCTCTACCAACTGAGCTAACCAGGGGTTCGACGTCAGTAGAGCAAACGGGTTTTATCAGCTGCCATCAGTCTAACACCGACACGGGTAAAGCTTGCAATTTAAGGTTATAATTATAATGCAATTAAATGCAAAGGTGCAAGCGAGCTGGAAAAGAATGACGATAATAATCCCTTAAGAAGGGGAACAAGTGGGACAAAGGACAAACACAAATCTCCAAACACAGCTAGATGACTGATGCGCGACCGAAATGGCAAGCCTTAAATTGCAAGCTTTACCCTTGTTGGTGTTAGACTGGTGGCAGCTGATAAAACCCGTTTGCTCTACTGACGGCGTAACCCCTGGTTAGCTCTGTTGACAGAGCGCTCAACCTGTAATAGAGAGGTCCCGGGTTCGATACCCGGACCAAGCGGATTTTTTTGGTCGCGCACCAGTCACCTAGCTGTGTTTGGAGATTTGTGTTTGTCCTTTGTCCCACTTCTTCCCCTTCTCCAGGGATTATTATCGTCATTCTCGTCCAGCTCGCTTGCACCTTTGCATTTAATTGCATTATAATCACTGCGTACCACTTGCATCAACTGGGTCTGACAACATCGGCTGGAAAGACTGTTGCTCTATGCTACGCACCAAGGAGACCATCCATGTTCCAACCGACCCTGTTCATCGGAGACGTTCCGGTGAGAGTGGAGAAGACAGTCACGTACCTAGGGACTCACCTTGGACTGGAGGCTATCCTGGGACCCAGCAATGCAGGTGGTGCTCCAGAGGATGCGAACGCACACAAATATCCTCCGCGCGCTTGGTGGAACTACCTGGGGCACATCAGAACAGATGCTGCTACAGCTATACAAGGGTCTTATTCTGGCTCGCCCACTCTACACCTTACCACTCATTCGACTGAGCGGCAATAAGATCGAGAACCTAGAGAGAGCGCAACGCGTAGATCTAATAATTTGCATCGGAGTTCCCCGTTCGGCATCGTCACGACACACTCTTACCGAAGCAGGTATGAATTCCGTTGAAAACCTTCTGCAAGAACGAGCACTCGGACATCTCATTCGAATGAGCAACTGCGACTCTATACCATCACGCTCTTGATGGGCATCGCCGAACGTACAGATTCGTAACTGGGAGCGCACCTCTGCACTTTAGGCGACATCGCGGGTACACCGGGACCGCTAGCGCCACTTCCAGCGCTACACACAGATCCTTACCCTTTGAGGGTTAGTATCTGCGTACCAGGGCTGCGGACCAAGAAGAGCGCAGCAGTGGTAACCGCTCGGCAGCTGACGGAAAGCCACTTGGATGCGGAGTACGATGGGCGGACGCGCGTGTTCACCGGCGGGTCGGTAGACCCCTCTGGAGGCACAGCAACAGCAGCGGTCTTCTTTGAGGCTGCTGCTGTAGGTATACACAAGCGCCTGCTGTAGGTATACACGAGCGCAGCGCTGGCGACCGTACGACTTGCGCTCTGGGGAATTCGGACAGGCTGCGCACGGGGGCTCAGCTGGGTAATCCTGAGCGACTCAAGAGCGGCTCTCGGGCTACTATCGGGGCTAGAAAGGGCTACGCCTCTGGCGCGGTCAGTCGCACAAGATGCAGCCGAGCTCCAGGAGAAAGGCCAGGACATTGTCTTCCAGTGTATCCCCGGTCATTGTGGCATCAGGGGAAACGAAGTCGCCGATTCCCTAGCAACGCAGGCTCACAAGGACCCCGGATGTCCGCTTTCTACAGTTCGCCGTTTCTCAGACGCCAAGCTTCTAGTGAGAAGAGCCATCACATGACAGAAACCTGAACCGAGAGTGGCGGCAGGCACGTTCTCAGCCCGTCTCCCACGAGGATTGGACCGTCACACTGCCGCGGTGCTCCACCGTCTGCGAACCGGAAGCGCTTTCACACCAGCGTGGATAGGCCGCTTCAGGCCTGATCTCAACCCCAATTGCCAAACCTGCCAGGAAACTGCCGACGCCGAGCACCTCCTTCGACACTGCACCGACTACAATGACGAGCGTACTGCCCTCCATAACGCCTATTCCCGCCTCGGACTCTCTAGCCCTAGCCTGGAGGAACTTCTGCAACGCGAGCTGTGACAGACATGGCACTAAAAAAACTAATAACTTATCTGAAGGACACGGCACTCCTAGAAATTCTTTAGGAGACCACTTGCAGTTCAACACACCAGAACAAATCACGACTACCCAATCTACCGCTCCAGCTCTTGATCACGAAACCTGCATTTCGGACACACCTTGTTCTACCAAGACAAGAAACGTCATTCCTTCAACGGAACGTTCGTGCCGATATAAGCCCTGGAGCACAGATACCAGCCACCGCAGCTTTAGGATATTTAGCTATTCGCCCTAAGACAGCTCCACATCAAACTTCGACAGGCTTTGCGTCCTGAGGCATGGGTCGTCCTACGACTCGACATGCCGGCGACGGCCAAGATATCCCCCTGCACCCCGCTACCCCCCCCCCCCCCCCCCCCCAAACCTAATCCTCTCTTTTTCTATCCTTTCTTTTTCACCCAATCCCCTTCCCTATTGACAGTGACATGTGCACACTAAGTGCACAAGCAACAGTCGATTTTTTTAAAAATATATATATAATAAACATCGCTTTCACTCACTCGCTCCGCTGCCTGCGGCGCTTCGATTTTGGAACTGGCCTGTAGTTGTGGCGCTTCGTTTTAAACCCATGGTCCCGGCAAAGCGTTGCTGCTCTCTAGTTCACGACTCCCTACATTTTGATTCTAGGTCCACGTTTATCGCAATGCTGTTCGTAGTTTTTTTTTTTTTTTTTTTTTTTTTGTGACGTTGAACAGAGTTGGGTTGAAAGAAAATTTTCCGCTACTCCAAACGAAAACGGTGTTATTGTTTTTTTTTTTTGTTTTGATTTTGTTTTGTTTCAAAGGTTGTTCTTGAGGGGAACAGTCGACACTTAGTACCAGACATACACACGTTACCCCAAAAAGTAAATAAATACTGTTACGCGTTACTAGCTCAAAAAGAAACTAAATACGTTACTCGTAAACGATTCTCAAAAGGAATTACTTTAACCTCAAAAGTAGCGAGTTGCTTTTCTCGTTTCTTTGACTTCCAAATACACAACTGCTTTTGTTTCATAGTTTCTTGTTTTCTTATCAGTAGTCGTTGCACTTACGCAGAAGATGACTCTCAAAGTTTTAATCACTTATGGTTCCCCACTTCATTGAAAATACATCTCTGGCAATGCTGAAGAGTGGTTCTACTGACCCGCTCTAAGGAACGGCAATGTCGTGCTTTCGTGAAAAGCTAGTGAATCAGGGATTCCCCTCTCTTTTGTTTTCTCTGATTTTAAAGTTTTAAGATGACAATGGGTTCTGTTGCGAGAAACCGCTTGCGCCGACGCGACGTGGCCCGTTTCATACACTCAGGAGCCTACTGACGGCTACTTACTCTAACTTAAAACGTTGACAATAAACGGAGTGCTATTGACGGGACGCGACACGCCGGATTAGCGTGACCCTCCCCAAAACAGCCGTCAGAGAACAAGAATTCGGCACACATCGGCCTTCATGCTTGGCAGCTGCTGGACACGTGAGCGTGCAGACTGCATTGCTTACCAAGGCTGCAGTGGTTTGAAGGGATAGTATAATCGGCTTCGGGCGACAGGAGAGCCTCCCCTGAGTCGCCGTTCTGCCACCGCCATGTCCTCTCGTACAACGCGAATAACTGCAAAGAAGGTCCATCTTTGCGAGAGCGGTATCCTCTGCTTCGTTTAGCTTGTTTGCAACCAAGTATTACGCCATTATAGCTTTAGAAAAAGCAAAGATCTGTGCTCGGCAGCCCTTAACTTGATGTCGAATTCGTGAAAGCTTCCTCGGCCTCTACATTCGCATACTTCTCCCAAGATGTGTTGACTGCATTAGACCACCACCAAGCATTATCATTGTCCGATCGCATTTCTACGGCACAATTAATCGTTGCATGACACAAACTTAATACGGAAAATACTGTGTAAGTTGTAAAAAAGAACCAAATTCACAAGAAAGTATCACATGATTTGTATCTCCAAGAGGCTCTCCTGAAGAGAATATGTACACATGGAAGGAAAATTTAACAAAATGCATAATTATGCTTAAAAAATATGTGACATCAAATAGTATCAGTCACTGTAAAAAATATCCATGCTAAAACAAGTTGCACCGTGAAAGTCGAATGATGAATTGCATGACCACTTTTTACAACAAGTCCTCCTCTCCCAAGTGACTGGGTAGCGGAGTAGAATAAAAACAAAAGAAAGCAATTTTGTGTAGCGGAGTCGTTCCGAAAATTGTGGTCACATCAGCGATATAAGAAACCAGAACCAAAACACTAATATAAGGTGGTTAACACAGAAGAGCCAGTGGAAACCCGCTATTTGGCTACATGATCGCGGCTTTTCCAGTACACCGCACAATTCCAATAACGTAATAGCTTTTTTCTAGAACAGTCGACCTAAAATTCCTACCTAGTTTCGTCTCCTCTTTGCGTGTGCCTATTTAATGTGCTGAATTGCCTTCTTATCTTCAAAGATAGTCGGCAGAGAGTCGAGTTCAGGCGAACCTTTTTTTTGACCCAAACCCATACATTCATTGTTCTCATGTGCGCCGTCCGAAACACGTTTCGAACAAAAAATGCAGTACTTTATCAAAGTCGTGTTTATCAAGTTTCCCCCTTCGCTAAGCCGTTTTCCCCTCCGCTAAGCCCTCCGCAACGAAGAAGCCGCTACTGCGCCTGCGCGCGTATGGCCTTGACTGTAGTAGAGTTCCGGGTATCGTAGCGGGTTGCGGAGAGCGTTGCTCGGCGGCGAAAACTATCTACAAAATCTCCCCAATAGCACGACCGGTCAACGGATAAAAGCAAGCGTTATGCAGCGGTAGAACGACGTCGGCTCGAAAATACAGTAGATCAGCCTACGAGGGAAGCGCGGCCAGCCGCGGCGGAGTCCCCCAGCCGGACCTTTTGTGACGTCGGCTGACGGGCTTCCTCCTCTCTCCCCTTTTTTGCTCTGCTTCGGGGGGGGGGGGGGGGGGGGGGGCATGGCCTCAGCGCTACGTTGAAGGCGCTTTTCCCGTTAATCAGCGCATGAAATGATCAAACGAATACAATCTTCGTTACGGCTGAGGTCTAATTAACTAGCCTTGGGTGTTTTGTCTAATATCTAAAACCGCTCCAGCTGTCCTTTAAAGTCCGACCTACAGAATCGTCTTCTACCGGGGAAAAAACCGGTTCCCAGTTTCCTTCTCTCCATTCCCACTCGCCCACTTTTCCCCTCCTCTCCACACAGGGGCGGATCTCTGAACTACTCCCGGTAGAGAGGAGGAGGGTCTCCCTCTTTCTCAAATGGAACGGAGGAATTGAGGGAGGGTTTCCTTCTCTCTGCTTGTTGGTCGGCCTTTAAAGGGCGTGTACAGAACACCGTATTATGGTGTGTTAAGAAAAAGCACTAAAACATCTGTCCTCTACCTTGTCCCCGTCTCTTCAACCACTAAGGGCAGCATTTTAATAACACTTTTTTTTTAATTTTTAGATAGCCTTATACTGCTTTTGTACGCAGATATTTAAAAAGAAACTGCAATAGCGATGGTCAAGAAATAGCAAAACCTAGATAAAACAACCAAGGACCGTTTGATAGGCAACTGTGTACATTGCGCTAGAACGTATATAAAACAAGAACTGCTTTATTTTGGGAAAAAGACTAAAGCTGTTGAGAGACGATAAAGAAAATTGGAGAAATCCAGATGCTGCTGGCGCGGATTGCGCCGCTGAGCCCGAGCCCGGAGAATGGATGGCGGCGTGAACCTGGCTGTAAAGCGTCCCGCGTAAGATTAATTCTCTTCCCGTTTACTCTGAGGCCGGGTACCTACACACTATATTGCCGGGCGGGCCTGTCACTCAAAGCCCGTTCTGGTCAAAGTGATTTCTCTCCTCGGTCCCTGCGGCCCGCGCCATACCTCCGCCTCTTTCCTTCTTCGTTTTCTTCTCTCGCCTTCTCTCACTCCCTCGTCCCGTTACGTCGTATTGTTTGCCTCTCCAGAGTGACGCACTTCCCCGGCGATTTTGTTTTTATGTAACTTCCACTAACCCGCTCGGTCTCAGCAACCGCTTGAATGTCCACAGCATTGATCCATATGCAGTGTAGCCGTAGTGGCAATACTGCTAGGATGACGCGGGGCGTTTTCTTCGTGACTCCGTAATATAGGTTTATTTATAAGCGCCCGCATGAGGTTATTTTACACAATCCTGACCGCCGTAAGAAGATTCTTTTTGTCGTCGTCTTGTTTTTTATTGAATCCTTTTCGGTTGTCCCGGTTTTTCTTTATTTTTTTTTTTCTAGACAGGCGTGGACGGGAAAAAGGTGCGACGGTATATAAGAAAAGTGCGAGCGGACTACTAGAGGAAATCGGCCGATTTTTCAAGATAGAAGCGTCCCATCTTTCATTCGGCGCTGGTTTCTGCCAGGAGAGCTCGGTTTTGAGCTGCGACGGGCGGCGCATTTTATGGGAGAGAGGACAGGGAAATAAAACAAGGTTAGAACTTTTGGGCTATTTGACAGGTGCTATCTTTTACCTCGAATCCCGTATTGTTTGTTTTGTTTCAGTATTTATCTTTGTCTTCGGTTCTCAGCCTGTGCGTTTTCTTTTGCTCATTTTTTCCCCCATCGCTGCTTGACAACTTTTGAGTGTGCGCTCACAGCAAGCTCGAGACTAGTTCCAGCTAGAAATACTAAGAAAGGCCTTTGACACAGCTAATCAGACTATTATTTCGAATAATCTTTAGAATTATAACTTCAGACTCCAAATATTGAAGTTATTTCCGGTGTATTTATGCGATCGAAAACAATGCCTAATAATTAATTATTTTATTTTGACGTCACAAACTGGGTGAACGGGCTGTACTCCATGGCTCAGTTTTTTTATAAGAGCGATACGAGACGCCTTTGCGAGACTGCAGCGTCGGGAACGCGCCAAACTACACCAGGCGAGAATTCAATGACCAAATGAAAGCGTTGTCAACTTCACCTAAGACGTCCTATCACTACTCAAACGCGCGGATCCTTAAGTGTAGAAAGCGAAGAAGCTTAAGATCCTCATGCGAGGAGTGAAGAAAAGCATTTTCAGGGGCGTCGTGCGAAACCCGTCTGCGATCGTCGAGGCGTTCGTGACGAAGGCTACAAACATCAAGCTGGCCCTCCAAGCGCGAGCCACCCACTACCAACGACTGCCCAACGTAGTTGCCCCCGGTTGGCAAGCCTAGACGCAGGCACTGGTCTCTTCTCGGGCATTCGAGAAATGATCCGCGAAATAATCCGGAAGGAGGTCAGGAAATTGTTGCCTGCTGTCGATCGCCCGGCTTCACTCTCCGATGCCGAAGTAGTGAAAGACGAACTGCAGCGAGCCATTTAACTGGAGGCTCCCATCAACGAAGCACGGTCATTTGAACTGTTGGTGACGTAAGCGGCGATTGCCAGGAGGCCACCAGTTGTGCCCCGCCAGTACTCGGCGCCACCTCGACGGGACACGCAGACGCCAGAGTATGTCCGACGCCAAGACGACCGGGCCCAGTACATAAGCCCGGAACCACCTGCGCAGAAGAAGACCGACGTGTGGCGAACGGGCGATCGTTGCCCGCCGCTCTACCACTGCGTGGAAGCCGACCACATTAATCTTCGGTGACCTTACCGGCAACTAGCAACTAGGGCTGCGCGGATTCCACCTGAACGACACACGCCCACGCTCCTGGGAGCGACCGTGGGAGATCGACAAGTACCTCAGACGACCTCAGCCTCCCCCGCTTGCACCTCGCCGAGGGTCCCAGTCGCCGTCACCACGGCGTCCAACTTCGCGGATGCACAGACCCCGTCGTGAGAGCCTCTCGCCCCTCGTCGGGGAAACTAAGCGTCGCAACACCTGAAGGATGAGGTTGCCGAAAACCAACGAAGAGAATAGCCTGCACGAACGCCGAAGTTTCCTCACACTAACGACGCAATGCATCCGAACGACGCTTCTGGAAAGGTGCCGATCAACCTCAACATCAACGGGCACGACACATCGGCACTCGTGGACACCGGTGCGACTACTCCGTCATGAGTGGGAAGCTCTCACGCGACCTTCGGAAAGTTACGACGCCGTGGGTTGGCAGACGAATTCGAATTGCCGGAGGACACCTGATTACGCCCGTTGGAAGGTGCACTGCGCGAGCCGAGATATATGGTGAGATCTGCCCCGTGCAATTCGTCGTAGTACAAGACTGCAAGAAACGTCATTCTCGGGATGGACTTCCTGTGTGAATACCGCGCAGTCATCGACCTCAGAGCGAACCGTTCAACGCTGCGAAAACTTGTCTTGGCACCGGAGGAAGCCAGAGCGACGCCAGCCACTGTCCCAATAATCTCCGACCACGTGAACCTGCCGTGACCGACGCAGCTACCTGCGGCGAACTTCTCGAAGGCGACATTCATCTGGTTTTAGAAAACAAAAGTAGGCGGTGTAAGCTTCGCAAGGAAAGCAACAGAACTGCAGAATGAACGCACTTTATTTTTATTTAGTTTTTATTCATTTTGGTTGTAGGTTTACGTTTGCCTATCTTTTTTGTCAGCGACAATGCATAAATGATTTTCCGGTCAATTATATTGTACTCTGAAGCGGCATTGTAAGTTGATGATACGACTGTAATTTTTGTGGGGAATACATTGGGTGAGCTGTAAGAAAAAATGAAAGACGTTTAAAACTCCCTTTAATACCGAATTAGAGCGCAGCTCTTGAGGAGCAGGAGAGGAGGGTACTGAGGAAAAGGTAAACAATCTGAGAAAGATTATATATATATATATATATAGGGTGTTTTTTTTTAAGCTTAACAGATTTGTTTTAAAAAAGCCGTGAAAGTTACACTTATGCCGCTTGTGGAGGTGAGTTATACGGCCAGGGGGGCAGATTATAGGGGGCTAATCGTAACGATCAGGCAGCTAATAAATGAAAATTTGTTAATTAACTTTTTAATTAATAAAAATAGACATGGTTCCAATTAGAAATTTGCTCAGCGTCGTCGAAAACCCATAAATCAGTCATTTTCAGAAAGACTTTCAGCGCGTGAGAAGCGTAGTAGTGCACTGAAGTTACCGCTCGTGGAGCAGGTACAAAGCTAGAGGTTGCGATAAGGCGCTCGCTCGATTTTTCTGTCTCTTATCTAGCCCCAGCCTTGTACCTGCTCCAGGAGTGGTAACTTTCGTGCGCTACTAGGCTTCTCACGCGCTCAAAGTCTTTCTGAAAATGACTGATTTAGGGGTTTTCGATGACGCTGAGCAAGTTTCTAATTGGAACCATATGTCTATTTTCATTAATTAAAAAGTTAATTAACAAATTTTAATTAATTAGCCGGTTGATTGTTACGATTAGCCCCCTATAATACGTCCCCCTGGCCGTATAACTCACCTCCACAAGCGGCATAAGTGTAACTTTCACGGCTTTTTTTAAACAAATCTGTTAAGCTTAAAAAAAAAACACCCTGTATATATACGGTGGGGCGTTCATAAAGTTCGTATTATAAGTTTCCTCTAGTTTCCGCACAGTATAAACATCGCATGCTATAGTAGCTCGGAACGCCGCTGGGGAGTCGAAACAAGAATGGCATCCCCCATCGGTGCCAAGCACATGCAGTGATCCGCTTTTTTTTCATTTGAAAGGAAGCAATGCCAAGGATATTCATTCCAATCTGGGAGCGTTGTTCGGGGACAACACTCCAGTTTATGACACTTCGGTTAAATGGCGCAGACGATTCCAGTGTGGCCATATAAGAGGAAAGCATTTCAAAGACGGCGACCAAGTGATTGCTGAACACTCAAAACGAGGAGTTCTATAACAATGGCCTCCGGCATGTGGTGCATCGCTGGAAAAAGTGGGTAACTTCTGGTGGCGAATATGTAGAGACAGTTTCAACTCCTACTCGAGTTTGATTGCTGAATCTATCCCTTCGTGACAATAATACGAACTTTATGAATGCCCCTCGTAGTATATATATATACAGTAGACTCCCGTTAAGGCGAACTCATTTAAGCGGAATTATCGGATATGCCGAACAAAGTAAGAACATTTGGTTGGTTTCCCATAGACGCAATGCAAAAAAAAAAGAAATCATTTAACACGAACCGCTTTGCGCGCGCATTTTGGTTAACTCGAACTTCCATAGGTTCCCTTCGCGATGGCACTGCACCGACGGCGACGCCGCGCATTGCGCCGGCCGAGGTGTATGTGAGATGTACTGTAAAAACCCGCATATAATACGAGGATTTTTTTTTTCATCAAATTTGCAGCTTCGATGAGGCGCGATCAAACGCTTTTTGACGTAGTTTCGGTTTCGAAGCATTATGGCGCTCAAAACAGCTATCATCATCATTAAAATCACAATGTCCAAGGCGCCACCATTCGTACACGGTCCAGTGATGTTCCATGCAGGGAATTTTTTCTTTTTCAGGGAATTTTCGGTCTCTATTTTGGTGAAAAGGGAAATAATAATTTCACCACGTTTGCAGGGAATTTTAAGGATTAAAGAGGGAATTCGGGAAAAGCTCTAGAGGAAACTAAACACAAAAAAGTCGAGTGGTCCAAAAGTTTTAAGAAGAGAAAGAAAGTTGTGGTGCAGGAAACAAGTGTCTGAACGACTCTTTTTTAAGTAGGTTTAGAAAACTTATACTTAACTTGAAGTACATTTTCCCAGTATGTACTTGTAGTTTATATAAAGTAATTTTTTCCGGTACTTTCCGAGCAAAGGTAAAACTTCCGACTTCAAAATATATGCTCCGATTTAAAAAGAAAAGAAAAGTGTATTGTTATGTAAAAACACGCTATCGGTTTTTAAGGTTTCATTTGGTAATTTCTTTGAGTGAAGTACTGGCGGCTATAGGACCGATGAAAATAAGTTCCGTATAGGATGATGGTGTTAAATAGTTTGTCAGCGAGAGTGAAACAACTACTCCATGGCCACTTGACTTCATTGGAAAATAACTGGACCACACTCGATTACCCCCATGAAAGACTGTTAAAAATTACGTGTGCCTTTGGAAGTATGTGATATTTATAGTACTTTACCTCAAGTAAATTGCACCCAATGTACAATTACTACCTTACTTGAAGTACATAACCTCTCATTTGCTTTGTACTTTACACCAAGTACATTATATATGTACTTTACCAAACACTGCTAAAGGTTATATTATTTTGTAAATAAAAATATAATTTGACCACCCAACGGCCCGCTTCAGATGGGGCAACTTTTCCAGCAATTTTGAGGTTGCTGGCGGGTTGTTCCCTAGCTTTCCCTAGATCGGGTCCGGCTCGAAACGGGCGAGCAACTCGAACAACTCGGAGCCGTTTGAAGCGGCAGCAGCCAATCAGGGACGCGATATTTTCACGTGACACCCCCGTGGTGGTGATGATGACAGCTAAAGACTTGGTTCTGGTTTCAAATCGATCGTTTTTGGAAATAAACCTTTTCAGAAAGATGAGTTAGTATTCTCAACGCCATTCAAAGATATAAAGACACGTTTTTAGCGCGTAGGTGGGCTTTTAAAAGGTGCAAAAAAATTCAAAGTGAATTATGATGATAGCAAGTCGTAGCAATTCGGTTGCTGCGTGTGAACGCGGACGGCCCGTGTTGCTGGCGTTGCGACGTCAAGTTGCTGGGTGAAATTGCTCCGTCTGAAGCGGGCCTACCAAAATCTAACTGGAATTGTTTCTGGAAACCTGAAATGTTCCGTAATCCACATAGCGAAAAGTTATACTGGTTTTTTTGGTAGTGCAGTAACATTTTCTTCTCTTTAAACATGCGATTTCGTGCAGCTTTTGTGGTAAAATGCGCGCATAGTGGCCTGCATGACCACAGAATTCAGCTGATGCGAAAATAGAGGTAACAAAATGCAGGGAAATATCCGGAGATATTTCAAAATTTTGCAGGGAAATGCTACCTCAAATAGGGAATTTGCGCACCCAAGAAAGGGAATTCTTGGACATGGTATGGAACATCACTGACACGGTCAGGCTCGGCAATGGCGTCGGCGCGAAAACAATCATTGGTCGCCTACAAAAGAAAAGTTCTGTTGGTTGCGGAAGACATCGGTACCAGTGCTACCGGACGACAGTTCGCCGTAAATGAGGGCAGCATCCGCGGATGGAGACGACAAAAGCAAGCTCTGTTCGCGTGCAACAGAACGAGAAGAAGCTTTAAAGGGGTACTCCGGCGATTTTTGAGCTACCTCAACTAACTATATTTTCTGACTCCCCGGCCTTTACCCTTTCCGGTATGCTATTTAGTATCGCGAAATTCATAATAGTTATTGCAAAATTGGCAAGTGAAAAAGATGCAAAAACCAACATTCAAATTTACCCGCACTTTTCAGTGCCGTGACGTCAGTGGCGGGCAGGCTTGCCAGTCGAGCGAGCAGTCTAAAAAATAGAATATGCCAATCATTTGTTCCGTGCTGGAGCGCGAATCCAGGAGCGAGCTTCCAAAGCATTCATTTGACACCATGAAACTGCTTCGAATCAGTTGGGAACAAATTCTAGAGCCCAAAGAGTGAACTCCTGCCTTCCACTGACGTCACTTTTTCGTTGTTGCCAGTAGAGACTTTCAGTTTGAAAAACACGGTGAGGACCAAAATTGTAAATTCAATAACTTCGTGAAAAAAAAAAAAAATTATTTTAACATAATATTTGGGATACCATTTTAGCGATGTTGTTTGGCGAGTTTAGCAAAATTTCAAGCAAATCGGGGACCATGAAGAAATCGCCGCAGTACCCCTTTAAAGGCTGAACTCCATTGGACGAATTATGTGACGAATAACTGGCGAACGCCGCCCGATGGCACGCTCGCTTTGCGCGCGACGTAGCAGCCACTGTGTTGATTCCACGCGCAGAGCAAAAGCCGCCGGGCAAAATTCGTCGGTTATTCGCAGGATATTCGTCCCATGGAGCTCAGCCTTTAGGCGCCCAAAGAATGGCGTGTTCGCCGACGTCGAGGCAAGTCACAGCAACTTTATAAAAGAGCAACGTGAACGGCACCTCGCCGTAACTTTGTAAAAGAGCAGCGTAAACGGCACCTCGCCGTAAACATCGAGCTGCTGCATGAGAACTTTGACGAGCCGACATTCGGTTACTCGCTTTATGCGCCGCGGCGGGTTTTCACTGCGTCGGCGCAGGCTCGTCGCTCGCTCTTTCAAGAAGTGCGGGATTTCAAATGCGCTCGACGGCGCTGAAGACTACTTACTGCCTTTGGGAGGAGGCGTCGGACAAGGGGTCTGGTGGACGTTATGACAGTGATTAAGGTTCAATTATGACATGTGGTCCATGTTTTCTCAGGAACATGGGCCACATGTCGTCTTTCATCGCTAGACACTGATTTTCACGGAGGAGGGGGCAGTCAAAAATCACCGAATGGCCGAATGGATCCGTTTCCCCACCAGTGGTGTGTGAAACATTATTGTTTTCTTCTTTTGGCATGGTAAGCCAAATAAATGTCACTGTTTAAGTATCTCTTCATTGTAGCTCTTTTCATTCTGTGTTTATTGGTCAACAGCGATTTAAACATGCCCAGCATGATAATTAGGACACTTCTGTTAAGGCGAACATTTGATAAGTTGAACAAATTTTCAGGGTCCCTTCGTGTTCGTCTTAAAGGGAGTCTACTGTTTATGTGTATATATATATATATATATATATAACAGGACAACATGATCAAGGCAGGAGAACGAGACAGTGTTAAAGTCAACACTTTGACGAAGCACGTCATACTCTCGATGTCATCATACTTGCTGTCGGCTCTGTCGAAGACTTCTCGGCGTTTTAGATTTCCTCAGCATTAGTCTTGAGCGTGCTCCCCCGATATGGCACAGCAGAACAGCGAGTGCACATCCCTCGTGGCCAATGGGATGTTTTCCCCCATGACTGGTATGAAGTTCTTCTTTTTCTTGCACGCAATATTTGGCGAGTGCCTTTGGCGAGAGATACAGAGCTGCCACGAGCAAGCTGTTGTCGACCTTGGCGGCATACAATGCACCAACAGAGACCCGTACCCATTTAGATGACCGCTTGGAAAACGAGTACACCACGTTTTCATACGTGCCTCTCTGTAATTTATGAGTGGGGATATCACTTGCCTGCACAATGGGTAGCTGGCATCTGCCCTCCTCCTCCTCGCTCCTCATCTCCTCCTCCTCCCTCTTCCTTTACGCACCTCCCGAGGAGGAGGAGGAAGGAGGAGGAGATTTCAAGGGTTACACCTTGAAATGGCCAATGCTCTGACGAGCATTAGCCTTGGATCATGAAAAACGTTCCATGATGCAACGCGCGGGTCACGAGTGACCCGCGCGTTGCATTATGGGACGCTTCCTACAATGCAACGCGCACGACCCTCGTGACGTTACTCATGTTTTCATGGTGACGTTATTATGGGAAACGTCCCATAATGCAACGCGCGGGTATCTCTCGTGACCCACACGTTGCATCATGGGACGTTTCTCATAATGCAACGCGCGGGACCCTCGTGATGTCACTCGTGACCCTCGTGACGTTCCGTGGGACGTCATTATGGGTCGTTTCCCATAGTGCAACGCGCGGTTACGCCGAGGCCGAGGCCGACGCCGCTCAAGTCGGAAGCGGGCGCCTAAGAGCTGCGCTCTAAAAATAAGTGACGAACTGACCAGGGTTCTACTTTGGTTGACCAATAATCAACTTACTCTTAACATTAAGAAAACAAAGTATACCGTTCTCCACTCCTGGAAAGAACAAAAAATGGGCCGAAATCGCTGCTGCTCCCACGCTGATTCTCGAAGAAATGAGTCAGCATTTCGTGCAGCGGTTATATGGTATAACTAAGCGTGGTGAATGCAGCCTCTCAGAACGCTTCCGCGGGGTTAACATTCCCGAAACCCCTCTTCTTTCTGGTGCAAGCAGATCAGGTCACTTAGCGTATGCATGAAAGGCGCCGGCCGCACAGGATTGGCTGGCTACAGAGAGTGACGGCGTGACATAACCCCTAGCCACCAAGGTGCAGTGGGGGAGAGCGGGGCTATGGCGCAATTGGGCCACTGACGGGGCGCCGCGAGGGGTCGTGTATGGGTGGCGCAAGATGGGTTCATATTTTGTAATGAGCGATCCGCTACTGTCGCCGCGAAGCGTCGTGAACGGTGGCGTTAAACGCGCGCCCCAGTGATACACCCGCTCTTCCCCACTGCGCGGCGCCGAAATAGACCGATATCGCCAAGCATTCGGCGCATGCGTGTCGCCATCATAACTTTAGTTCACAGGGGAGAGGCGGCAGTGCACGATGCGGCTTGTGCTGTCTTATGCTCTGCACGCGGAAAGCTCCAGCGAGGTTGTTGCACGTGCGACAAGACTAAAGTTCCGAACTGGCTGGTGAGATGAGATCGGTCTTTTGGCGAAGGGGGACGTCGCCGGCGATCTTCGGTTGCTATAGGTGTTACGTCACGGCGTCGCTCCCTATAACCAGCCTATCCAGTGCGGCCTCCGTTGCTATGCGTCTCATCGCCAAGCTTCTCGACATATGCACCCCGCCACCAATCTGTCGGCATTTGCAGAAGGTGTTTCCTAACCAGTTTCCACATCCAGCGTGGCACCATCCAGTGGCGACGTAGCGAAATTTATATGCGTGTGCTCCAAACCAGTCCAAGATCAGCGCATGTACATACAAGGGCGCTAGTGCTAACGCATTAAAAAAGAAATTATGATGGGGTAACTATAAACTTTGCTATACTCGGTGACAATTTTTCTTAGCAATGAAGTGGAAGGTACAGACACACGTTCCCTCTCCCATTTTCAGCGCTGATTAAAGCCTGAGCGCGGGGTCTCCTCCTCTCCCCGGAAATGCCAAGAAACGTTGTCGCCGAGTATAGTACGCAGTTGCACCATGTTTCTTGTTACAAATATTAACGCGATAGCGTTAAGGCGCTCGTGTTGTAGAAAAACCGGCGTCGGTGGCGTAACGCGAAAATTCTGATTGGTCGATAGGGCTGTGGCGTCACACCCGCATGACCTCGCACGGGAATTTCAAACAACGCTCACGTGAAACGTGACGTCACGCGAGATATAAAAGTAATTAGAACAGGACATGTAATGCGAATTAAGGCTCGCCGCGTGTCTCAAACGATTTTACGTTATCAAGTAATTAATTTGTATTAAAGAAAAAAATGAAGAATTTTAGGCGGGATTTCAACCCACGCTCCTTCGCTTGCGAGCCAGACACGCTTCTGACTAGGCCATGCAAGGCATACTCGCACGGCGAATGAGAAGACGATGCGAACGGGGCCTGATAACCCTATCGCGTTCGACTCATAAAGGCGAAGTTGAAGCACCCTACAAGTTTTTTGGGTGTGGTGTTTGAATCAAATATACACTGGAAAAATCAAATTAAAATTATCTGATTGAAGGTTGCTCACGGGTGTTAAACTTTGCTAAGCATTGGAGTGCTTTGATTTATTTATTCTGCGCATACCTTATTTTGAATTTTCCAGTCAACTGAGTATTGCATAGAGCCCTGGTGCGGTATATATACCACATCACTAAAAACAGATTATTCGCTTAAAAAGACGGGCTCTGAAAGTCTTACATAGTCGAGGACACTTCGTTTTCCATCCATTTTAGTGTTACCTCTTACATCCGTATCAAAATTAAAAATTGTCCGAACAGTTCATGCAATAATAGAATCCAACAACCCACATTCCCTATGTTCGCTTAAATCTCCGACACGACTTACCAGGGCTTCAACAAGTAATTTGCTTGATTTATCGCCATGTAGCAATTCATATATGAACAAAGATTTATTGAATTTAACAGTGCTTCAATATAGAATACTATACCTAGATGTGAAATTGAAAAGCAACTTTATAGTATCTTTATAAATGTTGTTTTTTTCTTTTTCTTGAGATTCAAGAAGGAGTGTAAGATCAGAAATTTGTCATACTGTGCTTTTGATTAGCGAAATGTAGAATTGTTTATTATGTTAATATTTGTGCTGTTAGTTAATTTTATGATGTGCATGTTGCTTGTCGCATTTAAACATCTACTTTGTAGTTGGACACCAAACTAGACTTCGTTTCAGCTTAAGTCCAAGGGGCTTAGCGCTGGAAGGATCTCCACCTCGCTGTTGTGTTTCCTGCCGATATGCCTTTTCACCGTGGAAGCATCCTTTTCGCCTACGTCTCCGGAAGCCGTGCCGACACTTTCACCAGCTTCGACAGCGGACCGGGAAAGCAATTTTCCGGATTTCCATCGGCTACGCTTTCAACAACTCGGCATCTGGCAACAAGGGATGACTGACGCAACAGGATGGTTACAAGAGCTATGTGATGTTCTGTGTCTCGTCCTGAATTTATTTGGGACCCTTCCGAACACATCATTCCAGCTGGTCTCACTCACCTCGTCAAATTGGATGGGAGGGGGGAGGGGGGGGGAGGGGGGGGGGGGGGGTGTTACATTACCAGCGACCGAGTGCTGCCCGAGCGGTGTCGGACGTCCTGTTGCTTCACTTTCCGACAACGGCTTGTAGGTGCAGTTTCAGACTCACTGGCAAACTGAACTCTTGTCCTGGCTCTATTCCGGAGGCTTCGACCACAAAATTCCTGCTTACCTCCCCCCCCCCTCCCGCCGAGGAACAAGTCGCACTACCACCGCCTGAGCGCCGCCCGAGTTAGGTGTCGGATATCCAGTTTCTTCTCGGTCCTGTAAAGGCGATCACACTGAGAAAAAAACGCGCGTTGCGGCCCACGTCGACGCCGGCGTCGAAAAAGACGAAGCATTCACGCAGGGCCACCCGATGGCGGCGTCCCCTCGGGGAACCTCACGTTTGTCGAGAGAACACGAAATTTTTTTATTCGTCTGCTTCTAACGATTTTTTGTTGCCTTGCCTTCGCGATTGCATATGCGGTGGACAACCATCTTCACTGAATGGACAACGGAAATGACTATATATATATACGTTTACACTCCGGTTATATGCAGCATTGGCGAAAGGCACGGACTTGAGCGGGCAGCTTCAGAAGGTGCTCTTTTGCCTCGTTTTTGTGCAAACAAAGCACGGTGCTACGCCGGCGCGTCTGTACCTTTAACACTGCACGCAGCATGTGCGAGAGTGTTTTCGATGGAGGACTGTTGTATTCCGTAGTGGTGGGTGCACACAAAGACTACACAACACATTGGGAGTGATCGCTCCCGCACAGTCGGAGGTCGGAACACACCGCGAACTTCGGTGCACGGTGTAAGATAATAGGGAGTTTTCGTAGACCGCGTTTCCCCCTCCGCTAAGCCCTCCGCAACGCAGAAGCCGCGATTGCGCCCGCGCGCCGATGGCCTTGACGGTAGAGCTCCGGGTATCGTAGCGGGATGCGGAGGGCGTTGCGGGACGGCAAAAATGATCTACGAAAACTCCCTAATACTCTTCAGGTGAGGACAGCGCTCTCCTCGCGACGTGCCGATAAAGTTTGCTTTTCACTCTCTCTTTCTCTCTCTCACTATGGTTTCAAGCGGCGCCGGCAGATGACTCGTCGACCTGTGGGCACGGTCTAAGACACAGGAGGCAGGCAGCAGTGCGCAAGACGGCTCGTGCCGCCTCATGCTCCACACGCGCACAGCTCCGACTAGGTTGTCGCACGTGCAGAAAGACCACGGTGTACCGGGGTGTCATGGCAACGAGATAATTTTTTTTCGCTCTCACACAGTTTCACCGTTTGGCCGCCGGCGACAGTAGAGAGTTTTAGGGAACCGTTTTTGCACATCCGATACGGTACGATGGGCCCTCCGGTACGAAGTGCGCATGCGCCTGTCTTCCGCGATTTTACCGTAATGCGCTGCTCGAACCGTAAGGCACGACCGGCACGACCAATGGCCAACATGGACGGTCTCGCTTGGTTAGCAAAACGGCTATTTCGCTGGCGGAGAGAGAGTGCCGTGGCTTCAAACATGAATAAAATAACTCATTGTAGTGCTTGGCAGGAGCGCCATATGTGACAGCAAGTGCATAAAGTTGGAATCAGCAAATAAAAAAGAAAATACAGATCGAAACGCAATAAGACATTCTCGATAGAAATAAATCAATATTTAGCATCAGCGAAAATCGTCTGCTCAGTGGCGCAGTGGATTAGAGCGTCCAATTCGTGAGCTCGTAGGAGTACTGTAGTGGAGAGTTCGGCTGGCCCATTCATTTTTTTTCATATTTTAATTAGTTTTTATTTTTTAATTTTTTTTATATTTTCAAGTTTTTTATATTTGAAGTTTTTATATTTAAAGTTTTTTATATTTTAAGTTTTTTATATTTTAAGTTTTTTATATTTTAAGTTATTATATTTAAAGTTTTTATATTTTAAGTTTTATATTTAAGTTTTTTTATATTTTAAGTTTTATATTTTTAAGTTTTTTTTATATTTAAGTTTTTTATATTTTTAAGTTTTTTTTTATATTTGAAGTTTTTATATTTTAAGTTTTTTTAATATTTGAAGTTTTTTTTTTTTTTTTTTTCATACAAACGTTGGGATGTGCATTTCGAGCTCTTATCACCCGTTTTTACAGCTGCTTTATGACTGAGGGTTATCTGTAGTGTCAACAGAGTGAGCAACAGCCTTCTGGATCAAGGATCTGGATACTTTTTAGTTTAAACATTTTGCATGAATTAAAAATTTGTGTTCTAATGCTAATCACATATATTCTATAAAACGAGCCCTCTAAATATTGGGTGATAGTTTTAATAAATGCACAGCAGTAAAGTTACAGGTTTTCCTTTATTAATTTTTTTTTTTTTTTCCGTGGTAGTACCGTACGCGGCACAACGATCGGTTCGCGGGCGTCCGACCGTGATCGTCTGCTATCTTTACCGTAAAGGCTCTGTTACACTCCGACGTTGAGCGCAGCGAACGTAGCGTAGCGCAGAATGTGGGCCTTTGATTGGCCGGCGAGCAGGACCTCGATATCTTCGACCAATCAGCATCGGTGTGCGCTGCGCTACGCCGCGTCTGCTACGCTCGACGTTGGAGTGTAACAGACCCTTAAGAGAGCAACATGGGCGCCGTATCTACCTTCGTCCCTCCGCTTCGTCCTCGCAAGCGGGTTTCAGCGGAAGATGATATCTTCCTACTTCGGGAGGTGTTAGGCCCTAATCCTTTTTTTACTCCGGCCCTTTGGAATGACGTCCTTAAAGGCTTGAACGCGGCGTCGAAAAAAAAACTTCTCGTTGCGAGGAGCGAACGGATTGACCTCCTCGTAACTTTGTACAAGAAAAATGACCGCCTGAACCTGAGAAAGTGATTATATTTCTGTTATTTTTGTATTTTCTTCGCGATTTAATATTTCTAGTTTTATTTGTCCATAACTTTCTTAATACTTGACCCTGCTGTGGGCCTCGAGGGAAAGACACAGGATCGCTGGCAGATGACTTCGAATGTTGATGATAAGCGCGCGCGAGCGTGTTCTTATTTGTGTGTCAAATCGAGTTTGCTGTCGGCGACTTTTCAGCATATCAGGACGTGGTTGGAGTAAACATCATATTTGGTTCATGTAAAACACCAAAGCTTGCCCACTGAGAAGAACGTATGACTTATAAAACAAGTTACCATGTACGACCGAGGAACTATTTTATTCCCCGAAGATATAAATCGAGTAAACTAAAAAAAAAAAAAAAAAAAAACGGTGGCAAACGAGCCTCCGACACTCAGATTAAGCCGTTGGCTGTCAACGTCTCCGGGATGCGCAGCGCCGATCGGAGATGGGGCAGATCCTCCTTTGTGAACCTGAACTGCCGTACGACGTCCTCCTCGTCCATCGACGCCAAGTTGAACGTCCCATACCTTGCCGCCAACAAGTGCCTTCTCTTAGTACGAAGACAGTCGTACAAAATAACGTTTTGTAAATTGTTTTCGCCGAATAGAACCAACTCCAAGTCATCGTCAAAAAGATCGAGTGCCATTGTTGTCGGAAAGCTCGTCTGCTCCTTTAGCAGACGAACATTTTAGAACTTCGCAGTGCCAGTGGCGACACGCCATGGAGCGCCAGGTTTTGTATTACGGAAGCGCATTCATTCGAGTAAAAAAACAAGACGAACTATAAGTAGGTATACATTTTTTTAGGTTCTCTATATTTATAGGATGCGATTTTTATTTACTTCAGTTTCTGCGATTTGTACAAACACACGCAAATTTGCTTTTCTCGATGAGGCCGATGCAGGTTTCCGTTGCCAGGGGGCGCGACCTGTACCGATCGTCTGCTATCGTCTGCAAATACGGTTCCCCCAAAGCCGTTTAGAGGCACACGATCGGTCGACTCGCCCGATCCAAGGTATCGATCGTTTTTGTTTATCGATCGTATTTTGCTCCGGTTCCCTAAAACTCTCTAGTGTCAGCCGCTGGCACGGTGGCCAAGGAATAATGCAGCCTTTCGGATGCCCGTCGAACGAACGCGATCTGATTCCTCGCGCCGCGCGTTTAGCCCTGCCGTGTCCTCACCTAAAGAGTGTATCTTACACCGTGCTTCGGTGGCAGCTTTCGCGCGCAAACGATGAAGAGTGGTTTCACGGCATCGTACACGCACATAAAACACCGCTCATATTCAGATGTTCCAATCGGCTTGCTTCTTGCCACGCTGAAATGATTCCAGCCACGTTTGGCGAGGGCACGAATCCCTCGACTATGCCTTTTCGCCTTCATTGTGGGTCGAAAATAAAAACAGCGAAAACTTGTCCTAACCCGAAAAGGGCGATACGTCACGTCCGGACGATCGCTGATTGGCTCAAGCGCGCGCGTCGAGAGAAAAATTGGGTTCCGAGGCGTCGTCTCCCTGCGTCGTTTTCCTCGGCGCGCGACTTTTTTCGATACAAAAATAAGCAAAAAATTTACCCCACGACGCGCGTCTTTCCGCTGTGTGAATGTGCCTTAACGGCTTGCAAGTGCGGGTCCTGACACTCTGGTAGACGGGACGGACCCATTGGCAGACCGGGGACTTTGGGATGGTGGTGACGTCGACTTCGTGGAATTGGAGAGATGGGGAGGGTGAGCTGCTGGGAGGAGAGGGACAGAGGTTGGCGGGGTCGTGTTGAGGGAAGCCCGAGAAAAAGCAGCTCGCCGTTCGGGAGAAGAACACTGACACGCGAGACGCCGAGAAAGTGCTGATTTTGGAGAAGTACTCCCGGGACGGAAGGCCGCTAGAGAGGGGACCCCGCGAGAGGCGAGACGACGCAAGAGATCAAGTCAGGCTGAAGAAGGACATCGTCTAAAAGCCGGGCCTGCTGCGGAAGCCCTGCGAGCACCGCAAGCCCCCAAGAGTTTCACGGCAGGACATGTGATCCCCATATCGTCGAAGCCCGACTAGTGTTTAATTTATTCGAATAAATGTATAAAAGATTAACCCTGCGATCAGTGTTGTGAATCCCTTCACCCTGTGTGAACGATAAAGACGGTAATGCACGGCGCCGTCACAGCTACAACAACTTTCGCAAAGCTTGGGGCTTGGCACTGGAAGGGTGTCCACCTTACCGTTGTGTTTCCTGCAGGTTATTTACTTATCATGTTCAAAATACCCATTTGGGAATGTTTCATTGTTTGAGATGACATGCCCTATATCGCCTTGCATACTGTACTATGTTTTGTGTTCTATAGTCCATCGAGTGTTCTTGCTCTTATTGAATCACTCTTAAAGAGCGCGGGAAATACTGAAGTAAATCTCTGCCCCGAGGACTTTGAAACATCGTATATTGCTACCTCGAGTCGGGTGCGCTAGCAGAGAATGAAACCATTGCTTTTTTGACTAGACTTGAATCCGCTCACGACATCCAGTTGAAACAAAAGAAGCTGATCACGAGGTCGTCGCGATTGACACAATAATGCCTAAAATAGAAGAGAAGCTTGTAATGGTGCATGAGGTAAAACCTGGCGTGGAACAACTTAAAGTTGCTGCAAGTGAAAATTCGGCACTTACGACGCATACTTTTAGTTATCAAGATGACCTTGAGAATATACTACGAAAAAATAATTGGCTCTTCTTTGGTTTGGCCGAAAAGCCAACAGAAACGTGGCATGATTCTGAACTTGCGGTACTAAAACTTGCTTCTGAGTCACTGAGTCTATAGTTTGATCGAAAGAGCGCACCATAAAGGTAAACAGACCGATCTCACCAGCCATTTTTGTTACTCCACTGCTGCCGCATTGCATCGAGGGAACTTTAGTCTTGTTGCTCGTGGGACAACCTCGCTGAAGCACTGCGCGTGCAGAGCATGGGACGGAACGAGGCGTCTCGACTCCTGGGGGGCTATGTTGCGCTTTTTGGACTCCCAGGAGACTGGGGAGAAGGAAGTGACGTCAACAACGCAGCAAATGCAGATTGGATGTTGATTGTGTTTTCTTCTGTCAACATCCAATCTGCGTTTGCTCTAGTCGTTGACGTCACTTCCTTCTTCCAAGTCTCCTGGGAGTCCAAAAAGCGCAACATAGCTCCCCTGTTGCCTGCCTCGTGTGAACTAAAGTAATGGCGGGGTTACGCATGCGCCGAACTCTTGGTGATATCGGTCTATTCCAGACCGGGAAGCAAAGGCCGACCATAGTATGCTTTAACCAATTCAAAGTCAAAGATGCGGGTTTTTTTCAGTGCTCCTAAGCTAAAAGGAAAAAAACGTTTCTACCAGCGAAGATTACTCCCAAAAAGTAGTATGGCAGCAAGTGCTTGACAGAGTATACAAAACACGAGTGCCACGTTCAGGCTGCGCTTCAATAAGATGTTTATCGGGAACAAGTGCTTTATTTTTTATGTTGTCATCAGAAATGTAGTGTGCGCTGTGACAGGCCAAGCCTGGATCTCATACATCTCGGGTTAGGTCATAGTAATAAAACGGTCTCCAACTTTTCGGTCTTACTGCGTAATTTTCGTAATATATTGTCTAAACAAGATTATGTTTGTTCAGTCATTGAGATGAGTGGTTCTCCCATAATCACTGTAAACAAAGCTTGGTTATCTAAGGACATAGAGAATAACAAAACTCGCTTTTCTGGGGAATACATCTTCCGTAAAGTCACACCTCATTCGAGAGTCGGCAGGGTCATGATCGCAGTGAGAAATGTACTCCCAACTGACATTCTTAAAATCAGCTCCGAACTTGAGATTATTTAAGTTCGTGTTAAAATAGTGTGCCCCTACCTTATAATTGGAGTGTGTTATCGTCCATCATCTTTCTCTGGGCAGTTCAGTGACAAACTAACCGAGAGCATAAACTGCGTAATCAGTAGTTATCCCAAATGCCCGGTCGTTTTGGTGGGAGACTAACTATCCAGAGATCAACTGGAGTGACTGTTCGCTTCGCGGAGGCTGCCGTGATTCGTCCTAGTGCTGAGAGTTTTTATCGGTCACTGAGTCATGCAACCTGACTCAAATTGTTTTAAATCCTACACGAGGTGATTCTGTCTCTAACCTGCCCTTTTCATCACACCCTGAATGTAGTACTCCTTGCCATATCTTACAAACAATTAGCGGCAATAACGCTGTTCTTATCAATTCTACATTCTCTCCGGCTCAGGAAAACATCATTAGAAAAACGTTTCTAGCCTTTTACAAGGTTGACGGTAATTAACTGCAAGGCTCTTTTAACTCTTTCTCGAGTGAGTACCTGCAACTTTAATGCCCGTGTCCAACTAGAGCGACAGACAGAAACAAACGACAGCGACAAGCCTCAAACCAGAGTCTTTCGCGATTTGAAAGGCTTTGTGGAATAAAAGAGGCTACGCTCAAACACGAGCATCATGCACGCGAGGGTATCTTTGGCAGGCTTGCAATCGCTCGTGCTTACTTCATGAGCACCGAACGACTAAACGCCTGCCAAAGGTACCATCGCGATCATGCTGCCTGGGTTTGAGCTTGTCGCAGTCTTTTGTTTCCGTCTGTCGCTCTAGTGGGACACGGGCATAAATCATTCGTTCTGTATCTGAGAACGGGGAGATACTTAAAGGGGCGGTGCAACGATATTCAATTAGGATGTTTTTCACTTTACACGAGCTTACTGGCACTAGTGGGACTCAAGGATACTTGCAGGCAACGCCACTGACCAAGAAACTCCTTTGTTGCGCTGTAATTTCGAGGACAAAACCGAGTGTTTTTATTCAATCTCTCCTTCGCAAAACCTGATGACGTAGCTGGGCGGTAGCAGTACCGCCCAGTGACGATATTTGAATGCGGCTCATAGATTGGACCCGAGCATTGCGTGGGCACTCGATTTGGGCTCGTGATAATCTATAGCTCGAGAAGCATTCGGGTAGTGTCCTGTGTCCAATCGCTGCAATGACGACAACAGCCGAACCATAACAATGTTTGGAACGCAGCGCGTGTCCTGTGCCTTGCCAACCCCAGCGCATGGATATGATCAACATTGGCGGCATATATTCGGCTCCAGATCACGTGGCCGCTTGTTCTGGCTGCGAGTTGAGGGGTTGAACTCTGCTCGTTTTTCTTTATTTGTTTCTGCCACTTCGATTGCGTGTGGTGAAAAACGAACGGGTATTTCAGAGGTCATTAACGTCAGGGATGCGTTCTAAGCAGTATTTGCGCAAAATACAAAAATCGTTGCATCGCCCCTTTAAGAATGAAATAACTGAAATTGTCAAGGAAAATGTTCCGGTGGCTTTTATTAATAAGAGTCTGACGAGTCCTTCGTCTAATAACTACCATAATAAATTTTTAACAGGAAGGAACGGTTATTATTTTCAGAGTCAATAAACACTCTTGTCTTGTGGACTAAATACAACGAAAGCGCAAATACTTACAAGTTAGATATAGAGAAGAGTAAATTCAAATTTCTAAATCACGACCTGACTAGTATGTTACTTACTAATGCAAGAAAGTTCTGGCAAGCGGTCTCGCCTAGTTAATATTACCCCTCATCCATCCTTCACGACAGCAGTGGAACCAATTTGTCACTTAATGACTCATCATCCATATTTAACTCGTTCTTTAGTTCAGTATTCACGGACGAGTCATTTCCTATAGACCTTTCCAAAAACGAGCTTGTGGCCGGTGCCATTTTGAGCGTTCGTGCGTATGGCGCGTGCTTTGCTCGCTTTCCGAAGCGACGAACACGCACGTGCTGGGCTGTGAAGATCGCACGCTGGACTGTGATTTTGTAAACATTGGAAAGGTCTATACCGCAGGCATTGTGCAGTGCCAGCACGAGCACGGATGTTACATTTACACCACGCGGAATAGCCAACGTCATCATCGCCTTTTTCAAGCTTCACTTGATTATCGCTCGATTGTGTGGGCACCCTGGCGGCTCCACAGCCCAGTTGCCCGACTGCGAGGCAAAGGTGCCGAACTTTTCCCGCGTGGCGGCGACGTCACGCCAGCCACGCGCACATCGCGTGCGCCGCCTTGATAAGGCAGATCAGAGGCGGCGCACGAAGAGTGGCTGCCTGGACTCAGGCGCCGCTGGTAGCAATGTTAATCGTCTTGTCCATGTCCAATTAGATGTAGTTTCTTGTTGTTGAAACCGTTGGCTCCGTGTTATTCCTCCGAGTCGGGTATGCAGCAAGGCAAACCGACCACAATGGCGCCCAACCGTGGTAAGCTACCCACTCGCAGGAATTTCACGGGGCCTGGTTTCTTCTTTCGGTAAGCTTTTTGCTATTCCCCGTGTTTCCTATCGTCGTTCCGTGCTTTCGTCACGTCCGCGTTCGTTGTATTGGCCTGTTCCTGACTGTTTTTGTGACCGCGGCAATCGTTTTGCGCGCTTGTATTGATTTCTGGGGGGCGTTTCCTTTGTTGCGCTTGTGTTGCGCTTGTGTTGCGCTTGTGTCGCGCTTGTGTTGGGTTTTTGGGGGCGTTTCTTTTTTTTGTGCTCGCAGGAATGCTCACGCGGGAGCAGGAAGCCGCGATGGCCGCTGCGGCACAAATGAACCTGCTCACGAAGGTCACGGAGATGTGCGACTCCGTGATGCAGCGCCTGGCCCACACGCCTGGCCGGCAGGAGACCCCACCGCGAGAGCCCCGACCACACTTGACTGTTCCGGTCTACACGGGGTACGACGACGTCAAGTCCGTGGCAGACTTCCTGGGCGAGCTGCAGACTTACCACCTTGCCTCCGGTGCCTCCGAAGCCTTCATCGTGGACCGGATTGTCCCGCTGGCGTTGCAAGCCAGCGCCAGGTGCTGGTTGGGGTCGCAGGCCCCCTTCACCAGCCTAGCGGACTTCCAGACAAGGCTTCGAGAAGAGTTCCTGCCTGCAGGCTACGCAGCGCAGATTCTCCGAGAGCTCGAAGCAAGGACGCAGCACCCGGATGAAAGTCTGGTCCGGTACGTTCGGGTCATGCAAGAGCTCTTCAAGAGGGCGGACCCGAAGTCACCGGAGTCGGACAGAGTAGCTCGGGTCAGAAGACAGTGTCACCCAAGGTACCACGTCTACCTCATCAACCGCACCTTTGAGACCCTTGAAGAGCTAGCCCGGGGCGCCCGCCTCATCGTGGAAGCTCTTCATGCCGAGCGGAACTACGTGCCGCCGCCACCAGCCAAGTACGCGCTCGAACCGGCATGCGCATGGCGGGGCCCCGAGGCCTCCACGCAAGTGGACTGTACGAACGAGACCTCCCTTCCCCACCACGTCAACCAGGAGAGTTGGCGTGGCATGCATGGTGAGCTCCCGTGCGGGATAAGCGTATGTTTGCCTAACTCTCCCCGAGAGGTCCCCGGAGGTCACAGCGAGGCCCGTGAGGGTTTCGGGCGGGGGTCGCCACGACAGGTGGGAGGTCGTGTGCCGTGCCCTATCGTAAGCTGGGGCCCAACGGAGATCACCACCCAAGCGAACCATCTTCATCAATCTGCTCCTGCAAGTGCTGGCGCAAGCTGGCACGGTGCGGTCGCAAACCCGCAGCCCAGCAGCATTGACCCCCGCTGCAACGGAACAAGCCCTCCCCACAACAGCCAGTCGCAAGCCTGGTGGAGGCCCTCCCATAGTGGTTCCTTATCCGATCACTGGAGGCGGTCCGACGGGCACCTCGGTGCGGGTGGCCTAAGCAGGCAACTGTCGTCGGACTGTTGCTACCACTGCGAGCCGCCCGGCCATCACCGAAACCAGTGTCCAAGGCTTCTGGACACTACAAACAAGAGGTGGCACGAGACGGCGGCAAAGGGCCGGAAACAGAACAACCAGGGAAACTACTACGGCCGGCGACGCTGAAACCAGACAGCCACTCGCCGACGGCCGTTACAGTCCCTGGGAGCAGTGAGGCCGCGGCACAGATTCCATCGGTATGTCGAATCCAGCCCGAGCCTAACATCATTGAACCGCGCATGACGATTTCACTGCTCGATTTTCCCATTGCCGCACTTTTGGATTCTGGGGCCGCTATTTCGCTTATAGGGGATTTCGTTTTTGAACTCTGCAAAGCAAAGAAAAGCCTCCGGGAGTGCGAAACCCGTTTGCAGCTAGCTTCTGGTACAGCGATAACAGCTGGAAGAGCCGTGAGGCTGCAGATTCGGTTTAATGGAAAGAAGAGGCGTCAGCGATTTCTTTATCTGCCTGGACTCGTGGTACCTGTGATCTTGGGCCGAGATTTCATTACAGGCGAAAGCATGACGCTCGACTTTTCTGGTGGCGGATACCGGCTGGGACAACAACCGGAACTGACTCCGTTTACCAGACGGGAGGACTGCATCCGTAACCTGCCCACGGCAGCCGACGTCACTGTTGTGCCGGACTTCTTGCCCGCCGGCGTTCGAGAATCGTTGCGAAAGTGCCCCGCAAGCAGCCAGCAGAAGCAGGAGCTGCAAGCCGTCCTGGAGTCTTTCTCATCGATGTTCACGGAAACACCTGGAAAGACTGACATCCTGCTGCACCGCATTGAAACCGGTGACGCGCCGCCTCGGAGGTGCAACCCTCGACCGATCAGCGTCCACAAAAGGGCACTCCTTGATGCGGCGCTCGAGGAAATGATCGACACCGGTTCAGTACGTGAGTCGAAGAGCCCCTGGGCGTTCCCCGTTGTTCTTGCTCCGAAGAAAGACGGAACAGCCAGACTCTGTGTGGATTACAGGCGGCTTAACAATGTGTCCGTACGAGACAGCTACCCTTTCCCAGCATTTCCTCCGTGATGTACGCGCTCGGTAACGCGACCGTGTTTACAACGCTGGATTGCAGTCGCGGGTTTCTTCAGATCGAGATTCACCCATCAGACGTTCCAAAAACTACTTTCATCTGCCACAGAGGGTTGTTCGAGTTCACCCGACTGCCGTTTGGCTTGTCTAACTCTCCAGCCAGTTTTCAACGCCTGATGGATGTTGTACTTGGGAACTCGAAGTACGAATTTGCCATGGCATACATGGATGATGTGGTTGTTTTCTCGAGAACTATTGAGGAGCATGTCGAGCACCTTCGCATTTTCCTTGAGCGAATGCGTAATGCTGGGCTCACGATTCATCCCGGAAAGGTTCAGTTGGCCGCGCCCAAGATTAACCTCCTTGGATTCGTTGTGGATAACGGCACGCTCCGCCCCAACGAAGATAAGTTGCGCGCGCTAACCGAATACCCAAGCCCACATGACGTAAAGAGCTTACAAAGATACCTCGGAATGATTGCGTTCTACCGGGATTTCATTCCACACTGTTCCGAAATATCCCAACCGCTCAATCACCTTCTAAAAAAGGGCGTCAGGTGGTGTTGGGCCGAACAACAATAATGCGCATTCGTAGCCCTTTCAAAAGCCGTGACTGACAACGCTTGTTTACAGCTCCCAGACTTGAACAAGCCGTTCGTTCTGCAGACAGATGCAAGCGACTGTGGCCTGGGGGCTGTCTTGCTGCAGGAGTATGGCGGTGTGCTTCGGCCAGTTGCTTTCACGAGCCACACGCTAACTCCAGCCGAGCGAAACTACAGTGTCGCAGAACGTGAATGTCTCGCCATTATTCATGCTTTGAAGCGCTTCGATATGTACCTAGATGGCGCAACGTTCCAGATTCAATCTGATCACTTAGCGCTATCATGGCTAAGGGGACTTAAGAATCCAGCTGGACGTCTTGCTCGTTGGGCTCTTACGCTACAACAGTACGACTACTCCATAGTGTATCGCCCGGGGTCAACCAACAAAGTTGCTGATGCGCTCTCTCGTGCTCCACTTCCCGAGGAACACTCGCAGGATACTCATGGCTTGGTAACCATCGCGGCCACGGCACGAGGATCCCCAGATTCACGGTGGGGTACATTGGTGAGCCGCGAGGAGCTTCGCAAGGCGCAGCTGGATGACGGACTCTGCCAACGCGTGTCCGCTTGGCTGGCAGCAAGAGGTCCAGTCGACCGCCCAAGTGACGAGGAGTTCGACTCCTACTTGATGAGCGACGACGGCCTCCTGCTGCGCTACATCCCCCAGGCTGACGATGATCCGGATGGCTCGGCGTTCCGGACCGTGATTCCCCGCAAGCTACGTAAACTTTTCATCCGATACATGCATGACTCTGCCTTGGCAGGACACAGCAGTGGGAGCAAATCTTATGAAAAGTTATCCCAAGTTGCTACCTGGCCAGGCATGAGGCAGGATGTGCTCCGATACGCTCGTAGCTGCTCGGTGTGCCAGAAGGAAAAACCACGCGGTGGTCAGCCCCCCGGTCTCATGCAACCAATCGTGAGCCAGAGCCCTTGGCAGATTTGTTGCTGTGACGTCATGGGTCCCTTCCCACGTAGTACCCGCGGCAATCAATACTTGTTCGTGGTAACCGATCACTTCACGAAGTGGGTTGAGTTATTCCCTTTGCGGAAGCTAGATTCGCAAAAAATCTGGGAGTGTCTACTTGAAACATTCGCTAGGTTTGGCTTTCCTGCACAGCTTGTAAGTGATAATGCCTCCTATCTCACGAGTAAGGTGTTCGTGGACGCATGCGCAGTGCTGGGAATTAAGCACAAAAGAACTTCCCCATACCACACGCAAGCAAACATCACGGAAAGGGTAAATCGGAACCTTAAGATGATGTTAGTGGCCTACACAGAGCGCCACAAGAACTGGGACGCGAAACTGCTCGAGCTGGCATTCGCAACCCGTACGACCACTAATCGGTCAACGGGTCTCACTCCTGCCCAATTGAATTTCGGTAAGGAGCTCGCGTTCCCGCTTTTTAACAGTCTCCTTTCTACAGAGTCTGGGGGAAGGCTTCGCCCCTACGTGAAGTTCGCAGAGGACCTGCGAAAGCGCTTCTCCGATAACCTTCGAGAGGCCCGGGAAAATCTCGACGTCGCCCGAGTACAGCAGGCAGAACAGTACAACCAGGGGCGACGTGACTTGCAGTTCGAGGTGGGAGATTTTGTACTCCGGCGTACTCACCCACTGAGTGACGCCGCTCGAGGCTTCGCAGCCTCCCTCGCCAACAGGTGGGAAGGTCCGTTTCGCATGCGTGAAAAGTGCTCACCACTCACTTACAAACTAGTTCACTGTGAGACTAGTGAGGAAACCGGACCTGTTCATGTCACCGACCTTAAACGGTTTTTTCAAGCAGAAGACGAAGATTCCTCGCAGGACCGGAACGACACTGACGACAGTCCCGTACCGGAAACCCCCTTGTCTCCACCAAGGCGGCGGTATAACCTGCGACGTCGGTGACACGAAAGAGAGGAACCTTTTTTTTTTTTCTTCGGCCTCGCCTCTCTCACATTTTGGGGGTAGTTTTCTACTTCCACGGATCTGCTCCCTTTTCAAGAGAGGGGGGAGAAGATTGTGTGCCCACCTCAGATCCGTTATTTTCAACTTTCTAGAAGGGATGTGAAGATAACGTCGGGCCCAACCTTCAACTGAGCCCCATGTCGTCTGCTTTCTTGTTTTTCTACGAAGATGGCTCGTGGTGAACACCGTCACCACACCCGCCATCGGAACGACACGGCGGCCGGGCTTGTGCTGGACCGGGGCACCAAGGACGTCGGCACGTCAGGGGCGGCCCAGGGAACCATGGACCGCTACCACCCCCAACAGGACGGAGCGGCAGCTAACTCGGATCAAGGAGGATCACGCCGAGAGCAGCAGCAGCAGCCGCCTGCTGGAGCCGACTTAGAGCAACAAGTTGGCCGCCAGCCGAGCCCTGAGCCAGAACAAGGATCTGGAAAGACAGCGGACGCCGAACGCATCGCGCTCGTCCAGCAGGCGCCGGCCGGACTTGCAACGTCAGTCCGCCCAGCAGCGCCATCCACCCCCTGACGCCCACAACAACGTCTCCGTCATCGACATGCCGGACGAAGCTTGAGGGGGGGGGGGGGGGGGGAAGTGTGGGCACCCTGGCGGCTCCACAGCCCAGTTGCCCGACTGCGAGGCAAAGGTGCCGAACGTTTCCCGCGTGCGCCGCCTTGATAAGGCAGATCAGAGGCGGCGCACGGAGAGTGGCTGCCTGGACTCAGGCGCCGCTGGTAGCAATGTTAATAGTCTTGTCCATGTCCAATTAAATGTAGTTTCTTGTTGTTGAAACCGTTGGCTCCGTGTTATTCCTCTGAGTCGGGTGTGCAGCAAGGCAAACCGACCACAATTGGTAAGTTGCAAAGTCATCCCGGTACATAAGCATGGGGACCACAACGACCCTTCAAATAACAGGCTCATATCTCTGACAAGTGATTCATGTAATAATATTTGAGCATGGCATTTACTCTAAAGTTACGCACTACCTTAACAACTTCAGCTATTTTCACCCGCACCAACATGGCTTACGCAAACATCATACTTCCGATACTCAGTTATTCGAATCCGTAACAGATCTACAAGATAACTTTGACGACTCTTGTACTATGAACGCAATTTTCGTTGATTTCGCTAAAGCATTTGATACTGTTCCTTGTGAACGCTTACTTCAATCTTTTTTCAATTAAACACAAATGCTCAAGTAATCAGTTCGATTTCATCATTTTTGACAAATCGTAAGCAGTCTCTATGTATAGAGAACACGTCTTCACCCACCATTACAGTTAAATCTGGAGTTTCATAGGCAACGCCTTGGGTCCACTTTTGTTTTTCATCAACATGAACGACTAACATTCCTTAAGGTCGTCATCAGTAAGGATTTGTGCTAATGTCTGTGCACTGCACCGCCGAATTTCCCATCCTAGAAATTTGGAGCACCTTAAATGCGACATTAACATTTTTGGTGAAGGGTGCTTAACTTGACAAACGAATATCAATGCTACTGAAACCAAGCTAATTTTTCCTTAATTCCTCAAAACACCACACGTCTTTCTACTCAATTTTTTGCGATCATATTTTATCTACTCAGTCAGACAACCACATAAATATCACTTTTACCGAAGATCTAACCTAGAATGCTCATATCGCAAACATCGATAACTCATCATTAAGAACTCTAAGATTTCATAGAAGGCATTTACACCTTGCATAACAGGACGTGAAACTTTTTTCATATAAAACCATCGTTATATCAATACTTGAATTCGCTCGCTTTATATGGGCCCCTCATCAAGTTTACCTCCTTAATAGACTAGTATCAGTTCAGAATAAGGCCGTCAGTTTCATGCATCGAAACTACAGTTCGAAAACCAGTGTTCCTTAACTAAAAGTTCTTTCTAACTTAATTTCTCTTGAATGTCGCCGGACACTCGCCCGCCTTACCCTTTTTCATGAGTTTTATCACAACATGCCATCGTTCATGCTCCCTCACCCTGAGCCTGCCTCACACATTTTTTTGCGTCAAGATCATTTTTTTTTAAAATTGAACCCATATTCGGTCGCACTAATACATAAAAATACTCTCCTCTTTCTCTCTCTATTAAAAATTCGGATTCTCTCCCAAACAACATAGTCGCTGAACACAACGAAATACCATTCCGCGTAAAATCTTTGGCTCTGGTACTCTGATGTTTTCAACGCCATATCTGCTTGTGTTTGCTAGAAATTGCGGCCTGTGCTTACAGTTTTGTTGTGCTCGGTTGTATAAACTTTGCTCTGATTTCAATATAGCTTTTTTAAGTATATGTCAGTTCTTTAATTGCCATCGTATACTTGCATTTGTTTGTATTTTTCTACCCCCCCCCCCCCCTGCCCCCCAATATCGTGTAATGCGTTCGAACGAACGTCCTGGAGGCGAATAAAACTTGAAATCTTGAAAGAACTTAAACTTGATTCGACGCTACAAGCTTGTGGAGTTTTCTGGATAATAGAACACCTACAGAGACCTGACGAACACCATGATGGTGCGCTTTTGACGCTGTCAGATTGATTCCATTAGCTCGTAGCTTCGGCTGCGCCTCGACTTAATGTGAAACAAAGTGCTATTGCCTTTGGCAATGGGCCAAAGGCGATAGCACCACTGATTGCATATATTGTGAAATATTGCGAAATCAAATAAAATGAATAAAAACAAGTAAATCCGTGAAGATAAACAGGCTACACCGCAGAGCAACGACACTTGAGAATCTTGGTGCTTCAAAGCGATAAAGCGGCATTGTTACATCGCTCGAATTTTTTTTTTTTTTTATTGCGAAAGCATTAACTGTCCTATAAAGCGAAGCCAGCGTCGTCTGTAGCCGTTGTCTGTAGCAGCGAAAAACGGCCCTTATATTCCCATTGGCTGAGCAAAACGGGACCTAAATCCCATTGGCTGAGCGAAACGTCACCTAAATTCTCATTCGCAATAAAACACAAAGAAAAGAACAACAATGCAGATGCTTCGTCACGGAAGTCGGCGGGTATGCTCAAGGTCAAAACGGACGCGCCTCAGAAATAAAACACAAAGAAAAGCACAGCAACGCAATGCTTCATCACGGAAGCCGTCGTGAAGCCGGCGGGGTTCGACGCACCTACGAAGTGGGAAAGCGTGATTTCACCACCGGAGCACCGTGTGTGAAAGGGAGACGTGGCACGCTGCTTGTAGGAATGCTTTCGCATTCCTACACCTAAGCAGTCTTACGTCTCTCTGTCATTTCTTTGTTTTGTAAAAAACAATCGATTTGCTTTTTTAAGCAAAGCAAATTAGACGTTCAGGTTTAGACCGCGTAAGGTCGGTCTGCCTATAAGGTGTGGCGTCACTGGGTTCCGCTGTAGATGATAAAATTAGCCAGTACATTACCAATGCTGGCCTGGGTTTTTTATCGTGCATTTCGGGGTAGTGATACACAACCGCACACCGGATGTTCATCCAGATCGATACGAGCAGGGGTGTGGTTCGAGCCCAGGATCCCTGGGTTCTGCAGCGCGAGCGTTCACTCCACCGTCTCCGAGCTGAAGTCCGCTAACACGCTCGGTTACCAATACCTTATCTATACTCTCTATAGGTGACTTCTTAGAAATCGATGGCAACTGTTGGCAAGAAAGATGTAGAGGCGCAGGTTTGCTCGCCAGCTCTCTCGAGCGAATCAGATATTGAGAGCACCCGGCGGTCCAAAGACCGCCAGACGCTGTGAAAATAGCTTCAAAAACGAGTGATGAAAATCTACAATTAGCTCCAAAAAGTCAACAATCCCAACTGTCAGCACACTATGGTCCCCGAAGGTTGAGAATGACCCCCACTGCCGCGGACCGCGTGGTGATATCGGCGTGCTCCTTTTCCGCTCGGAATATGAAGACGAGCGAGAGTCCCTCCCGCAGCGGCTTGCCGTCGGTTGTCTGCCTCACTCGACCGCAGACGATTTCCGTTTCCCAATAGAGTACCACGCAGAACCGTGGACAGCGCTCTCCAAGCCACCGTAACCTTGTTGTGAGAGACGGAATCTGGCATACCGTAAGACGCACCAAACAAAAAAAGTAATTAAGCGTATTCTCGTGCATCCTATCACCACACTCTGTGGTGATAGGATGCTTTCTGTCTACTCTATCACTCTATGTGATAGAGTAGACAGAAATCCTCCGATTTCTGTCTACTCTATCACATTCAACAATTTTCATTTTATCCATTCTCTAGCCTGTGCTCCGTAACAAAAAGCCTCATCTCCCGCGGCATTTTGTTTTATTTTTGTACTACCAAACAACGAGAACATATTTGTATTCACAAATATGTTGTAGTTTTTTGTTGGAGTACTAGTGTCGTAGTAAACCAGTTACTGGTCATGCAGC
Source organism: Ixodes persulcatus (assembly GCA_013358835.2). Lineage (NCBI taxonomy): Eukaryota > Metazoa > Arthropoda > Arachnida > Ixodida > Ixodidae > Ixodes > Ixodes persulcatus. The sequence continues at coordinate 727,714 of JABSTQ010011536.1, forward strand.
AAAACTGTGACGAGAAATACTAAATAAACACTTGGTATGATTTCCTAAATTACATTTTTTTCACTTCCTCTGGTTGTTAATAATTATATATAATTACAATAATTTATACACCAGTTGAACACTATGCCTCTGTTCTGTTGCAACATTTTCAATGCTGTAGACACTGTCAAAAAACATTCCGCTAGTTTTTTGCTTAGTATAATACTCTCAAACAGCGTCACTCTTACGAAAACAACCCTACCCTTCTCACTTTTTACGGAAAATTCTCTTCGCTCGGCTGTTTCTCACCATATTGAAGAATCGAACCCCAAACACGTACGAGGGTACGTGCGTGCATGCGTGCGTGCGTATCTCCACACGTACACATCGCGACACTGTTAGCGCGAACGCGACATCGGCGCATTTTCGCATTTTACTTCTAAATAGGGATGCCGCGAACCACCCTAGGTTCGAATTCGAAAGGTTTCGATATTTTCGAACCGAACTGATGTTCGAAATCAAAAGGTTTCAATATTTTCGACCGTACCGAGGTTCGAATTCGAAAACTTTGCAACTTTCAAAAATCGTGGAGTTTCGAATTCGAAAAGTTCGAAGCTCTCACGGTTTCTAAAAGTTCGGGTTCGATTATTTCGAATATTGTTTTACTTGAGGTTCGAGAAATTCAAAGATTTCGAATTTTCCTAACTTGAAAATTCGAGAGATTCGAATGTTTCGAAGTTCTTTGGATCTGAAATTCGAAAAATTCGAACGTTTCGAATTCTTATAAACGTAAAGTTCGATTAATTCGAAGATTTCGAATTTCTTTCTACATAAAGTTCGAAAAGTTCGAAAGTTTTGATTCTCTTTCAGGGCTAATTAAAAAAAAAAAAAAAAAAAAAAACTTTGTAGGTTTTTAATTTCTTTGAAGTTCAAGTGCGCAAAGTTTGAGGTCCGGTTTTAATGTTCCGTCACAGTTTCAGTTTCAAATAACGTTTCCACGCCTCACTGTTTTTTCACGAAATCAGGTTTAGAAAAGTTGGGGTGTGATATTTAGACTGCGCGAAGTTGGACAGGCAATTAAATGAGACGACGAGTTTCCCGGATGTGTTGGAATATTTGCCAGTGAAGAGTGACGTTTGACCATAGATCAGTAATTGTGACCGCCAGCCCGGGGTGGTCATTAACATGCATCACGAAGTAGTGATCACACGAACGCACTGTTTAACGATACTCATCCAGTTTGAAACGGCCAGGGGCAGGCATTTGATAAGGCGAGGCTTTGCTAAAAAAGATTGAAAAATAAAAATGCCTCAATCGGTACCGCCTCGAGGGCACAGCCGATTTAAAGCCAATATGAAATTAAAAGAATGTGGGTGATAGGGTTCACCAAATATAAATTTAAAGAATAAATGCCAATTGGAGAAATAGAAAAAAAAAATTGTGAAGAGGAAGTAGCGGAACCACCGCCAGGGGAACGGCCTAATCAGCGGGTAGATTAATTTTATCTTTTTTTTTCTTTCCCCTTTCTCTTCCTTTTTTTCTTTCCTTCCTTTTTTGAAGTCTTCCCTCGTCCAAGGTTATTCTTAAACGAGAAAAAACAAACAAAAAAACAACAACAATAAACTGGAATAATAGTATTGAAAAAAAGAGTGAGTAATAGTAATGATAGTAAACATTAGTAGTGCTAAAAAAAAGAAAAAGTGAATAAATCCGAGTTAGTTGGCGTGTCTTGCTTTGTTCTATTGTTCTTTCTTCTCTTCTTTACTGCTTTTCACTCGCATTCTTCTCTTCTCTTCTTTGTTCTTTCTCATCGGTGTTGTGATGCTCTGATGATCGTTCTTTCTTCTCTCTCTTGCCTGAATATGGTTACTTGGGCCTGTTTTTCTGCGGCATGTATATAATTATAATTATTGCCCCCCCCCCCTTTCATCCTAAAGGATGAAGTCGTTCTATAACATTTTCTTTTATTTCACTAGTGTTTAAACCTTTCTTTTCCGAAATTGTTTTTTTTTCTTCTTTTCTTTCCCCCTTTTTTTTTGCATAGGAGTTTTCTTCACCTGGAAGCGATCTGGCAAACTGCCTCCCTACCACCTTGCACGCTGGTAGTAATCCGATCGAACGCCGCCCAAGTGACGCTGGCATATAGTAAGTTTAGTTTGTACATGATGCAAAACCCTGAGACTGGGAATGAAATTTGGAAGAAAAAGTGTAAGAAGACAAAAAAAAAAGGGACAGGATAACGCCTCAAACTCAGCTCTGGGAATGAAATTTGAAAGAAAAAGTGTAAGAAGACAAAAAAAAGGGGGCAGGACAACGTCTCAAACTCAGCTGAGGACAACACCTCAAACTCAACTCAGCTGAAAAGTCAGCTGAGGACAACGTCTCAAACTCAACTCAGCTGAAAAGTCAGCTCAGGACAACGTCTCAAACTCAACTCAGCTGAGTTCGAGACGTTATCCTGTCCCCTTTTTTCTTTCTTCTCACACTATTTCTTGCGAATTTCATTCCCAGTCTTGGGATTTTGCATCATGATCAACATATATCAGCTCGCCTGCACCTTGACAATTTTTTTGTTTGTAATTGCTTTGGAGGTTTATTTTCCGGGACGGAAGAAACGCCGAGCAAAAAGCACAGAAGCTGATACAACTTGAGGTCGAGGAGCGTTCTACCATACCAGTGGCGTCGGAAGAGGAAAAACGGGAGGCTCCAGTCTCTCTCTCTCTCTCTCTCCCCCCCCCCCCCCCAGATATTTCGGACTGTTAAAGTAAACAATGCGGGGAAAGAGGGCATGGTCGAGCTTATTTTAATCCGAAATTATTTAGGCATATGTATAGCTACTGTCGCTCTTCACTGCATAAAAGATCGCGTAGATGGTCATTGTTAGAAACTCGTTGTCAGAAGGCACTACTCGTCACATGCTCGGTGGCTCGGAAGCTCAAAACTATGTGTTTTCGACCGAAATAACTGTGCCATTGGTAAAAAATAATAAATAAATAAACATAACAATAAATGCAAAAATTAAAAGCTGGAGAGAAACAAAAAAAAAAACAAAAAAAAAACTATCAAGAACCCGCCGGAAGTGTTGTATTCTTGCATATTCAGAGGCCCAGAACTACAAAACAAGTTTCTCCTACCAGAATGTGTACAGACCACAAGAAACACGTCACAGGAACGTGAAATGAGAAAAAAAGATTAAAATTGTTTTCTTTTTAATGACGTGCTGAACTTGAACAATTTTAGAAATCTTCTCCCATGAGTTAATCTATTCCTCAACGTGAAAAAAACAATAAATACATTATTTTGTATTCTACAGATGGTAATGATATGTACTGTCTGTGGTGTTAATTTAAATGCGATACCTGAAACAATGTAGACGAAAAAAATTACCAAGTTTAGGGCATAATTGCCCGTAGATACATGTTTGGATATTTCTTCGAAACTCGTCTTGGATAACAATAATCATATCTTAAGACGACACTTACCTAGGCTATACATAGATCATTCTTAAAAAGTTTAACATCTCTACCATAAATAGCTTCGGCTATAGCGCGCTAAAAATATGGCACAAACGACAATTGTCAAAAACCCGTCGTCCTTCCTCACTCCTTCGGGAATCTATTTCTTTAAAACCAAGCATGCCAGATGATTGTAATAAACGGCATTGTCTTTCGCAAGGAATGCGGCACCGCATGTAAAATTGAAAAAAAAAAAAAAAATTACGAATGTACTTCACTGCTTGAATCCAAATGAAACCGCCTGCCGGTCTTTCGAAGTTCGACGAACTTCGAACTTTTACCCTTAAAGTTCGAAGTTCGTTGAACTTTAGGTTTTTCAGGAATCGAAAGTTCGACAATTTTCGAATTCTTTAGATTAATAAGTTCGAAAGTTCGAAACTTATCGAATTTCCTAGCGTAGGAAGTCCGAAAGTTCGAAAAGCTTCAAACTTTTTAGTACAAGAAGTTCGAAAGTTCGAAAATCATCGAATTTTTTAGTCTATCAAGTTCAAAAGTTAAACGAGCATCGAATTTGGCAGCGTAATAAGTTCGAAATTTCGAAAAGCGTCGAACTTCTTAGTTTAATAAGTTCGAAAATTCGACTTCCGTCGAATTTCTCAATATAGAAAGTTCGAAAATTCGAAATCCTTCGAATCTTTCGAACCGCTTGATTCGATCATGGAACCTTCGGTTCGAAAAAAGTTCGCGGCATCCCTACTTCTAAATAGTATTAGCGAGCACGAAATTTTATTGCCTACATTATAGAACTAAATAAGCTCTTTCCGTAGCTATATTAACTTGGATGACATCCTTTGGTTTCAAAGAGAAAAACTGGAAAAACCGGCCATCGCTTGTTCCCGCTAACAGTGTCGCGCTCTGTACGTACACGCACGCGCACAGACCGCGCACGCGCACGTATACACGCACGCACCAATGCACACACGCACGCACGAACGCACTTGAACTTGCACTCATGCGCTCGCACGTTCGTCGCTCGCACGCCCGCTTTCATTTTCAGGGATAAAGGAAAGCAACATGAACGGCAACAGGACGGGTCAGCTAGGACAAAACATTCCCAACCGTAAGCAACTGTCCCCGTTCCTTTTTGCCGTTCAGGTTGCCTTCCTTTATCCCCGTAACTCTACCAACACGCTCTAATCTGTCAAATTTTCTTTTCAGTTCTCGCTCGTGTAGCTTGTCCCGTACTCTTCTCTCGTCCATTCCAATGGCTGGCACCAGGGCCGCTAATGGGCACCCTCTCGGTACGTCCTCCCTCAGCCAGCGGAGTGCCCTCGCTCGCTCCATCGACACCGCTTCGGTTCACCGCCATGCTCGTCTCTGCTTTGGCACTTGTGATTGCCCGTACACCCCATCCTTTCGCACGCCCCGTGCGACCGCTGATCGCGTGGAATGACGCGTCATGGACAACCGCGTATTTCCCGAGAGAAGCCTCTTCGTATATTGGTGTCCCATTTTGAAGGCCGCGTGCGCCTCCCTCTCCGCGTCCACAGGCTGTCCTCGAGCCACGCCGCTTGCTTAATCTACGTAGAGTGTCGCACCCGTTGGCTTTCGACAGCAAATTTTCAATTCGGGACTGACCTTCCCGAAACCGTGCACGAGCCGCCTGCCTTTTGTGTCCCTTGCGTGTATTTATGCGCAACGACGACGATGTGCGATATTGAAGTAAATTCCCAGTGCTTTTTTTTTTTATTTTTTTTCATTTTTGTTGGTTTCTCGAAGTGTAGGCAGCTCATGACTTGGAGTCCGCGAGTGTTTGCGTGTTTGTTTGGGTGTTTGCTAGTGTGTGTTTGCGGAAGCAACTCTAGCTGCGCGTTTGCTCTTGTTTTTTTTTTCTTTTTCTTTTTGTTAAGCGGGGAAGAGGAGGACAGGAGTGCTTGAAGAATGTCTTTCTCTCGACTCGGCCTCCGAGTTTGGGTGCCTGTCAGCCTCTCGGCCGACGGCGTCAGTCGAGTGGAACCAATATGCGTCCGAGGGCGCTGCCGAGCGCTTGGGACCCCCTTGCGACAAAGTCGCGCCACTATATTTCGCGTTCTCGCTTTCCGCCGACGTGCGGGCCCGTCCTTCGCGAGGCCTGTTTGTCTCGTATCGTCGCGCTGGCGTCGAATGCATTTGTAGCCGCGCTGTTGACGTAAGAGGACTCGCTTCTTTTCGGATGAGCTTCCTGCATTGGCGTATGGGCTTCCTTTCAGACGTGTTTCCTTTGTGTCATAAGAGGAAGAAAGAGGTCTTCATAACCTTTGGTTTTTTTTTACTCGTGACCTTAGACATAACGTATTGATCAAAAGAGGGCAGACAGTACTATGTAAAGTATTTTCGGGTTTATTTACACATTTTGTATTGTCGGATATCGAGCTTTATTTTATAAATAGTTTGTGCCACTACTGAAACTGACGGCTCCTTGGATTTGATTGTTATAGTCAGATACGAGATAAGGCCTCTTCACACGTATACTGTACATCACAGCGCTACCTCAGCTTTCTTTATCAGCGCTGGAAATAACTCTCACCTTGCTGATGCACCGCTGACTTCTCACTGTATTAGCAATACAAAGCTGATAAAGCGCTGCATCCGTGCTATGTAACGTTCAAGTAAGCGTGGCATCAGCACTCTCCTTATTGTTGATTTAATGCTGCAATGTACACTGTTAGCAAGTCCCGTGTACTTGGTGAATATTTGGGGTGAGAAACACGCTATTTACACAATTTACCATAAATTTACACGTCAAGTAACGGATAATTCACTCTAAGAAAAAAAGGGTGTAGTCGGGTGCATCGGGCGCACATGCACCCCTTTCCTGAAAGATGCACCCTGCGTTACCCAGCCAGTGTACTTGTACACCAACAATGAGCATCCTCCTCTCCCTTAAAAAACCTCTAGGTGTATCAGTGCACCCCCACGCTAGCCACGCGACCCGATCAGCTTGTGTTTGGATTCCCTCTTGGGGGTCACTTTTTGGGTTGGGCAGTTTCTTAGGAAGTATGGAGCTATCCTGCACACTCGGTATTGACAGTAGAATAGACGCTATGCTTGTTTTAGGCCAATCGGGTCTCCGGGTAGGATGACGTGACTACAGTCTCCAAGCTAGAGATAAGGCAGAGCACGGCACCTGCCTGAAGGCCAAGGTCACGGGTAGCATCCACTGCACTATTAACTTTTGGGCGAACTTTCAAGAGGATATAAGTGACAAATCCTGTGGTTGTGCTCATTGTTGGGTTGCCCCCGAAGATAAGCCTTTGCGAGGGCGCCCCTCTTTTGGCCTTGAAGGAGCTGCTATTTTCTTTTTCTTTCTCTCCCTAAGCTGAAAGCATAGAAAAAGGTGCGCAGTTGCCGGACCAATGAACCGGAGGCTTTTTTATCCCTCGACTCCGCTGTCTGCAAGGGCGCGGGTGACGGCAGGAGCGTGATCATGTGGTAAAGGTTACACGGATGACGTAGTAGCTTTTCCCGACCTCGGAATGTCTCCTTCTCGGCCTAGTTTCTTGTGTGCTGTGCTGCGACCAGGGGGGCTGCCGTAGATTTCGTCCGCGACAACGTATTCGAGTGTACCAAGATCTCCATGCGTTTGAAAAGTCCTACGCGTATATCGGCAACAAGCAATTTCTTCAAAAAAGCCCAAGGAAGTCATGTGATGCGTTTTTTGTTCGGTTCGGAAAATTACTGCTTCTGCCACATCGTGTTGAATCTTCATGGACCCCTTTCCTTCTGTTTTTGTGTTTGTGTTGTGCTGCAGTGCCCGTGTCGACATATATTTCGGATTACATATTTCGAGTCCAGTATTTTCATCGTAAGTGCTCTGCAACCTACTCCTTTGCAACAATTGACCGTTCCGTTCCGGATCACCTCTAGAATTAGGCAGTGTCTATTTTCTAGCATCTGAGAGAATAATTTCCCCAAAATTCCGTCGGCAGTCGCCTGCCATTAGCTGACTACAATCATGTGACAACTGCAGGTAGAATGCTGACTTTCTTAATCTGCTGGCGTTCTGTGAAAACACGTTTTCGTTGATACACGTTCTGTAGACACGTTTCATCGACACTAACGTTTCATCGTCACTCGTTACGCGAAATGCACGCTGTAGGGACAATTTGTCGCGCGTGTATCTCTGAGGCGCGTGCTCACCGGCTCAGCGCACCCGTTCACCAACCTGTCCCCCCCCCGTACACGTCACTTCGCGGGTACAGCTGTCAATGAAACGTCGTTCGATGAATGAATGGCGACTGCTGGTGGAATGTCGTGAAAATAATTCTGCCGGCTGCTTGGAGAATGGACACTGCCTAAGACTCACTTACATTTCTTGTTTGCTTAGTTATCTTCTCAGTTGAGTGACAGCTTCTTCGTACCTCTTCACATATCACGGAGTGCTTGCAAGTTTGTACTTGTTTACGGAACAAGCTGTCTAATAAAATTCTATCAGATTTGAAAACAATTCCGTGTGTCCGTTTACCTGCCTTTTTGCTATCACCGGGGCGCATACATTTTTTAAGGGTTTCCTTGATGTCTTAAATAGGTTTATGAAGTTAGTTATGAAGCCGGTGCATAAAGTGATGTGACCATGCACCTTTGAATCGGGTGCACCTGTGTTCTCTTCGAATTCAGTGGGTGTAGAAACAGGTGCAATAGTACACTATTGAACGGGGTGCTCCTGTGTTCCCCTCTGAGAGCAGTAGGTGTAGAAAGGGGAGTAATGGTACACTATTGAGCGGGGTGCATCTGTGTTCCCTTTGAGTGAGGCGGTCTTATGAAGCGGTGCAATGGTACACCTTCGAACGGGGTGCATCTGTGTTCCCTTTCATTTCATTGGGTGTAGAAAAAGGTGTAGCCGTACACCATTGAATGGGGTGCACCTGTGTTCCCTTCGAGTGAGATTTCTATAGAAAAAGGTGTACATGTGCACCCCATCAACGGATGTGCACGTGCTCCCATATTTGGGGAGTGCAAGTGTTCCCCCAAAGGGCGTAGTATATGTGACAAGGGCTTACACCCCCTAAGGGTGTACCCCATGACACCCTTTTTTTTAGAGTGTTTTTCGTTCAAAAATCATGCGAGGTTGTAAAAAACGTGTTTTGGTTCGGTCATTCACGCATTACCGTGTAGCCGACTTCGAAAACACGCATCACCGCCAGCGACGACAGCAGCATTGCCGGCTACCGAAGCACCGGAATGCTTGGGGACACACCTAGAAAGGACCTTGGAGACAAATTCCGCGGATAAAAGCATGTCTCTGAGACAGATATGCACCAAAAGCAATTACGCCATGTTGCAGGACGCGGCGAACCCCACGCTTAAGCGCGATCCAAACCAACGCTTCTTTTTGCGCGTGTAGGTCGTGCGGCTCCGGATGTGACGTATTTTCGTGACGTCGCGCCGGTTCTTCGCTTTTTCCGGGCGCGCATAAGAAAGTTGGATGATTTCAACTTCTTTCTGAACGCGCACGAAGGCGCGCTGTGACGTAGTAGGGCGCTCCTGTCTCCCGGCCAATCGGTGGAGGGCACTGCTCCGTGTTTCTTCACCGTCTGGCGGTCTGGCCGCCGGTCTGGAGCAGCCGCCGCAGCCGCAGCCGCAGCAGATTATCTTTTGCAGTTGCCTGCGAGAATGGCCCGTATGGCTGCATCTATGAACTTTCCCCTGTTTCCGACGCGAGGAAGGTGACCGAAAAGAAGGCTGCTGCGGACGCGCGGAGGCAAGAAGAAGCTGCGCAGAAGGCCGCAGAAGCTGCCGTCTTTGATGACCAAAGCAAGTGCTTTCAGTTGCTCGAGCTCGTCCAGAACTACCCTTGGTTGTACTGGAAGCTTCGGCGCGACGACAAAGACAACCCGAAACGGAAGAACGTCTCGAAGGAGATCGCCCGTCTGTTCGATATCGTGCGCTGTAAGTACGGTTTTGCAACCCCTGACATCGTGCTTTCGCATTGTGTGTTGCGCGCATGGTTTACTTGATATGTGATGGTGTTGAATTGTTTTTGTAACAATATTGCGGAAAAATTTATTCAAAAATCGACAGACGAAGACGGTAATATTTGTAATTTGTAAATACACAATGCTTTTTTTTTCTTCGCGTTTTTGCGTTGTTTTGACGGTTGTTTCAACCAAAAATGAGAAAGAATATAATCACTGCGTCGCCTTTATTCCTCTTTTTGTTCAACCCACGAGAAAGTGTTGTCTCGGTTGTATGGAAAAGGCTGAACTCCATTTGTGTCCTTCAGACAATCAATCCTATTTAATTATAACTTTCAATTGAGCCAAGCGTGTTTAAAATACTTCTCAAAACGAAGTGACAAATTACAGTACCGTACCATACCGCCCGAAACAAATTTTTACGATTCTTGCTTTATAGATTTGTTCCAATTGGTCCACAAAGTATTCGTAGCATCGTACACTTAGAAGATGTTAGCGAGATCGCTACTAAATGTCTCTACTTGATTCACTGCTAAGTTGATGGGCAGTGAAAGCTATGTACTCTGTCTCTAGATCAGTAAGTCACCTGCCCCTCAGTGTCTGATCCATTCTAAGCCCGTGACTACCCGGAGAGTATGACCACGTTGTATGCATGCACCCTATTGTTGATTGTTCCTGCGAGCATGTAGCTTCTACCGCCCTTTCAGCCTAGCAGTGAACATACTATAGTCGTTTGCTTGAGAGCTTGGCGAGTCATTTTTAAGTGTGTGACTAAATTTGTTGTGCAAGTGCTTTGGACGTGCGTTTTGTGCGTGCTGTTCGTTGCCCACGAAGCATTACAATTGCCTACGGCATTTTCGTCGTCTTTTTCACATTTCTGCATGAGTATATCATGTCTGTCAGGCTTGTCCCACACTAGAATCAACATATTTCTCTCCAGACGACATTTGAAAGACAGAGTGGAAGTACCTGAGGGACAAGTACGCCAAGGAGGCGGCCAAGGTTGCAGGAACAGAGCGCAGCGGCTGTGTAATCTCGGACGTCTACAAGCCAAATTGGATCTACTTTGGCAGCTTGCGCTTCCTGACTGTGCCAGTCAGGAAGCCACTGTTTCGCGAAAGTACACTTTTCATATTTATCATTCGTATGCAACTACACGGTCCTTTTTGTCAATTATGCAGGTCGGAGGCTACAGGAACATTAGAAAGCCAGTCCAGCACTCAAACTGGAGGTAAGATAGCACGCAATGTATTGCGATGCCTCCTCATCATTATGTTAGTGGGCTTATAGTCACGTTTCCAGGTGTCTTTCACAAGTGCTGTCATATGCGATGAAGCTTACACTCTTCTGGTGAATTATAGGAGTGACTGCATCATACAGCCAGTCACCTGGATGCACTGCAGGTACAACCAAGCCAACTGATGACCAAGATCCCGTGGTGATTATTTGCCCGTCTTGACTTTCTTTCCGGTCTTTCAGACTAATGAGCATGGGCTGTAGCTTACAAAAGCTATTTCTTTTGTTTTCTTGTGTTCCTCTATACAGGGCATTCACCTTGTGGCACTTCCTTTGGCGTTACAACTGTCAACAGCACCACCTTCTCCCCCCCCCCTCCCCCAATTGCTGCTTTTTTTGGATAACCCTTATCTCTTAAATACTGAGCGCACTGGCTAACCACCTAAATCAGGGGTCAGCCCCTAGCACAGTGTTCATGTGCAGTCGCTGGGCCGAACAGAAGATTTTTTGGTTCGTGTTTTTTGTAGAAGGAAAGCCATCATAGTTTTTTTCCGATTTTGGTTCGGTGTGATATTACTGGTTGATGTTTCACTTCAAACTCAAAGCTGGGAATCTCGCAGAAGGAAAAGCTTTAGAGCTTTACCTTAACTATTCCGACAGTGCAGTATACTTCATTTCAGCATAACTTTGAAAATGGTAAGAGCTGCATCCCTCGTGAGGCAATAAGAGCAACAGAGGAAGGTATGTGAAAGCCCTCCGCAAGATGATAGCAACCTCCTACAGTATGCTGTCGCATGCCTCGCTCTGACAGTCATTGGCTGGCCGGGCCATTGATTTAACTGTTTAGCAAAGTTATGTTGAAACGGATTGTGATGAGTCTAATCACTCAATTTTCCTGTTGCAAAGACACCGGTAACAAAAACTCTTCACACTTGAAGTATTGCGTTATTTCAGGGAGGAGGATTCGAACAACATCTGTATCTTTCAGAAATAAGATCAGACAGACTTCTGGCAAGTTCAAGATATTTATCAAGTGGGACTTGCTCATCTTTAAGTGGATTATGAGTTGGAGGACTTGCTCGCAGTGTTTTTTGATGATGAGTAAGAGGACTTGTTCAGTTAATTTTCACATTGGCTTCCTATGTTGGGGTTTTCAAATCTAAGGAGTACACTGATGCTCGCTGTGTAAACGGATGCTTTCGAGGATGAAGCATACATAGTCACACATGCTTTTGCAAATGACAATGACAGATAAAGAGCTCTACGCCTCTGCGTGACTTTTAATCAGTACATTAAACTTGCATGCTTGCATCTTGGCGAGCAATATTGAAATATAAAATGTGTATTGAGAAGGGGCTCAAGTGTTCTGTAGGCTAAGTTTCAGAAATCAGCGCAGTGCTAAAGCATTTAGGCTTAAATAGCCTTTTCTTCATAATTGCAGATACGTTTAAGCGTGTGTCAGCATACCCCCACAGACACACACACACACACACACACACACACACACACACACACACACACCTGTTTCCCGTCTGGCCCAACCCCACATTCACTTCGCGTCTCCTTGGCCAGCTGCTTCAAAGGGTTGCTGAGCCCCGATCTAGACTGCTTAGCTTATATTGACAGTGGCAAATGCAGGACCCAACATCACCCTTCGAGGTCTCGGCTGCTTTCTTGGCTGCACAGCGTGGAGGAGAGTGCGCATCCACCAAGGCCAACCCCTGCCGATGTGGAGGAAGTGACCGAGCCCCCTGCTGCACCCCGACATGTGCCTCGGCCTGCTGGTGTTCGGCCAGTAAAGCGAAAGAGGTCCGTGGATGGTGGAAACACAGCAGTGGAGCAGGTCCTGAGAGCAGTTGCTGCTGACCTGAGGTTTTCAGACTGCCCTCCAGATCTTCATCTGGCTGAGGCAGTGTGCTATTCAGAGATTCGTGTGCTGCAGCGCGATATGGATCTTTATTGATCACAGCTGTATTGGGCCTGAGTGTTTGCCTCTGAATGCATGCGCTCATGTTCCCTGACAATGTCTAGGCACTTCAGTTGCAGCCGTTTCTTGGTAGCAGCATGGTTTTAGTCAGCTTGGGTTACTCTTGCCGAGTAACCGAGTAAAAGAACTGAGCACTCTGTCGACTGCTCAGTTCCGTATTGTGTGTCTAATGCTTGCTTTTCTTCGTTTCTTTTTGTGTGTATTTTGCAGCATTTTGGTGTTCAAGTTGCTGCCAAGGTGCTGGGTAGACCGGGAAGCCAAGGGCCGCAGACTACTGCTGAAACGCCTGCTGGCGAGGGACGTGCGGCAGATGGCTGACGTCGTCCTCATCAACCCGCATGTAACTTGTGCATTTTATCCGAAATCCAGTAGAATTGGGTAGGGTCCACTCGTCTTTTTGTGGTGTCTGCAGTCTAAATAGATATTACGTATTCTTGTTATGAAGTGTCATATGTCTTGTGGCCCATCGATGGGCCTATTTATAAGGATTGAGTTCCACACAAGAAAGTGGATGCAAGTATGTGCAAGAGTGTGAGCTCCTTTTACAGGAAGCATTCCAAATGCCACAAATTTCGAATTATCGCAACGCTGAAATTATTCTACGTCAGGCGTACCGCAAATGGGGTACGCCTGATATAGGAATGAAAAGACAAAAAGTCAAAATGCCGAAACGCGGGGAACGGTTCTGTCTCGATTTATAACATAACATATCTGCGAACGATAAAAAGAAAATCTGGAACAGTACCACAGATTACTCTTAATCAGGGCACGGCCAACACGGCGGCGTGATTTTCCAAACTGGTAGTTGTCCTCCCACCATCGCAGCAGGTAGGAAGCTTCTTGCGAGAAGAGTGGTTTCAAGGACACATAGGCATCACATACTTCTTTGGTGGGCAAGAACGAAAGGGTTGCAAGCTGCGTCACCTTGATGGCGAAGCCATCTACATAATTTTTGTAAAACACTACCAGTTCTAGGTGCTGCACTCCTCCATACTGATTGGCACAAGTGGAACAGGAACTGTGCACATCTGACAACGGGAGCAACGACCGAATACAGTTTGATTGCTGCCAATTTGAAATCTGTACTCATTGTTTTCAGTTTTAGTGCAAGGCCAAAATCTGCAGCGAAGTTCAGTACTTCTTCGAAGAGCGCCTCGCACGCCATCTGGGTTATGGGAACGCATGGCCATAAAGATTACCATGAATTTTTTTAACTGCCTGAAGAGCAGCAACAGAGTCTTAAATGTTCCATCCATGAGCCACATCGGAGTGTCATTCCATTTCTTTAAGTTTCTGTCGGTTAAAAAAGATTAATAAGAGTTGAGCTCCGCCTGCGCTAGTCGCCCCGCAGAAACTCCTAACCATCTAAAGTTGTTCTTAACTCGCCCTCGATTATGAGCACATAAACAGTGTACGGCTTGTGTGGGCAGTCCGATTTCCTGTTCGCATGCAATGATGCATACATACCAACCTTGCGATGTAAAAGAAATGTGGCAACAGTCAGTATTGTTCACTTCTAAATGGTAGCCTCTTTCCAGGCTACCGGAGAGGAGTGATGTCTCCTATTGCCCTGCCGACCTAATGGTATAGCGAAAATGCTATATCATTATGGCAAGTCCTCATGGGATACGTAGTGGAGACAGTTTGTCGAAGAAGCCATCTAGTTGCCTCCTTTATGGCACTAATATGCATGTGGTAAAACAGTGACACCGGAGGATGCATACGGCAGTTTTTCTATTGCAGCTTTGTAGCATAGTAGTAGAGGTGCCGTGAAGGCAGTGTTCGAAAGCAGCAAACTTTTTGTTTCGAACCCAGGCAGAGTTAATAAATTACAAACTTTGCAAATTCGAACCTCAGCAAGCTTTGAAAATTTTTATACCCTTTCAGCTCGAACTTTGGGAGGTTCACAGCATCCCCACATGGGAGTGCTCTTTATGTTCTGCGAGTGGCCAATTGCTGGCCCGTAATTTTTCGGGTACCCCAGGTGTTCACGATACTAGTAGGGAATTAGCTGTTGTATGTTTCTTCTGTTTCAGAGATGATTATGCATACTTGATTGAAAAGGGTATTTACACCTTACCAACTTTGCATATTTCTAATGGGATAATTTTTCATGTTTGTTTCATGCAGCCCTTCTTCCTGAATCGAGAAAAGGCCCCAAAGAGAGAATACTTCGCGGCAGATGGGTATCACGTCCACCGTATCCTTGGGGTCCGCAAAATGAGCAAGCTCATCAAGCTCCAGGTCAGGAAGAAGCTCGGAGCACAGTGGATTGGTGTCAGACACTGCCTGGAGCTACCACAGATCCACTCGGGCAGCCACTGCACACTCGTGCAGCCACTGCACACTCGTGCAGCCACTGCAGGACAAGAGGCCACAAGTTGTGGTTGTGCCTGAACTACATCCGCCACCAATAACCATGGTAAGCTGTGCCAAACTGCATTTAGCTAAAAAAAAACAACACAGGGTCTCTTTTGTTATCCCCAAGACGACTTGTAGGCGACAACCCAAGCGCCGATGCATTAAAGACAGACACATAATTTACGGATGCGGCGGTACCCCAAGTGTACACCAAGTAAACAATCTAATCTCGAAGACTGCATAAACATTGTGGCTCCCTGAAATCCGAAATACACTATGGGTAGGGTTTGGTGTTTTCAATTTAAACCGATAAAAAACGATAAAGTACGCCGAATCCATTTTCGAAATTTCGGTTTTAACCGAAAAATGTCAGTTTTTAGGTTCGGCGTTTTCGGTTTAAACCGATAAAAACCGATAAAAGTAAGCCGAATCCATTCTCTAAAATTTTGTTTTAACCACAAATGGTCAGTATTTTAGGGTTGCGTCGAGATGGACGGGGGGAGGGTGGGGTAGGGGGAGAGGGAGAGGGCGTTGCAAAGTTCGAAATTGTGTGACTACTTCGTGATTGCCCTCTTCCAAGGTTCAACATGCAAAATAAGACGTATTGGGTTGTCCTTCATGGCACATCTGTGTCCTTTCTGTGATCGGGCATAGAATGTAAAATTCCTGGTCCTAAAAAAAAAAAACCAATCGGGTGTGGGCTAGTATAAGGTTTTTTAGCTTCATGCAAGATCTGCAGCCAGAGCTTAGTGAGTACACGAAATATGTTGTGATTCTAAACGTTTCACCGTGTCTTTTTTGGTAGTCACATTTGGTTGATTGGCCGATTTAGATCAGGCAGCGCTTCATCTCAGTGCGCCAGTGTCCAGTGTTAACGTTGAGAGAGCATTCTCGACGCCCATGGTCATTGACAGGAAATAATGAGCGTGGATGCACAAGGAGAACCTGGGAAAGTACATATGTGTTTACTATAATATGATCACGTAATCCTGATGTACAGAAGGTGAAGTTCCATGCTTTTGTGCACTGACTTGTCTGTACTTCTGTGTGTGTGTGTGTTTTGTTTTACAGTTGCACACATTTGCTAAATAAGGTGTCGATGTTTTTTTTTTTTGTTTTTTTCAATGTATTTGTGCCGTTATTCCTTGAGGGATCACAAATATCAGAGTTAAAAGGATCATCTGATCCGGTGTCCGATGGTGTTTCTTTCACACTCACCGAAAAAAAAAAACAAAAAAAAAACAGGTAAACCTTTGTGGACATAAATATACACCGAAAACAAACGAAAATTGAATCTTAAAATAAACACCGAAAAAAGTACGCCGAAGTTTGAAAAAATAAAAACCGAAAACGCGGAACCCTAACTATGGGCAATCTATATTAAGGCGAAAACCTTATATGTCTCATCGTTCAGTCCTTGGGAAAAGAAACACGTCGACAATACGAAAGGTACCAAAGCGTTTACGTGACATCTGCAAATATTAATATTCCTCCAAAAACACTTTTAGCCCACGTCCCTCGGCTGGCGTCGAACCAGCAACCTTTCGTTCAGTAGTTCAACGCAGTACCCCTCCGCCCGTGGCGGTGCGCAAACTTTTTTTGTACCTTTCGTATCGTCGACGTTTGTTTTTTCTCAAGGACTGAACGATGAGACACATAAGATTTTCGCCTTAATAAAAATTGCACATACAATAAAACCTCGTTATAACGAAGTTGAAGGGGGAGCCGTAATTACATTGTGTATTTCGGATTTTGGGGAGCCACAACGTTTATGAAGTCTTCGAGATTAGATTGTTTACTTGGTGTACACCATGCTAGGCCACCTGTGGTTTCTTTTGTATGCTTGTTTAAACAAATGATTTGATGCAGTAATGAAACCGTAGTCAGCACCATGAATTCATTGAGGGCATTAGTAATGACAAAGTGTGCCTACTGGTTAAAGAAGGATTATGTGTTTTCAGACAAATTCGAAAAAAATCCAAAAATGACTAGCCGGTAAAGATCCGTCAGACCGTACTTCTACAATGAACTCCGATTGTGAAGGTTATACATGGCCAAAAAATAAAACCACGGGGTGGCATTTGTTTTCGCAAGACTACTCAATACAGGCTTTGACTTTCCAAGAAAAGATCTCGCTTTCCTTCTAAAATATTGACCAGTTAAAGAAAAGGGAAATTATTTTGACAGTTAAAAAGCTACTACTAAAAACTACTAAACTCATGAAAACATGAAACCCTACTTATAAAGGAACACATTTGCTTTTGAGTGATATCCCACACCCGCTCTTCTCTTCCTGCAGCCCCGAAGCCATCGACTGCCCGCCAACGACGCAATTCTTGCGGTGCCGCACGAGCCCGATAGAGTGACTGGGGAAGGTTTGTAACAATATTAGCCTAGAGGATGTGATACAAAGACTGCTGGACAGTACACGGCAGCCCCGTTGCTGCACATTGTTCTGCAAGCCTCGTGTCGCACGTCCTCTATGATGGTAATGTTTCTTATCATTCATAGTCAACCACTCTGACAGCACTGGCAAAACCTTCTCAAACAGCCTTTTTAAAGGCCAACCATATCCGTTTTCGAGATGCCCACTTGTGGAAGCTGCCTCCTGTGTCTCGGAAACTTTATAGTTGAAACCATTAAAGAAAAGTGTCCAAATTACCTGGAATATGCCAAGATCTACATAACATCACTTTCATTGTGCACTCCCTTTGCAGAACAATCTGCATACTGGTGGAACCACAGAAATTATAACATCTTTTATGTGGGGATGCTACAAACTTGTTAGGAGCCTTTAAGTTAGGAATAAAAACACAGAAGTTATAGAGGTACAAAGTTTAACATTTATCACGTCGAAAGCGCAATGTTTCAGCCCAATATGCCATTTAAATATAAAATGTGCCTATAATTTAAGCATAAAAACACACTTCACTCATTTTAATCCCGCGTCAACCTATTTTATACCGAATAGAGCAGCATGGTGGCTGCCCCGGGACAAGTTTGTGTGCAGTCTTCCTAGCCTCCAAGAAATGCTGGCACTTCCATCATTACATGCACCAAAAAGGCAAGGGAAAGTAAACAAACGAGAAAGTAACTGTATGGAAAGGTCTTTATTCCGTGCTGGTCTTGGGGGGGGGGGGGGAGGGAGGGGGGGGGGGGCACAAAGTTTTCTTTTGCAAGCGGGGATCACAATGACGTCGCGGCAAGATTTGTAGCAGAACCTGCATGCCTGTTCGTTTGCGGGTGGAAGCACCAAGTCTACCAAAATGGAGTTTCGGTTCCTTTGTTGTGCGGCAAACATTTCTCGCACTGCTAACTTTTAGTCAAGGCAACAAATTCTTGGTCACAGTGTGTACACCCATGATGCTCGATAAAGATGGATCTCTATTGCGATAAACAACTCCTACGCCACCAAGCAGGACACGTTCTCTAGCAGTCAGGCTCTGCCGAGAGCCCCAGGCTCGTACCTGCAAAATACACACAAAAAGAAACAAAGAAAAGCAAGCATTAGACACACAATACGGAACTGAGCAGTCGAGAGAGTGCTGAGCTCTCTTACTCGGTTACTCGGCAAGAGTAACCCAAGCTGACTAAACCCATGCTGCTACCAAGAAACGGCTGCAAGTGAAGTGCCTAGACATTGTCAGGGAACATGAGCGCATGCATTTTAAGGCAAACACTCGGGCCCGATACAGCTGTGATCAAGTAAGATCCCTGTCGCGCTGCAGCACACGAATCTCCGAACAGCACAGTGCCTCGGCGAGATAAGGAATGAGCACAAAGAAAAAAAAAACTGATCTGAAACTGTCGACACAACGCTCACAAGGAAGCTCGCAATGTCTTTGCACACGTGCAGAACAAACATCATACCTAACTTACATGCAAGCACCCTCAGACCCACAACCAAGACATGCGGTTAGAAAAGCAAGCATGCCATGTGGCTCAAGACAGCTGTGAGCGAGGAACACCCCTAACGCTTTCAGCAACGAGCCAGACCAAGAAGCACAGTGCCCCGGCCAGCTGGTTTAATACAGTGAAAAGAGAACATCTTAAGCAGGAAGCAACAGATGCTGCATACAGTGCATGCACGAAAGTTATCATGCAGTGAAAGCAGGTTGAATGTCTGACAATTGGAACATGCACTGCAAGCAAACGCCTGTTAGTAAGAAAGGAGGGGACAGAATAGTTAGCACAACGTGGACCTCCTCAAACTGTCGGGGTGGGATCCGGAACCCACACTGGTGTTGCTGCAGAAAGTATGTGCACCTCACTCCGGGTTCACATGGAACATACTTACAACCCTGGCTGGCTTCGGAAGTGTTAGCTAAATATTAGCCGCTCCGGCTTCGCAAATGTTAGCTAAAGGATATTTGGCAGAGCATGTGGATGGATATATCTCTCTGTGTATTGTAAGGACCATACGCTCCATACACAGTTTTATATGCATCCGAGGATGCTATATGCAGTTAACGGGAAAGATGGCATGCCTATGACCTATGACAAAGCTTGGCTTCTGAATAAAGATCCTTGAAATTTGTGATTTAGGTGGAATATGGAAGAACGCTTTACCGTTGCAGACTGCATAGCCTTTCTCCTGCAGAGATAGTGTTGTCAGCGCTCGTAGTCTCCTTGGGCAGCAGTGGAGCAACGAGAGACAGGAGATGCTCAAACCTTGAAAATACACAAACACAACTGGCTACATGCACTATTGAACAGATGGGACTCAGGAAAGCATCTATACACACATGAACTGTTGACGTACAGCACTAGGAAAAAAAGTGCAAAATAAAAAAAAGAAGTGACCGATTCTTAGACATCGTTCCATGCACTGAAAAAGCTTGCACCTGCACAAAAACAAATACTATAAAGGACTATTTGCAATAGCTCGATACTTGACGAATTTATCAAAGCGACCCGTTCCATCCGGCAAAAGCTTCTGGGACCAATTCATGAAACTTCAGTGGTTTGCATTATATGTGACAAAACTAGTGATCCCTGATTGTGACTATTCACCTGTACAAAGCATGCCAGACAGCTAGTGTAGCAAGTGTACCTGCGATGTTCACGTGCAAGCAGCCTTTAAACCCACCTGATAGTACCTATGGTAGTACACACCGCTAAAGGCAAAGACAGCACTTCCTTTTGTCTCGCACGCGATCGCGAGAGCGGGGGCAGGGGGAAGCAAAGTACCTTCATGTAGTAAACCAAGCGTTTAGACGTTAGAATTACAAGACTAAACCTTGTGATTTTGCCGTCTCGCGAAAGTACAGTACCACTTATTTCACTGAGATGGTGCACGCTTCACGTTTATGTTTATGCGGTGGTATATATTATGAAAAATATAAAAACATACCAAGTAAAAGCTAGCATAACTTACCTAGTTCTTGACATACAGAAGAACTCGAAGAAGTCCCGGCCGTCGGGGTCCTGGTACAGCTGTCGCACAGTGGTAGCGTACTCGCCGAGCGTCTTTCTAGACCTCAACAGGGTGCGGATGGCTCTTCGCTTTTTCTTGATACTCAAGTACTGCTCACATGCAGCCGCGAAAAGCAGTCAGCCGAGTCATGTTGACGGTTCTTGCATTGCTGACGTACTACCTTACCGCACAAAGGTTATTAGCTCAGCAATCCCACCTTCGTACGTGGGATCCACACGAAACGCCATTACGAAAGCAAAGGAATGAAGACGGAGCGACGGCGCCGACGGCGCAACCAGCGCAGCAATCCCACATTGGACACTCGCTCGGGACCAAAGCTGCATTTCGATTGGTCGTCATGTCACCGCCAGAATGCGCTCGTGCCTGCGTGCGCGCGTGCGCGCTCGCCCGAAGCGGCACCGTCCAAACCAAAGCGCACGGTTCTGACTCAGAAAGCGCGCCCGGAAACAGCAAAAACATCACGAAATGCGTCACATCCGGAGGCGCAGGACCTACAGCCGCAAAAAGAAGCGTTGGTTTGGATCGCGCTTTACCGTGCTTGCTGCCATTGCTACTTTTGATTCTGGTCGATAGCAATGCGGCTTCCCTCATGTCGCCATGTTTGTATTTATTTTAGGGGTCGTGATAATTGTTTCTTAAACACCAAAAATAAATTAAGGGGTCTAATTACTAGTTCTAAACAGTTACAATGGATATAAAAAGCGTGCCCTCGATCTGAACACGTTACATTGCAGTTGGTTTCGTTCTGGCTTCAACCCTTCAGTGCAAACCAACGTTACTATACTCCGCCTCTCTAAAACCGTGCAGTACAGCCAAAGCTTACGTGGGAGAGAGCGTATGCCAACCTGTTCAAGAGGAGGGAAAGGAGGAACCGGAGTGAAAAGCTGGGGTTCTCCTGTTCCTCCTTTCCCTTCGCTTGAACAGGTCGGGATGCACTCTCTCCCCTGTAGCTTTGGCTGTACTGCACAGTTTTGGTGAGACGGAATATAATAGTATATTCGTCTGGTTGATTTTTAGCGCTCTGGAGCGCTCTGAAAAGCCGATGCCCATTCGACTGTTGAAGTCGGGCGCTCTAAGTACATTCGGCTTGTTCTTTCAGAGCGCGCTCTGAGAATCCGATCGGGTCGTCCTCCGACTCGGAGCGGTTTGAGGCGCTCCGACTGTCAAGTGGGAGCGCGCGCCAGAGGACCGGTCACGTGATCCCAGCCGTTTTTGTTGGGCTGGAAGAAAACCCGACACGGCCGCCGAGAGACCCAGCACCCAGCAGCTCCCTCCTTGGCTGCTTATCGCTGGAACTTGGACGCTGTGTTCGAGTTTCGCAACATGGCTAAACGCATGTGTTTAGCGTTGGCGGGGACACCGTCAGTGCTGCTGTCCCATTTAGCAGACGACAGCAGCAGCTCGGAGGACGACGACGACGGTCCCGCCTACGAGGCGATGTTTCGAGAGTTGTTCGACGCGCCGTGCGCAGTACCAAAAGTCAAGGAATATGTTTTGACAGTAATGAACGCCTACTCCGACAAAGAGGTAAGAAGCAAGGTACCAGTAAGTTAGCTAGTTGTAATGTTATTTTGTTTGATAGTTCCGCAGGAACTTTCGTCTGGCACGGGTGCCCTGCTACGACCTTATCGACCAGTTCGAGGGCTCGAGCTTTTTTTCATCGACATCTCACCACGGCGGATCGCCCACCAAGACAGCAGAGGAGCACATCCTTTCATTCCACTGGTGAGCCGTCTTTGCTTTTATCCGGCGTATAGCAGCAACACTGCTGCATGTGTAAAGTGTGTACGAGAGGCAGATTTTTTTTATGCTATGCTGTCAGTGGTAACGTATAGATTTCAGTGATCTAACGTCAAAGCTATACCTTCTCGAGCTTGCGTGAAGGCCGAAGAAAGTCACGTGCACGTGCTCCCAAAGCAGTACGGTGCAGTACTGTGGAAGCTACGCTAACCTCCATAACGTAGCATCAATGCCGAGTATAGTACATGCGAAATATTGCATATTATGCTCATAAACAGCTGTTCATCACATGCTGAGCATGCAAGTTGAGAGCAAGCTATACTCTGCGTCAACTTCGGCTGGGTAGCTAGTAGTGATGGGCCGAACCGAGCAAAGTTAGGATTCGGCAAAGTTCGGTACGCACCGAACTTGTGACCTAAAATTCGGAGAAGATTCAGTAGAGATTCGGCAGGCCTCTGCGTATGCCCATACTTGCAAACCATAGAGCCTCTGCGGACGAGGATACACAAATTTTGTTAAACAGCACTTTTGCTCAGCCGTAATTGTGTTAATAATACTAAATAGGCCAAAAAGTAATTTTTCAGAAGCTTTCATACCTTCTTTCTCACAGAGAAAATAAGAGAGATAAATCGGCTAGCTGGTCTAGCCACTTTGTATCAAGCCGAACTTGTGTACCGAATTTCTCTAAAAGTTTGGCAAAAATTTGGGTTTGCCGAATCTCAGATTCGGAAAAAGTTCGGCCCATCACTAGTAGCTAGCTGTAAGTTGCCGTCCCGCTGAACGGGCGCCTGTCCAGCCGAGGGACACTCAGCCTCGGAGAGCTCAGCATTAGAGTGTCGTTAATGTACTGTGAAAAAGGTGACGCCAACTATAGTCCTCTACTTGGTCTGCTTTAACGTCCTGAGGTAGTTTATTTAACAACCGTCTTGGTGAATTTACTGCTTCCTTGGTAATACAACTCGCTCTTTATTGCCGCTGCACCATGAACTCCTAAAATCATTTATTAATTCGCTCGCTTGTGATATTTTTGCAATGAAAGTGGCAGCTGCGAAACTTTCCTGGGTTATTTGTGAAAGCACAAGAAGGAAATCGCCAACTCTAACCATAGGTTACTGAAGCAGTGTCTCGGAGCTTCAAGGCTAGTTTGGGCCCATGTTTAAAAGTGAGTGTCAGTAAAAACATGCGTCACTGGTATGCATAGAAGCTACATGTATCCTTGTTGTTGCATTCACCTATGAACAAGGAAACAGCCTGGTCTCGAAGCAGGATAATGTTTACTGAACTCATGATGATTTTCTTCTTATGTTTCTTCTAACCGGGCAGAGAGCTGCCGAACCTTAACCTTATGAAATACAAGAATATCTTTTAGGTTACAGCTCAATGTGGAACCACTACATCTTTTTAGGTACGTGGCCAACAAGTCTTCGATGCGGGAGTGTGCTTTGCTCTTCAACATGGCAGACTCAACAGTGTTGGCCGTGATAGACAGGGTGCTGGAGTTTCTCTGCAGCATTGCTCCAGACATAATATGCTTTGCTGCTGACAAAGGTGCCCTGGCCAACGACTTAAAAAAAGTAAGCTTACTCGTACACCTTTGCATCTTATAGGGGGTGGATGCATTGGCTGTAGGTGACACGCGTATGTTGGCATTCTGAATGATGCCTACATCTTTCGTTCCAAACGGCTTATACTAGTGAGTGTTCAAAATACAGCCGGCCGAGCGTGCTATGTGTCATGGGAGTCCCAGGGCAATTGTAATTTGTAACTTCACCAGAAGGGGCGAAGCTATGGGGGGCTGGCGTCTTGAGCTTCGCCACTTGGTGGCGTCAACACTTTGGAACCTCAACATGCCTGAGGACTGGTTAGGCAACATCGACGAAGGCAATTGACTCGTTCCTGCTCTTCTCTATCTCACCCTGTCTTTACGCAGGGGTTGAATAGGTGCGGAAAAGAGGTGAAACTTGAGCATTCAGTTTGGCCAGATTTGACAGGAGTGTGCGCGCGTAGCTTCTCACTGTATTTTGGATGAGCAGTGCTGCTTTTGCGTGGTTCGACTCAACGACGTCCAAAGTAGCTTTGGGAACATCTCCCAGCTGCAATCTGGTAGTCAGTTTATTCGTTTTAGATGAAGCTTTTAAGACCCTCTGAACAAAAAATGGGTGTCAGTGGTATTGCTGCCACAGCAAGCAACACATAAAACTATAGAATAAGTGCTAAAATATTGTTTATGTACTTTATGTACAGCTTTAACAGCCTTTCTTCTTTTTTCCAGCGTGCAGGCTTCCCCAACGTGATTGGATGCATCGACGGCACTTACATACCCACACGATGTCCAATAACAAGACAAGATCAACCTACATTAACAGGCATGATCAAGTCTCCATCACGATGCAAGGGATATGCGACGCGAAGGGGAGGTTTCAGGATGTATTTACAGGACCACCCAGCAACGTGCATGATGCTCGTGTCCTCAGGCTGTCAGTCGCGCAGCAGGATTTGCCCGCCATTTGTGCAGTTAACAAATACCACCTGTTAGGAGATGCAGCTTACCCCATCAGAGAGCACTTGCTGACACCCTTCAAAAATTATGGAACCATGACGAAAGCTAAAGTCGAATACAACCAAAGACATGCTTCAACAAGGGTGGTGATCGAAAATACTTTCGGTATGTTGAAGCAGAGGTTTCGGCAGCTGCGGTATGTGGAATTCACGACAGTCGACAAGATTACCCGGCTCATCATAGGGTGCTGTGTCTTACACAACATTTGCATGGATGCGGGTGACATGAGTGTTGAAGACATCCTGACTGATGAAGAGAGGAGAGAACGAAGGGAAGACATTGCCCTTCATGCCAGGAAAAGTCGAGCGGAGCTGGAGGCAGTTCGGCAGCCACAGACTGCTCGTGACAACGTACTCCGCCAGCTCGGCGAAGCAAAGAGGAACACCGTAGCACAGCTGTTCTGAGGTGTTGCACAGTTTCAAAAAGAAGCTGCCCGATAGCCATGCAAATGGACATCAACGCAGGACAGTGTTTCTGGGTTTACCATGATTTATTGCACATTTCCATAATTTATCGTAATAAACAGTTATGATGTACGTTATTTAGGCAACGTATTGCTTGTTAGCGAGGTCTCTCAGGGTCTGCATCTGCGCCTTGTGCACCTGCAGCAGTTCTTGGTGCCGCTGCTCTTTTCGTTTCTCGCGTTCTTCTTTTTTACGTTCTTTCGCATCATTCAGTGCTTTCATTTGCTCGAAAAAGAACACCATGTGCTGCATGTGGCCGTTGCTTGATCGGATTCCTCTGTCCGCTTTCTGCTTCTTGCATCGGCTTTCCCCTCCTGAGGCTCTTGTTGATGCGTCATCTTGTTCACTGCCTTCGGAGTTGTCGATGTTGCCGTCTTGTGCAGCGCTAGAAGGTCCTGTTGTGGACCTATCCAGTGTCGAGTCTTTGTAGGTCACTTGGCCGACGCTTCGTAACACTTCAGGCTTAAGGCTGTCGTCAATGGCCCTAATGGCATTGAACTCTTCCTCATATGACGTTTGGCAGCGTGAGTTGCCCGACGTTCTGTTGTGGTTGTCCTCGCTGCGTTTACGTTTTGCTAGCGTCTTGAACCGGGTCTCACATTGGACGCCTGTGCGTGTGATCTGCAACACTTCGAAAATATATTTGGCAATCTGCTCACACATCGCTCTTTTACTCCTTGTTCGAGGCGGGGTTTAAGCCGCACGTCCGGAGGCTTCCTGGCTCAAGACGACGACCATTCCCCGACGTGAAGAACCCAGGGGTCCAGAGGAGGTTGGAGAATTGGTAACGTAACGAACGGTTTAATTACATGGTTGCGATACAGTCGTCAAATCCGAGAGAACAATCGGAGCAGCCTCACGCTCCGCTTTATATAGGGTCCGTTTCTTCCTCACTCTCCGCCAGGGCAGCAGGTGCGACGTAGCAAACCGCCGCCAAGTGCGTTGCAGCAAAGACCGCCGCGTCGTAGCCAGAAGTGCGTCGTAGTTATGGTTCTCCGCAGTTAGGCCCTGCCTCTCTCCCTTTCAAGTGCGATGTAGCCAAAGTTCTCCGCAGTTAGGTCATGCCTCTCTCCCCTTCCGGAGCGCACGAACCCACACGCACACACACACGTCCCGTTGACGTCACGGACGCGTTGAGACTCGTTTCGGGCAGGCACCGACAGGCGGGCGACTGACCTGAACAGATCGTGACTCGTTTCCGCAGCGTTGAAACTCGGAAGAAGGTCGCCGAAGGTTCCATTCTTCAAAAGCCCCTCCGGGGCCAGGGAAACCTCGAAAGGCCGGTGGTATAATCGCTGGCCTGAAGAGGTGGGCTTGGAGTAGGCCTTGAGAAGACGCTGCAAGCACTAAACAAACTCCCAAACCTCTTGCAACGGGGGCATTAGCGGAAACGTCCCCCACAACACCACGCCACACCGCAGTGAAACGCTCGGAATTCGCCAAAGACCCGCCAGACTGGATTACGGATTACCAAAATTTGGTACAATTCCGGGTATCGAGACCTCCTGTCGCCAAAAAAAACTCATTTTTCCAACGAGGTCACTTAGAACAAAAGACAAAAGACAAAAACTTTTCGCAATTTGTGAGGTCATTTTGGGGTTTCAACGAAGTGCCCCCACTTAGATCCTCATTCCCGTGGATGACGAAGACCTCTGAGATCATCCCTACTATTTTTCGTGATGTCAGAAAAATCTGCTCAACCCATCGGCATTGCCGTTAAATTTGCCTTTCCTTTTTCTTACGCTGAAGTCATAGTGATCGATTTTCACGTGATTTCTAGACGTGAAAATGCGGTCCTTATAGCGCCGATAAAACAATCCGCCTCTTTCATTCCCCGTCACATTGGTCCTAGCAATCTCCTGAGCTGTACAGCGAAACCCTGACACACTAGGGTCGTTCTTCTGCTCGACTGTCAAAGACACTCTGTCTACTCGTAGCAGAGGACCAAAGTTACGTGACGCCGGAGCTACGAGAGATCTTTCACGGATCCCCTCTTCCTCCGCCGGCGCGTTGGGACGGCGTACGCTTCCTAGTGCTACGAGGTCAGGCTGTTCTACAACCTGGTCCCTCTCATCCCGGTTTTCTGCCTCCAACTCTGGGAGTGCTTGCTCCCCGTCAGCTGCCTCTGGCTCTGGATCACTCGTCAACAAAGGGGCGACCTGACGCGACTTGGACCTCGTACACGACTGAACTAGCCCTTCTCCCAGTTGTTGACCCCTTTCGCGCAGCAGGAAATCTGACCGGTTAGAAAATAAATAAGGATACTCCAACGGGACTGTTTGCGAGACAGCCGCCTCTGTCACTAGCTCTTCGAACGGGCCAGTTATCCTTACTGTCGCCATAGGCAGACAGACACTGTGCTTTTCGAGCAGCTGCTTGATTTTTTATTTTGTTTTATTTATTTATTTATTTATTTCTGAACGAAAACATACAGATACATACGGGCCCGCGAAAGCACGAGGGTGCTTGTGGGCGGGTCCCGACAGCCAACAGAAGTCAAAATTATACAATATCAAAATGCAACTGCACATGCAACCGCACACATATTAAAACATAACAAAGTCTGCACTGAGACGCACGCACTGAACTAGTTAGAATGAGTAAGACACCAATATTTTAGGCATCTTTTAACAACACTGAATGACTGTAAACAAAATAGATCGTCAGGTAATTTATTAAAAAAGTATGGGACATAAAATGATCTTACTCTTTTTCCGTAATTCGTAAAAATCCTAGGCTGGACAAACCGCTCTGTTTTCCTTAGTGTTCTTTGCTTTTTTAATGGTACCTTGAATGTGTCGTTATAATAATGTTTTAGACAAACTACATAGATGTACAGTCGTTCAATGGAAAGAATTAGAAGAGACCTCATTCTTAAATCAGTATCTACACCGCTCCACCTTGTTCTGTACGCAATATTTTTGGACACATTGTGTAGAATATTATCTAAGTTTGTCTTCTTGTAATTTGAACATGCTCCATATATCGTTATACCATAACGGAGCACCGATTCACCTAACGCTTGGTACACCTTCATCCGTAAACTTACGTCAGATACCATACGCAGATGAAACATGTATGCGGAAACCACGCGAAGACGCTTCGCAAGGTAGTCTATGTGAACGCCCCAGTTTAAAAATTCGTCGAAAAAAAGACCTAAATACTTTACAGATGACACATATTCTAAAGGTGTGCATTCACAGTCTCTGCAGTCAGACTCATGTAGCATTAAAGGCGTAGACAAATTTAATACTTTGTGAGGATTATGAAAATGCATTAGTTTCGTTTTGTCCGCGTTAACTAAAATTTGGTTAGCTCTGAACCAAGCCATCAACCCATGTATATCGCGTTGAAAATACGATAACGCTGTGGCTTCGTCATTACTTGCAAAAACCAGAACAGTGTCATCCGCGTACTGATATACCGTCGAAGAAAATGGTTGACTGCCAAGGTCATTTACATAAATATTAAAAAGAAGAGGACTGAGAATGGAACCTTGAGGGACGCCCGTACTAATTGGCAATAAATCGCTTTTAACGTCACAAATGCTTACCATTTGGTGACGGGCCGAGAGGTAGTCAGTTAAAAATTCAATAAAAGGGCCCCTAAAGCCAATTCGTAGTAATTTCTTTATCAGTATTTTGTGGTTAATTGAATCAAATGCCTTTGTTAGATCCAGGAAGAGAGCTAACACAAAGTTGTTGTTATCTATGTTCTTGTGGATATGGTCAGAGAGATCTTCCAATAACGTAATTGTTCCTCTATTTTGTCTAAACCCATACTGGGATGGGTATAACAGAGAGTATTTCTCACAGTAATTGTTCCTCTATTTTGTCTAAACCCATACTGGGATGGGTATAACAGGGAGTATTTCTCACAGAATGAAGTCATTATATTGAAAACGAACTTTTCCAGTATCAATGAAATCACGGGCAGGATAGAAATTGGTCTGTAGTTTGATATGACTTTACGGCTACCTTTTTTATAGATGGGCCGCACGACCGCGATCTTCAGGCCGTTGGGGATCTGACCAGTAGAAAGGCGCGAATTGATTATCATCAGAAGTACGTGCTTTAGGTGCTCAAAATTTGCCGATATATCTCTTAGGCGAATCCTATCAGCTCCTGGTGATTTGCCTGGAGCCATACTCTTGATAATCTTCACTAAGTCATCCTCTGTCATCTGTGTTAAATAAGCCGAGTTTCCGCACCCACTAACGGGGCTGGATGCAAAGTCCGGAACACCCCTCATTTGGGAGTGAAGATCTGACACGCTACGGACAAAAGTAGTATTAAATTTGTTACTTAGTGAATTCAAATCAGTATTACTAAACGCTTTCTTAATTGTTTCATCTATGCTTTCTTTTTTCTTGTGGCCTGTTAATTCCTGCACAGTTTGCCACGTTTTCTTCAGATTTTTTTGGTTTTGCTGCAAACGAGTGCTATAGTGCCTTTTCTTTGCTAGCCTTATTTCAGCCGTTATTTTATTCCGTAAGGTTCTAAACTCCGCTTTCAGTGCGCTGTTTGCTGGGTTAGCATTCACTCGATTCCATAGTATATTCTTTTCATGGCACAATTCCATTATTTCTACAGTAATCCACGCATTTCTGCTTTTTCTTTGTTTTATCTTTATTTTTTTCTTACTGTTGTTATATATATATTCAAATTGAGCCACCATTGTTTGATATGCAGTGATATGATCCATGGTGAGTAAACTACTCCAGTCAAATTGCTTAATAAAATTATCTATTTTTCTTCTGTCTAGAATCACGCTGTATTGATCAACCATGTCCTCTTGCGGTGCGCCACAAACTGCTATAAAGGATACAAAATAGTGGTCTGCAATTTTTTGCTTAATTACTCCAGAGGCAAATTTTGCTTCATTCAGTCTCACAACTACATGATCAATCGCCGTACGTGTAAACCGATTACCAAGAAACTCTTCTCTTGTGAAATTTGCGGTCAAGTTTTCTAATCCAAAACCTGATAACAGGTTCAAATAATTTGCAACTCCATTGTTCGCAACTTTCATTACATCGATGTTAAAATCGCCCGCGAACACTAGCTGGCTATCATTGCCAAACGTGTTTAGTAATCCTGCTAACTCGTCAAAAAATAAGGTAATATTCGAACTTGGCGGCCTGTAAAAAGCGCCAATGACGAATGAAATGTCCTGTCTTGAGATAGCAGTGACCAGCACTTCAGCTTGAGTGAAAGATGTGGTTACTGGTTCACAGAACCAAGAGCTTTTAACAAACATAAGTATTCCGCCCCCTCTTCTATTTTCTCTGCACAGTGAAAACGATTGAAACCCATCTAGAGAGTACAAGGAGACGTTTGATATGGTAGTATTAATTTCTGTTAAAATTAAAATATCCAAACTGTCAACATGATCGGCCAGGGAAACTAATAAATGATTCCAGTGTTTTTGTATACTTCTGATATTGATGTGTAACATATTTAGGGTTACCTCGGTGCTAGGAGATGCCACGATGGCTTCCTTCCAGTGGGTTTCCCACTCCGAAAACGTTTCAAACGACACTGACATTTCAAGCGATTTTCAATAAATCTTCCTGACGGTTAATACGAATGACTGCCCTATGTTCGCTCTGACCAACGAAAATTTTCCCGTTTTTGACCCATACAAACTTGTAATTTTTCTCTTTAGCACACTGCCTCACACTCCAAAGCAGTTCCCTGACGGACTTCGTCAAGTTCTCATTAATGAATATTTTTTCTTGCCGGAGTGCCACTCGCTTCGTCAGCCACTGATCCCTGGCAGAACGCTCGTTGAAACGTACAATAATAGGTGGGATTTTTCCTTCTCGAGCACTTAACCTATGTACAGCCTCAACATCCTCCGTCGCAGGTACAGGCAGTTGCAGTTTATTGGCGAGACACTGGATCATTTCAAGTAGATTCTCATTTTCCTTCTTTTGGATGCCGTGTATTTCAACATTTTTTCGTCTTGAGTACTGTTCCATGTTATCTACAGTTGTTTTAAGTTCACGGATTTCCATTTCTTGCTTCGACATTGCGAATTCCATCTTACTCACTTTTTTGTTTAGTTCCAAAGTGGTGTCCTCTTGAGTTTTTACTTTTTTAAGAATTTCATCGTACTGTGACCCCAACATTTCCATTGATTCTTCAATTCCTTCTATCGTTTTTTCCTGCTGCGTAAGTTTTGCAATCACAGCATCGTGCTTGGCTGATTGCACCGCGATCGACTTCTCCATCAAATCAAGACGACCAAGTACTTCCGTCAGCTTTGAGCTCATGTCCGAAATCAGTTTTGCAATGTCCGGTTCATTCAGATTGCTCTGTTTTTGAGTAGGCTCTTGATCAGTTGAAGATTGCCGAGCGTAGTGCAATTTGCATGTTGAGCATTGCCAAGCAAGCATTTGCTCCTGAGAAAGCCCCTTCAGAGCAGTCTTATAAATCCCCGCACATTTCCCAATGCGATACCATTGGTTACAGTCGGAGCATTTCAGTCCCTGACCATCCAAACCTAGAGATTTTAGAGACACAATACACTCTCGATTCTCCGCGTCGTTAGGCATGTTGAAAAGTGGGGCAGTCCAGCAGAGTATAAAATCACAGAAGCGCTTAAACCAAAACAGCACTTTACCTGCAAGAGCAGAACAAACTGGTTAGCACTCTTCGTACGCTCTGCTGGACTGCAACCCGCCGACTGAGAGTGATGCGCTGATATAGGATCCTGCTGCGGAAGTGACGCCCCTTGATTTCCGGTCTGGAAGACCAAGCGTCCGAAGCAAACTTGCAAGCTCACTGCTTGCAGGCGCGTAGACGCCCCCCTCTGTCACGTGGGCACGTGGAAGGCCGCAGTACTTGTCGGGCAGGAAATCCTTAAGCCGATACCAGCGGTATTGTGGCTGCGATGACGCGTTGAAAACCGTCTCCTTATGCGGGGCACGAGTGCAATGCAGACTGAAGAAGCAGAAGCTGCAAGAGCAGAACAAACTGGTTAGCACTCTTCGTACGCTCTGCTGGACAAACTACCTTTCCAGTAAAACCGGATGTCGTTACATACGACGGATGAACAACGTCCATCGTCGCTGCACTGTCCCGAAGCACCCTGCACGGCTTTCCGTTTACCTGGAGCTCGTGAAGATAGGGACGAAGAAGCTTCAGGTCCTTGTCACTACCGTTCACGTACGAGAACACAACCCGCGGTTTCTTACATCTGGCCGCTGTGTGTCCCGGCTCCTGACAGTTGTAGCACAGAAACGGCTTCCTTGCCTCGAACTGCCCTGTTTGACTTTTCCGCGCCTCGTCTTCGTTCGAGGATTCTCCGCTCTTTTCTGGGACCTTTTGTCCTGTTTCGGACTTCTCGGGCCTTTTTTCTCGCGAGCCGTTTCCCTGTCGGAAGGTCTTGCGCTGATCGCTTCGGCCGGATTCGCTTTCCTCTCCGCTCAGCTTTCTACGCGTTGCGTACCCTATTGAAAAATTTTGCAAACTGGGCCAGTTCAAACAGGCTTATTGCCACTGGTTAAATTGGTTGAACTGGACAAACTGAAACTGTGCATACTGGTCTTACTGTCAAACTGTGCATACAGGTCTTACTGTGAAAATGTGTATACTGGTAATACTGTACGACTGCGTATACTGGTCCACTCCATGCAGTTAAACCAGTTTACCTGGTAATATTGACAACACAGGTCGTAAACAGATAAAATTCACTTTATTTCCACAAAAAATACACATACTTCAGACCACAAAAATAAACATAAAAACAGTTACAATTTAAAAAAAAATTGTCATGATATTATTCATTAGTCCCAGCCGGTCGGCGAGATTTTCCACATCTTCTGGTGTGCCGGGGTTCCGGTGGTGGATAACATAGTACCTCAAGGCATCTGAAATAAGAATAAACATCAGTAATTAGAGCCATGGCAGATTGATTTGCACCCGTCTGTTCTAAAACGGTATGTAACTAATGCCACGAATAAAAAATATGCACTATTATAAACAGTATGAGAGGGAATATGGAAGCGTGCGCCAACCGTACATATGGTGCCAGTCTAGCGGCAATTCAGTATAAACCGAATGTAAGCGATTTGGCGAGCAACGAAACAAGCGACGACGATCCGCTTCGCTGTCGCTCGGTCACTCGCGCGACGAGACAAACCGCATGAAAGCGACGGCAGCAAGTGACCAAGGCGTTGGGCGACGACTTCTAAAAATCCAAAAAACCGAGCGACGCGACGACCGACCGTGGGAAATCTCCGTCGCTCGTCGCTGACTCCCGTCACTGTCACCGTCGTTCGCTTAATCGCTTACATGCGGTTCAGCCTTTACGCAAAGCAACGCCCAGGAGTGAAAAGATCCTGCTGTTGTTACCCCCTTCCTGCCTCCCCAGTCTGTCGTCCGCTATGCAACTCGCAACCACTGTGGTAAAATATCTCTGAAGCTGCATGCACACTGGCGGTTGTATTACTAGGATAGCTGTTCCAAATCGGGTTGCTGAAACGTTCAGTTTCACATGCACCTGATTATGAAAATGAATCCAAATGGTCGAGCCTTCTTACCTGGCTCGCTGGCGCGGAGACAGAGGCAGCCATTGCCCGCGCCGCAATGAGGACGGAGCGACTTCCGAACGACGCCGTTCTGGGACGCAGCCATTTCGCCCGCGAGCGAGTGGAACTCAGGTGGAGGACGTCGTCAGCCACAGGAACCATCGGCAGAGGCAGCACTCAAGGCTCCGGCAAACTATCTTATACAAACACAGGTTGAAGACAAATTGTAACCTCCTTAAGCCGAACAGCGACCCCAAACAAAGACCCAACCGGCCCCACCGCTCAAGTTCAAACTTCCAACCGTCGCGCCAGAACCGGTTTTTTTTTCCTTCTTTTTTTTGGCTCCCGGAGCTGCCACCGACGCCGACTGGCGCTTCGAGCGGGCACGAGGGCCGCGCTGATTGGCCCGCGCGCTCCCTGTCCCGGCACGTGAGCACCTCTCCCTTTTCAAGGTATCTGCGCCGTCTGCGCTGCGCGTGGAGACACTACATGATCTCCGGTCCCAGGGCACCGGCGCATTCCAGGCGCTTGACTCATAGGCGGAGGCCCGGAACTGCCACATTTTCCCGCTCTTCTCCGACATCACGTGGGGGCTCCCTGCCTCGCCTTCGGGCACTTGCGCTGGAGCCTGGAAGCGGCTTTTAGGTGCCGGCCAGGGTGGAAAAAGGCCGCGGTAAAAAGCGGGAAAATTATAAAGTCCAAGTGGGAACGATTGGCCGGCAGAGGGAAATGAACTTCTATGAGGCGATTGCATCACTGAATTCTTGACCTGTAACGAACTATTGTTGCAAGCTAAGTACAACTGTACATGCGTCAAAATAAAGCTTTTATTTGGTCTACTAGTCTGTTATGCGACATCTGCATAGAGAAAATGTTCTGTAAAGGCCAGACATTTTCTCTGCTGTGGCAACCCTATTGAAAATTCCATCAAGGTATGTAATTTGGGACGCTGACTGCCAGTCAGCAGCCCTGGTGGAACGTGCCCTGATGGTCCATCAGATGACGTCTGACCATTTTATTCCGCGAAATGTCGTCGACAACATTCGGTTTTCCCAATGTTAATCGTAAAAAAGAAATGTAAATATCGCCAAATGCGTCGACAAAACAAAATTCTCAAAAGATTTAAAAAAAAAAAAAAAAGCAACCCCGCACGGGGGATTGAACTCGGGACCGCTTGCTCATGAGGCAGACGTCTTACCACTAAGCTACACGGCAGCTTCAATAAGCTAATTTTGAGAACTCGTTTTATACGAGACTTGCGGGCGGCACTTGAACGCGTGAGCAGAGTACCGTCGGACGGCACTCGAACGCTCTGCAAGAGTGTAGTGGGACGGTACCCCACCAGTGATACACGCGCCGTCTGACTCTCTTTCGGACGGCACTTGTAGGAGCGAGTGGACCGTCGGATGGCACTGTAGACACAGCCTCTAAGGAATGCTTCGGCTCCATATGCAGTTAAGCCTTCAGCATGTTATGCTAAGCACTCGTACATCAATCGCCGTACTTCAGTTCTACTCACCTGCCATGTAGAGTACTTTCGCGTCGTAGAACCCTCCTTTTGTTCGCGCGTCTCCGGCCCAGTAGAGCTGGTGCACCTTGTTGTCTTCAACAACACCGCTAAACTTCCTTACATAGTCGGAACTCCCGAAACACTGGGTCTTTTCGAGGAGAAATTCTACTAAAACGTGAGACGTTGTAGAGCTCGGGCAGGTTTGACAGGTTGGAGCAAGCGGGCAAACAAAATGAGTCGAGAGCGATCATTCATGGAAGCTCGGCAAAGCCGGGCGAAGCGAAAGTAAAGGTGTAAGTGGCGCGTTCGGCCAGTTCGGCGTTCGGCGGGCTTCTGATCAGTGTTGTCGGTCGGTTGCGTGTCATATCTCTAACATCAGCGCTTTTATGGTTTCACGTCCCGAAATCGTTTTCTCGTGCATAGATTATTTTTTGTATTCATAGATTTGACGAAATATTGGTATTCGAACGAACTTTACATCCATTGACCGTACGTCTGTCTGCCCGTCAAAGCTTTTTGACGTACACATCGCGACACTGTTAGCGCGAACACGACATCGGCGCATTTTCGCATTTTACTTCTAAATAGTATTAGCGAGCATGAAATTTTATAGCTTAGATTATAGAACTAAATGAGCTCTTTCCGTAGCAATAATAACTTGGATCACATCCCTTGGTTTAAAAGAGAAAAACTGGAAAAACCGGCCATCGCTTGTTCGTGCTAACAGTGTCGCGCTCTGTACAGTCAGAGACAATCGATGTCCAATCAGAATCGCCACCAAGAAATCTTGACCATCTTGACGGCATTTCGCGGCGGCCGACTGCCACCAGGAAACCACCAGAAAGCCGACAAGCGGAGTCTGACTGGAGTTTGACTGTCGGTCAGAGTAACTTGTTGGCCAATCAGACGTGCTTGACGTACAATCAGGCACAGACAGGTGTCCACTAGAAAACATCGACTGCCAGACAGCGTTACATTGATGGATTTTTCCTTCGGGAAGGTTCATTCTAGAAACACATATTTGCCTATAGAATTAATAAATCTTCTTCTGCCAATTTTTTTTTTATTTTATTGTGAGTTGTGTGGAGTGTAAAAGCCCAATTCGCTCATGTAGAAAAAAATAGTCATTAATGAGGTTCTCCCGCTTGGGAGTTAAAATTAGAAGCATTGAAACCAACTTGATCCAAATGAAAAAGGCCAATGGGATCGATTCTAATGGTTAATTATTTTAAACTGGGCATACTGCTAGCTTGACCTGTTCAACGAGCAGTTTCTTTAGTTCGGCTGGTATGTCTTGTTTCGATACAGTGAGACCAGTTTCATTGCCAGTTGTAACTGTTTGACTGCCAGTTAGAACAGTTCGACTGCCAGTTCAAACTGTTTGGCTGCCAGCTTGAACATTAAGACACCAGTGTCGCCAGTTCAAGCTACCACTTTTGCCTGATTAACGACCAGTTTGAACTGTACAAATGACAGTTTAGCCAATTCAGCTGCCAGCTTGGCCAGTTCCCTTTCCAAGTTCGGCCAGTTTCGACAGTTTGATTTCCAATTTGCCCGGTATAATTCCACTACAAACAGTTGATTTCGTGTTTGGCCAGTTCATATCCAAACTGGTTTCAAATCGTCTTTTTCAATAGGGTACTCTTCGGCTAGCTCAGCGGCCCTTTCGACAGAGTCGACTCCCACCCTGTCCTGCACCCAGAGCTTGACTGACTGCGGAATGCTACGAAAGAACTGTTCGAGGCACACACACTCGACTACCTTGTCTCGGCTTTCGTACACTTCCTCGCTCTTCAACCATTCTATCAAATTGGTTTTAAGCCCGTACGCAAATTCCGAGTAGCCCTCGCTGCTCTTTTTGGATGCGTTTCTAAACCTTTGACGGAACGCCTCGGCAGAAAGGCGGTACCGCTTCAAAAGGCTGGACTTCACCTTGCCGTAGTCGTCCGCGTCTCCAGCACTAAGGCGCGCGACAACCTCTGCAGCCTCACAGGGCAACAAAGTCAAAAGCCGTTGTGGCCACGTTTCTGGGGCGAAGCTCAACTTCTCACAAGTCCTCTCAAAGTTCACTAAGAACAGGCCCACGTCTTCCCCAACTTTAAACGGCTGCAGGAGCTTCTTCATTTGATACGACTCGGTCTCACTTGCTCGTACCGGAGCCCCAACTCTACTGTTCTGCGAGTTTAATCGCTGTTGTTCAATTTCGAGCTCTAGCCTTTTCAGCGCTCGCTCCTCTGTTGCAGCCTGCGCTCGTTCCTCTCTCGCTGCAGCCTGCGCTCGTTCCTCTCTCGCTGCAGCCTGCGCTCGTTCCTCTCTCGCCGCAGCCTGCTCCTGCTCTCGTTCCTCTCTCGCTGCATCCTGCGCTCGTTCCTCTCTCGCTGCAGCCTGCGCTTGTTCCTCTCTCGCTGCAACCTGCTTCTGCTCTCGTTCTCGTTCCTCTCTCGCTGCAGCCTGCGCTCGTTCCTCTCTCGCTGCAGCCTGCTCCTGCTCTCGTTCTCGTTCCTCTCTCGCTGCAGCTTCGCTCTTAGCGTTTTGAAGCAGTTCCTACGCAATTTTAATTTCCTCTGCTTCCGCGCTCTCTGAAATCGCTTTACTGATCTCAGATTTCTTCATCTTTTGCTCCACCTCCACACCCAATTCTTCACATAAACAGAGTAAATCTGTTCTCAGTAACCTCATTAGATCCATGATCGCTGCTTTTTAGCTTTGGCTTTGTTCTAAAACTTGTCGCGAGGTTGTACACAAACCTAGTGCACAAGTCAAACACTAAGGATTCCCAGCAGTTCAAAATTAATTACCCATAATCTGAAGCCTGGCGAATCTCAAAGCAAAGTCCAAACGCTCACCCACAGATGTAGCACGATGTCGCATGGTCCGATCCCAACCGCTGCCAACCAGTTGTTCGAGGCGGGGTTTAAGCCGCACGTCCGGAGGCTTTCTGGCTCGTGACGACGACCATTCCCCGACGTGAAGAACCCAGGGGTCCAGAGGAGGTGGGAGAATTGGTAACGTAACGAACGGTTTAATTACATGGTTGCGATACAGTCGTCAAATCCGAGAGAACAATCGGAGCAGCCTCACGCTCCGCTTTATATAGGGTCCGTTTCTTCCTCACTCTCCGCCAGGGCAGCAGGTGCGACGTAGCAAACCGCCGCCAAGTGCGTTGCAGCAAAGACCGCCGCGTCGTAGCCAGAAGTGCGTCGTAGCCATGGTTCTCCGCAGTTAGGCCCTGCCTCTCTCCCTTTCAAGTGCGATGTAGCCAAAGTTCTCCGCAGTTAGGTCATGCCTCTCTCCCCTTCCGGAACGCACGAACCCACACGCACACACACACGTCCCGTTGACGTCACAAACGCGTTGAGACTCGTTTCGGGCAGGCCCCGACAGGCGGGCGACTGTCCTCAACAGATCGTGACTCGTTTCCGCGGCGTTGAAACTCGGAAGAAGGTCGCCGAAGGTTCCATTTTTAACATCCTGAACCTTTTCATAGGTCCAACCTGTCTTGAGTATTGGAAGTAGCTGTTGAGGAGCAACTTCGTCTCTCCTTGGCCCCATGGTGCTGTTCAAGAGAGAAGAAATCAAAGGAGGTGGAAATAGTTAATAGAGTTCCCTAACATTTTGTGTGAGTTTTCATTGAAGCACTTGAGACCTATATCGCCAACCAGAGTAGCAGCTTGGCATGTCTAGTCTGCAGCCATTATTGCAGTGCAATAACTAGAAAATTGGTCAAGCCCTGCATAGGAGGTATTCATTTTCATCTGTCACAAAATGCTTGTTTTTAGACTTTCTCCTTACGCCAACAAAAGCACGAACGGCAAAACCTACACGCGTATACATCGCCTGTCAATAGGGACCCACTCGCCGGGAGGCACATCATGGCGGAAGCGGCGCCCGCTGAGTCCGCTAGACCTAGCGGGCCGTAAGCCACTCCCACCCGCCGAACTCGCCCAGTATAAAAGGCTCTGATCTGCATGAGCTGTAGGTAAAGGAACTTATGGTCAATCAAGAAAGACAGTTTTGACGGTGCAAAAGGTACTTGGTGAGAGCTGGCAGTGCGCACGCGCTCAACAGCGGTGCGCACAACAATGGTGGCCGGTGAATACTCCCAATATGATGTAACAATTTAGGTTTTAACACGCTCAGCGTGGCTTCCAGGGTCGGTGCATACCGTGATCTATAAGGCAACCCCAACAGTTTGAAGTGCCAACTGAGGTATGTGAAATACGCAAAGAGCAGAATAATCACAGCAAGAAGTTGGCGTCTCATTGGTATGTCCAGGCTGCCGTGTTGAAAACATTCGTTCGAGAAAACACTGGGTTCGTAATATCATGACATCACAAAAACACGTGGACCCGATTGGCTGGTGGAGGAATACCTGTTCCTTTACAAAAGACATTTGCCGGTATTTTTTCTTCAATTGTCACCAACTATAGATTAAAAAAAAAGGTTCGAGTGTTTTGCGAGAGGAATTCTTGTTCAGAGCCTAATTATGTTCAAATGCGTAGTGTTCACGTACCATTTGATGGCGGAATCCTATTTTCATCTTGGATTTCTACTGTGCTGCTTCCCTGGCTCTCTGTTGACTGCGTTGCAGTTCCTGCAAAGATTACAAACCCTTGGGCAGAACATTCTAACGCATGTACAGTCATGATAAATTGAAATACGAACAAAGGGGTGCGTGGTTTTTGCTATCTAGGGCGCTTCCTGCTGGCAAACAAGGGATGCGAGGATATTTCTCAGACTCAGATATGCCTCAACCATCGATCAGTTCATGAATGGTCCGTCTGGACCCCACCCGGGTGCTGGGATTTAGCAAAAATCACTCACCCCCTTGTTCGTATTTCAATTTATCATGACTGTACATGATTATCACTACAGTGATATACCACAGCCGTGTTTGACTAGAAATCTGACGGGAAGCTATATA
Source organism: Ixodes persulcatus (assembly GCA_013358835.2). Taxonomy (NCBI): domain Eukaryota; kingdom Metazoa; phylum Arthropoda; class Arachnida; order Ixodida; family Ixodidae; genus Ixodes; species Ixodes persulcatus. Next base: position 767,857 of record JABSTQ010011536.1, read on the forward strand.
ATGTATACAAGCGGACGTGCCTGAGCTTCAAAGCGCGTAGTGAGAGTCAGGAGGGCCACACTACCAGAATCCTGAGGCTGGAATTTCTAGTTTTCTTTTTCTGACCACATGCTCTCCTGTCTAGAAACACGCATACTGCTCGCACTGCACGCAGAACCTCGGCTTCGCATTGCGTGGCACTGCGGAAATAATGGGATCTGAAAAAAGCCAGCAAAATCACGTCTTCGAAACGAATCAAAGCACCATCGGAGAAAACAGCGCGCGACAACGAAAGACAAGCGATCGAATTTTACCGCACTTTGTTTCACTGGCGGTATAACTCACCGGAAATCATCGAGTACAAAAGGGACCCGACGCTTGACGGGAGATTTCCGCTAGGAAAAGGAACGTTCACGTCGTCTAGATTGAAGGCTGCCATCTTTCCTGCCGTCAGGCGAACCGGCGAACGTGCGGCGGTGGCGCTGGACGTGAAGGCGCGTGAAGGTGTGCTGAATGGGTAGGTGAGTGGTACTAGCTGAAACCTTCGTATTGGGTGGTAGCTTGCGCCACTGCAGTGTAGCGGTTGCGGAAGTTGACCTCGGTCTCCGGTTTCGGCCGCTCCGGAAAGTTGTCGCGCGTTCGGCTGGCGCGCGGTTTGCGGAGCTCGGACTTAGAGGCGCTCCTAGATCTCGCAGATCCGATTCAGAAGATGGGAGCGCTCGAAATCTACCAGGCGAATATACCATAAAACACTCAGTTGGGAAACTCGCCGTCGAAAACTGGGCCGCTGGCGTCCACCGAGACCGAGCTAAATACGACAACAGCGCCACTCTTTATCATTTGTCTGTTCTGTGGTCACCTTGAGCTTTTAGAAAGCATGTTTTTGCGTAAAAACAAACGGAAAAGACTCTTTTTGTATGAAATTTCTTGGAGTTTAGTACAGAATGAAGGGTGCGTGATGTTTTTAAAATCTTTAGTTTGCAAGGTTTTGCGGAACAATTAATATTGTTTTTATACAACCATGCCTCAGCGGTGCTTTCAGGTAGCGCGTCCCGACCTAGGTGCATTTTAACTTCGGCAATAAGACGCGGCGCGTCCGCTGGGGAGACGGGGGTGGCACCCCTGTGACCTCTTCCACTGTATCTGTTTCGGCGCCAAAATGTCCGATTAAAGTCAAAATAGAAGTAACGTGCGGTTCCTCGAGTGGCCGCTGCGGGAGAAATGGCGGCGTTGTGTTCGCCATTAGCTCGGTTCGCGAGGACCGATCGGGGCCACTTTTTCAGAGCAGTCTCTATGGCAGTTTCCCAACTGAGTGGTTTAGTAACGTTGCTGCAAGCGAAGGTGCCGCCGCTTCCCATGCACCCTCCTCAGAATTTACGGCGCTCCGTGGTGGCCAGTGTTGCTGCATATGTAGGTCATCTTTAAGTAAGAGCTGACAGAGAAAATCTGGCCACAGCACAACGCCGATGTACGCTGGAAGCTAGAACCGGTTTGCTTTCGTTGTTTTTATTTGGTCGGAGAAAATCTAACAAGAAAGCACGTTTAACATGGCGCCGGTATTGCTTTGGTTGGACGGGAAGGGGGGAAGCTGCTCGGTTTGCGAGCACATGTAGCGAAGACGTGACCGGAGAAGTGCCCCTGTGATGTTCCCGGAAGACGGAAAGCGCTGCGTTGACTTCGGCGATCTCGTTCTGTTTGGTGCAACACGGCGATGCGACAAAGAGCTGAGATGTTCGTGGTGTGTGGTGCGGTGCTTGGAGGTGGAAAGCCACACTAACACGGAGTGCAAATTGGTTGTTGTGGGGTTGTTCTACGGGTTCAGTCCCGTCGTCGTCAGCTGTTCCGGTCCTGCTGGTCGGGGAGGACGCAGCGAGCGTCTTAAAAAGTAAATCTTCCTTCGTTCCGGTTCAAAACGCGGAAGTATCCCGACGCATACCGTAAGTAAAAAGCTGTGGGCGTTTTCAGCAAAATTACGTCGTTTAAATTGAACAATGGTCTCCGGATTGTTGTCCTAGATCTGCCATTTTTATGCTTCGTGTTGTTGGACTGCGTTTGCACAGCGACGTGTTTGCACAGCGACGCACACCGCTCGAGTAGATGATTCGGTCCTGCAAACGACCGGTTAACAGAATTTTAGGGAAACTTAAGTCACCATCGATATTTTCTTGTAAATCTCGTGCGAGTTTGTTGCGCTCATCATGCGGTGTGAATAAATTAGGGCAAGATTTCCTACCTGCCCACAGATGCATGAACTGAAACCATTTTTTACGTAGTGAACATAGTGCTTTTTCTTTATTTTGGAAAGAGGCGTTAATGCATCTATTAATGTACAATCACTTGAGAGTTGAGAAATTTGGGAGAGCGAGCGGAAGGCACTCACTTGATCGAATGACATTTTAGCGAACGCCCACGTTTCACCGAATGACACTTTAGCGAATAGTCGGACGCCGCGAAGCGGCGTTTTCGGGCGGGCTAAATGGGTTCACATTTTTTTAATGAGCCGCCGCAGACTGTCGCCGCGAAGCGGCGTAAGCGGAGCGCGGCGGATGGCTTAACGCGCGCCCCCGTTATTCGCTAAAACGTCGATTCGCTCAAATGTCGCTGTTCGCTAAAACGTCATTCGCTCATGTGATATGGACCCCCTACTAGCAGGTACAAACTGCTCTAAAGCAGGTAAAAGACAGGGGAAGTCAGGACGGTGCGGACTCCGTGTTTTGCGCTTTTCGCAAGGGGACTGGGTAAATGCTTTTGCTAAATATGCAAACGTTTTTGTTATGCCCGTCGTTTGCGTCTCTCCAGCAAAACGAATAAGATGATCCACAAAGGCGCAATCACAAGCCACGATTTACGATAACTGCGTTTTCTTCGGTGGTCCGTGTAGTTGTATTTTACCCTGCTCTCTGCAACACCGTGTCATAACGAAGAGCTGGAACGGTCACGGTTTGTGCTGGCCTACCGGTTGACAGAAACCCGCATCGCCCGCATCGGCACCGAGTGCATTTGGGCTGTTGATGCTCAAGCCTTCCATCCGTGGCTTGTCGCCAGCTGATCCTGCTGGTCAACAGTGAGGAAGCGGTGAGAGTGACCTCTTATGTAAATGGAAATCGTCGTTGATCCTGTTGTCCGGTGTCAAAGTGTGGAAGATGTCCAACTTGTACTGAGGGCGGGAACTACGAGCGTTTTGCCTTGCTTTTATAACCGAAACCAGAGCAGCGAGATAACTGCCTTGCGTAGTCCAAAATTACGAGTCAATAAGTTTCAACAGGTTGAGTACGTCACCAGGGATGTAGGCGAGACGGTGCACACTGTTTAAACGCTTGCAGTATTCACGAGTGCTACCAGAAAAACGACGTCAACAGAGAAGGAGCTCGCGATTCAGCATAATGCAGTGCCACGGGCCCGTGAATTTTCAATGTTCGGGGTAATGGCGGTATAAAACAAATATTAAAAAAAAAAACGCATCAGCGCCACATTAGTGATCACGTATAATACCGGTCACAAACTCCAAAGCCCCACCGCTCCACTCGACACCGACACGACATACGACAACAAACTGCATCAAAACGCCCCAAAAGTGAAGGCCTCTGCTCCCGTACGCGTACTACAACTAGCGGAAGTGAAGTGTTGGGCGGATGTCCTTCACAAGAATATATAAAGAAAATGCTTTGCGCACGGATAATTTTCATTGATTATTGAAAACATAATGATAAAATCCTAATACTTTGTTTTTCTATCCGATTCAAGCTAGTCGGACTGCTCATAACACTGGTCGAGCATGAAAATAACAAAAATTGTAACTTTTTCATCGCCGGTTTAAGATTTATCGTTAATACATCGTTGTTTTTCGCAACGAAATAATTTTACAGATTTTGCCTCCATACTTTTTAAATGCAAGCAGTTCTTACATACGGCTGTCCATTGTGCCGTGTTTTGTGTCTGCTTCTATAAATCTGTAACGGTCAGCGACCAAAGAGCTCGCCCGTACATGTCAAGCTTATATACGCCGCGGGGAGTACTAGGTGTTAGTAGGAAGCGTCGGGCGCAGTGTCGGTGTTGAGTTTGTGTATGTGTCGGTGCGGTGTCCTACGTGGTACTCGTGTTGCCTGTGATGTATGTAGGGTTGCTGCCTACTCGTGTTAGTTATCAGCGTATTAACAGACTCCTGATTGTTTTTTTTTTTTCACTGGCTGCAAGAAATCTCACTAGGTGGCGCAAGTTACCGCCCGACTCCAAATAGTTTGTTTGAGTTATTTATCCATGTAAGGTCGGTATTCGTTTTTTTTGTCTAGCGGTTCCGTCGTAGCTGCCGACGACGCACGTACGTACCTTTGCACATAGCTACGTCCGCCGCTTGGAGACTGTTTACTGTGTATAAAAGACTTCGAATGAGAACAAACGCGTCCTGTGTGCTTTCAATTCGACTGAAAGGCGCGCGGCTCGCTGGGCTCGTCTCTCGCCTGTTCTCGGCTGCTGGCCGCCATGTTTCATAATTAACGCGCTGAACCGTGTTTCTCGGAAGGCAGACACGATGTAGCGTGCTAAGTTTACACGGCACCTCGTGTGTAGGCAAATAACACACATGGCTGCGTCTAAAACGAACACGTTTCGACGTGTCCGCTATGGGACGACGGTTTACACGTCTGGGCGTGTTATTTTGGCTAACAGTGTATGACGCCAGAAAAGGATTTATCATCAACGGAAATACCGTATTTTCCGGGCTATGTCCGCGGACTATACATGTTTAAAAGTTGAAATTTTGGGCAGTGCGGACTATCTACGCGTGCGAACTAAACAGGATTTTTGTTTTTCAATATCATTGATTATACCGAGACGTGACAGATTTTGTGAATGAAAGAGTATGTCAATGATGATTTATGTATATTATAGGCTTCTTTGTGAGTTAAAAAAGCATACATTTGTCAAGGGGTGCCGTCCATGAGAAGATTTTCGTGTCGACTAAGCACCAGGTGCGTACTATGCACCAAGTGCGGATTATGCACCGGGTGCGGACTATCTAAGCAAAAACTTTAATTTTTGACCCCAAATTTGTCCCTGCGGACTATACACCGGGTGCGGACGATAGTCCGGAAAATACGGTAAGAGGAATGAAAGAACTTTAATTTTGACGGTGTTGCCAGTGTTCCTTTGAGAACGCAATGATTTCAAGCTTCCACCATGCTATTTACGAACACCATCGAACTTGTTGTTTGCAAGGTAATGACGTCAGAAGGGGGAACCATTGGAGGGCGCCACCAAAACATCTCGCCGCTAATAGTTCGTGACTCGTAGAAGGTGCCCTTGCACGCCTACATTCTACGTCAGTGGTTCTCAAATGGCGGTCAGCGGATGATTTGGGGTCCGCGAAGGCATTCTAGTAGTCCGTGAAGACGAGCGTTATCAGTCAAGACTGGCAATAAAAGTTGGCTTTTCTCAGATTGAGAGGAAACGTTCAATTTACGGGTGAGTTCCCTCGTTTATATGTCAATAAGAGAAGTCTACTACGAACTATTACTTGGTTATATCCATTTATTTCATCATCATAATTAACCTACACCTTTGCAAGGCGTTTTTATGTGGAACTTCAAACGTAAACTTTAGACTTCCAGAACACTCCCTAAAATGTAAAACAAATGGGAAACCATGTCTACACTTTTATTGCCGTACTCCCGTACTGCAACTAGCGGAAGAGAAGTGTTGGGTGGATGTCCTTCACAAGAATATATAAAAAAAAATGCTTTGCGCAAGGATTATTTCCATTTATTTTTAATTACATAATGATAAAATCCCAATTATTTCTTTTTTATCTGATTCAAGCTAGTCGGACTCCTCATAACACTGGTCTCATGAAAATAACAAAAATTTGAACTTCTTCACGACCGGTTTAAGATTTATTAGAGAGTTTTAGAATAGCGTAAAGACCCTTCGCTGCTCTGGTTTCGGTACAACGCACGCAAGCTGTCGACGTAACGTTATGGAGCGCGTTCAACGCGCACTTTTAGTATAGCGGAAGGCAAACGCATACGTAAAGACTTGCAGCGCCATCTAGATGTGCTCCTGCGAACTGCTTCAAACAATACAAGGCAGGTATTCGGTCAAGCCAATCCAACACCGCGAATCTCCTCGCTTTGCCAGCTTTGCTATGAAGTGCGTGAATCTCTTTCCTTGCCTGTTTTGAACATGTCTTTCTTTTTAGGACTTTGCGACGAGCAGTTCGATCTATGGTTCCCTCCAGTGTGTTGTGGGATCCCTACTATCTTATGTAGGCCTCGTCAATTGCTTGGAAGTATGCAAGCAATAGGTTGCACAGCTCGCGTACCGACCGCACGGTAAACACCTTTTTGGGTTCGACGACGTCGCCAACGTTCTTGGCTATGGACACCCATCTTTGTGGGCGTTTGAAAGGGTTCGTCGCGTTGATTTCTTTGAGGGGGTTGTGGGTCGCCTGTCAATACCGCCCGATCAGGCCGAGTTCCACTCGCTCCGAGGAAGTCACACGGGGAAGCGCTATCATTGGGAAAAGGTTTTATCTGTACTTAAGTTCATAGTTCGGTGAAGAGGAGGGCCAAGGCTATCTATAGTCGGTTACAAGTCAAGAAGGTAGCGGCAAATGCCCCTCAAAGGGAATCTTGTATTCCTCCGCCACCAATCGTGTCCCGTTGTTTCCGTGACGTCACGACCTGCCCGAACCAAACTTGTTTTGGCAAATGAATATTTTCAACATGGCTGCCGGGCAGATTTTCTACGACTCCAGTATCTTGCAGCAATTATTCTGTTTTTTAATGCGGTTTTTCACTTACCCGAGCATACGTCGCTAAGTCGTAACCGCGTCCACTTTTATTCGCAATAGGTTCTGCACGACAGCGTGAGAATCCAGCGATAGCATTGCCATCGAAAATTTCGATGCGGGAGTAAGGCCTAGCATCGTAAATACGTCGAACGCCGTCTGCTTCTCTGCCTCAGGTTGCGCTTCAACATCGTGACGGCATCGGCGTTTCTTCGCAGTGGTTTCCGTGGAGCGACGTTAAAATGCAGCGGTCACCAAACTCTTTATAAGTGTAGTGGGCTGTGCGGGAGGGGCGGGGCATAAGTGAACCGCGAACACAGTAAGTGTCTTCACCCGATTTCGACCGTATTTTTTCCGGCGTTAATAAATAGCTTGTCTACTGAAATGACGCCTTCGAAGCAGTATGTATTCATCTGTGAAACGTGGCGTCCTTGTCAAGTTTCCGCGTCGCAATCACCTGCACGGTAATCTATGACTGCGATAGTACCCGCGGGTGCACCCTCGTTCGCAATAATGAGCTGTTACATACATGTGACATACAAATGATAAAGCCAGTGATGCGTATGTTACAAATATTTATTTGATATTGTTTTGGACGTTAAGAAGCTGATGTCTTCTTTTGGAAAAGTATCAGAGTTTGAGGGAAGCAGATTTGGTTCTCTCAAATGCTTCCGAACATTCTGCTTGCTCCCAGAGGCCCTGTCAGTCGTACGTTTATGCTTCGAAATCCGGGTGCGTGACGCGTGTACCCCCACTCGCGTCGCGTCGCGGCCTGGGGTATTACCGGTAAACACACACCAACTTTTCCAATTTACTTTAGAAGGAAAATGTGTCCACAATATTGGATCGCAGCATTGGTTTAATAATTTGTAAAAGATGAAAAGTATGTCAATAAAAATTGATTGCAAGGGCAGCTTCCCGCTTCATGAATTGTGGCTTTCTTATATGCGAAATATTTGTTTAAATCAAAAATTGAAAGCATACCGAATACTCAGATGTCCTGATCTTGGTCCGAATGCAAGTGGCAGAATGATTTGTCTTTATAACAATAAAATCAACAATGTTTGAAACAAGCAACAGCTCAAACCGCCTAATTACATTTCTGATATATGTTTATCTCTGCATTATACCAGGCCATAGCCGCGAACGAGCTCTTCAGAGTCTGCCATCATCTTTCTGGTCTACCTTGGCAAAAACAGACTCGTGTAAAAAACATTTTGAGCTTCTTGGAGGCAACTTCGCAGTCCTCATTGTCAGAGCTTTCATGAAACCATCGGAAAGAAGGGTCCCTGTCGTTTCATCGACACATGTTTCATCAACTTTTTACGACTCTCGTTTCATCGACACTACCACACCGTGCTGTGAAGTTTGATCGACACACAAATTGCACGCTGTAGGAATATTTTGTGGCGCGTTTATCACTGGGGCACATGTTAAACTATCCGACCCACCCAGTTCACGACGCTTTGCGGCGACAGTCTCCAGCAGTTCATTACAAAAATGTTGACCCACCCAGCCCACCCGTACATGCCGCTTCGCAGCAGCGTGTAAGGGTGGTCCTGCCCCCGTGCATGTACCCGTACCCTTGCTCACCAACAAACCAGCGCACCCCTAACCAAGCAAAAATGTTGTCGACGAAACATAGCAAGATAATTCGATGAGCGAGTGTCGATGAAACAATCTGTTGATAAAACGTCGCAGCGTTGATGGAACGAACTGTCGGGGAAAGGTCATTTGATGAAATGAGTGGCACCGCACAAAAAGCTTATTTCCGAGCCGCGTTACTTACACTATCGCAGGCATCATTTTTAGATACCCATTGCCAGACAAAATGCACTCTGAACAAAAAAAAGAAAATGAATTTCACGTCCCTCTGCTGTTGAAGTTCACGACCTGGAATTGGATAAGGAGCCATCAGGCAAATTTGAAATGGTTCTGGACTGGACAACATGGACTCGTCATCGGCGTTATTGGTTCGAAATCATGACGAGTACAGCGGGCTCGGGCCTGAGAGCTAAGGGTTAGCGTGGGGCTCCCCAAGCCGAGGGGTATGGCAAGTGCACACCGACAGTGGGAAGCGACCACCTACCTATCTGATCTCGTTGCAAGCCTTAGACCTCAGCCTTCAAAGGGCTCTGCATGATTCGTCGTATGGGATAACTTCTTAGCAGCCCATTAGACTGATCCTACAATTCCGCTAGTACACCCCCAGGCCTTCCAGGAGGCGGCCCACTTGATCCGGGTGCGAGAAGGGACCCCAAATTGTGACCTGCGCTATATATTTGACCTCTGGGCCAGCTGATGGGGGCACTACAGCAGCACTAACGGAAAAGGGGATTACGCCTGTTACAGACTATAGCATCACGAAACCCAAAAATACCTCCATTCATTCTAAACCAGTTTTAGAAGCCACCCAAGCACTCAAAAACGACCTTTCAGTACTTCACAACTCTGTCCTCGGCAACAAGTAAGGCTGCAATCTGCGCATCATGGTTCTTATCTGCTTTAAAAAGGTTTGATTAAATCCTCTACATTGCACTAGTCCGGGAGGCTCAAAACTGAGGTCTCTATGGAAGACCGCTTCACTTCATCACAGCGTTTCTCCAAGATGGACGATATCAAGCTTGAGTCGAACTGAACTAGGCCAAGTTAATGGCATTGGCATTCCCCAGATCTCCGTCCTCTCACCAATTCTTCAACAATGTTGTAGCCGACGTTTCCTCACGTAAAGCAATCGGTGCTGTTTTTACGATATATTTCGAGCTAGTACAATGGCACCTATGAAATTCAGGAAATCTATGCCACACCCCTTCAGACCGCACTTCGGCGCACAGGGCAGCCTGCTCCTCATCCACCACGAGGTGTTAGCCAACTCACCGAAGTGCGACCCAAGAGTCATAATGGCCGTCAACTTCAAGGGAACTTTCGACGTCTTTATTATGCTTCGAAACGGAGAACTAGCACTGGGATTTTGCTCTCCACTGTGCTAACACAAGGTATTGTTATCCCCAGGGTGGCCTCAGTCGTGTGAATGGCCACAGACGTCCCGTTTATGTTTTGAAACAGATCATTAGCAGTTAGAGTTAGCTGCCCTTAGTGCTGAATCACGTTATTGTTATTCTCAGAGTGGCCTCGGTCGTGTGAATGGCGACCGACGTCCAGTTTATGCTTCGAAGCAGATCATTGGCAGTAAGAGTTAGCAGCCCACAGTGCTGACGCACATTACTGTTATTCTCAGAGTGGCCTCGGTCGCCTGAATGGCCACCGACGTCCAGTTTATGCTTCGAAAAAGATCAGTGGCAGTAAGAGTTAGCTGTCCACAGTGCTGACACACGTTATTCTTGTTTTCAGAGGGGCCTCGGTCATGTGAATGACCCCAGACGTTCCCTTTAGACTCCAAAAACGAGCACTGGTACTGCGATTTCGCTCTCTGCTGTGCTGACACACGGTTTTGTTATTCCCAGAGGCCTCAGTCGTGTGAATGGCCACAGATGTTTCATTTATGCTTTAAAGCAGAGCACTGGCAGTAATCTGTTGTGTCGTTTTTCTTAGACAAAAAAGAGCTTATTTGCTATCAAAATTCTATTTGTTGCGTAGCAAAGATGTTTGGACAGCGGGAAGGGCCGATATGGCATCTGATGTCTTTGCCGTAGATGGGCTGCAAACTTTTGTTTTCGCGAAGTTGAAATCTATACTTGTGATTCATGGCATAGTGCAATGTATAGACCAGCTTAGACATTATCGCAACAAAAATAAAAAGTTTGTCTGGTGGCTGCATATTGAAATGCTATACGGCAACGAGCAGAGAAGCATGACAACATGAGACACGGGAGGTCAGTGGTGGACAAGAACAACGATCCGATTTTAAAGCATATGAGTGGTCCTTAAAAGGACCGTTTTGTGTTCCGAGATGTTCACACGGCGCATAAAGGTCCCTTTCGCTAAGGGAGGTCCTGTGTTAAACGAAGCTCGCCGAGCTCCCTTAACAGCTACAGGGAGTAGCCTCGGACCCACGAACTCAAAATAATATCAGAGATATATAAATATATCTTGTTTAATGCATTATAACAAATTGAATATATATAAGTATCAAATTATGAAATGATTGTGAGCACAAATGTGATGGAATAATACAATAATGATGAACGCATATTCTAGCTAGCAGGTAGCAGAGGCACGTGGAAAACAATGTCTGCGACGAACCCGAACGCGATAGACCACTGCGAGCTCTTTTTCGAGGTTGTCGACGAGTCGCCCGACTCTCCCGCCCAGGACCCTTTATCTTCGTCGTCGTCCATCCCTTTCGATCGCGTGACTGGCGTAACCGTGAGACTCCGTCGTGGCTCGTTTCTGCCGGGCACTATTTAGCTACTTCAGTGAGAACTTTGCAAGAAAATAAAACTGCTAAGCATAAAAAGGTCGCCCACCACGCACTGCAAACTCGTAAACGCAGATGATTTAGGGCCAGTGTGGCCAGACGGGTCGGACGTTTTAAAGCAAGACTCATTTATGTCGCCCTTAGACTTAAAGAAAAAAAGTAAAGTGCCACAAAAGCAGACAGAAATAATATTTCGGTTTTAATTGTGATATTTCACATCCAATAATAAAAAAAAAAACTGCGCGTCAAACCGATTTCGAGGAATACTTATTTATCACGTACTCCTCTCGCGGTTAAGCTGGAATGCAATCGACATCAACCTAAAGTGCTCCGTTTATTTATCGTGTGATCAAGAACGCCGTTTACTACAGGTACCTTCAACTAAGGGACCTAAGCTAAAGGTACCTTTACGCTGCCGTGTGAATTGGGTATAAATCTCGTTGATCATTCGCGCGAGTTCTCGCGCAAACAAAATGGCGCAACGAACGCCGCCAACGAACGAGCATACGGCGCCGAGAGCCGACGTCTTTAGCAGACGATCTTTTCGACTCAAAAGCGGCGCGCGTTCCGCAGGCGGCGACAGTCGCAGAAACAAAAACAGGCGCGGTAACAACAAGGAAATGCAGTTCCTTGTCTGCCAAAGACGCCGGCTCTCGGCGTCGTGTACTCATTCGTTGGCGGCAGTTGGCGTTGCGACCGCTTGCGCCATCTCTTGTCTTCCGTGCGAAACGGCGTTGTGTTGTTTGAAGACCGGTGGCGTCGCTGCATTTCCAGCTAAGCCTTTTTCTTTCTTTACTTTTGGTTAAGAAACCGAATTTTGCGATTGATTTTAAGAGCCTGTCCGCCCCTTGAATCACCCAGTAGAATGCCCCACTATCTCGAAGATTCGGCGAAAAAGGCTCGAGCGTCGCGCGCTCGGGGCGAGAATGAACACGGACATTCTATACTCTGTTTCATACTTAGCGTGCAACGCTGTCAAAGCTACTGGCGCGAGCGCGTGGCTTCATCTATAGTTTTGTTTGCGCGAGAACGCGTGGGAAATGATCAACGAGATCAAGCCCCACGCTCGCGCCAGTAGCTTTGACAGCGTTGCACGCTAAGTATGAAACACAGTATAGAACAACAAAAGTAGGAATAAATGATAGAAGTTACGTCCGGAACAAGAATAAACGAGAACTTTCTAGAGCTCCGTGACCGAGCGTTGCTTTCTCGGCCCTGCGCGCGGCATTATCCCCCCCCTCCCCCTTTAAAAGTGCATCGTCCCGATGCAGCACAAACCGAAAACACAAATCTACAACAAAAGGACAGCAGAATCGCGAGCCACACGGCTTCAAGCGCATGACGTGGACTACTTCGGGTCGTGGTTGGCGTCGTCTTGATGATCTAGTTCTGTCGCGAAGCACCTCGTAGTTTAGATCGCCGAGGTGTCTTATGATGTTGTAGGGTCCGAAATAGCATTTCAAAAGCTTCTCGCCGAGACCGCTGCGCCGTATTGGTGTCTAAACCCATACCCGGTCTCCGGGTTGAAAGTGGACGTCCCGGCGACGAGGGTTATAGCGGCGTGCGTCGACTCGCTGTTGGTCATGAATCTTGATTCTTGCCAGTTGGCGAGCTTCGTCCGCGCGCTGGGAGATCAGTTGAGCGTCGTCATTGCCATCATCGGTTGGCACGAGAGGCAGCATGGTGTCGAGGATCGTGGTAACCGCCCGGCCGTGTACCAGTTGAAACGGCGTCACTCCCGTGTTTTCTTGAACGCAAACGCGTACGCAAACGTAAGTTACGGCAGCACCTCGTCCCACGTCTTTTGCTCCACGTCGACGTACATCGAGATCATGTCAGCGATCGTCTTGTTGAGCCGCTCCGCTAGTCCGTTGGTCTGCGGATGATAAGCGGTGGTTCGTCGATGGTTGGTGTGACTGAGTCGAAGAACCTCTTGAGTCGGTTGTGCCATGAAAGATGATCCTCGATCTGTGAGCAACACTTCAGGTGCGCCGTGTCGAAGGAGGATGAACTCGGCAAAACACTTGGTGACTTCCAGCGCTGTTCCCGATGGCAGGGCTTTCGTCTAGGCGTATCGTGCAAGATAATCGGTCGCGACGATAATCCACCGATTTCCTTGCGTCGATGTTGGGAACGGCCCAAGTAAATCTATTCCGACCTACTGGGAGGGCGTAGTCGGGGCAGGTATCAGCTGCAGGAGTCCTGCTGGCTTCGGCGGAGGCCTCCTACGTCGTGGACACTCATGGCACGACCGTGTGTAGAGATGGACTGTTTTCGGGAGTCTCGGCCAGTAGTACTTGTCACGAATCTGGGCGAGCATCCTGCTGTAGCCAAGGTGTCCAGCCGTCGGGTCGTCGTGGCATGCTTGAAAGATTTTGTCTCGCCGGCTGGCCGGGACAACCAGCGGCCAGGCAGTGTTGCTCGTTCCGAAGTTCTTCTTGAAGAGCACGCCTCGCCGCAGAATGAAGCTTGACAGGTCTCGGGCGAAGACACGCGGAACTGAACTTCCTTGACCTTCGAGGTAATCGATCACAGCGCGAAGTTCCGGGTCGTCTCGTTGAAGTGCTCCCATGCCAGTATCTGTAACTGCGCCGAGAAAACGCGCGTCATCGTCGTCGTCAGTGCTTTCAGAAGGAGATTCGACTGGGGCCCTACGCACACAGTCAGCGTCCTTATGCTTGCGGCCAGACTTATGCACGATGGTTACGTCGAATTCTTGCAGTCGAAGGCTCCAGCGAGCGAGGCGTCCTGACGGGTCCTTGCGGTTGGCGAGCGTACAAAGAGCGTGGTGGTCCGTGACAACGCAGAACGGGATCCTGTATAGGTACGGGCGGAACTTGGTTAACGCCCAGATGACAGCGAGACATTCCTTGTCGGTCGTTGAATATTTTTTTTTCTGCCTTGGACAGTGCCCGGCTTGCGTAAGTGTTCACCCTCTCTGCTCCGTCTTGTCTTTGGACGAGTACCGCGCCGAGTTTGTCGTTGCTGGCGTCCGTGTGAACTTCCGTTTCCGCTGATGGATCGAAGTGTCCAAGGATAGGCGTTGACTGGAGTCTTTCCTTCAGATCGTTGAACGCTGGTTCTTGCTCCTCCCCCCACTGGATGTTCACTGTCGTCCTTCATCAGATGCGTGAGCGGTGCAGAAATCTTGGCAAAATCGTGAACGAAATCTTCTGACGGCTTTCTTGTCTGATGGCTTCGGAAATTGTTCAACAGCGGATGTCTTTGCGGGATCAGGGCTTACACCCTGAGCACTCACGACATGACCCAGGAATTTGAGCTCTCCGTAAGCGAACCGACATTTTGACGGCTTTAGTGTCAGTCCAGCATTTTGGATAGCCTGTAGCACGGCTCGCAAACGTCTCAGGTGTTCGTAGAAGTCGCTTGCGAATACCACAACGTCGTCGAGATAAGCGAGGCAGCTTTACCATTTCAAGCCGGAAAGAATGTTATGCGCTGGAACGTCGCCGGTGCTGTGCACAGTCCGAACGGCATTACTTTAAATTCGTACAGTACGTCCGGCGTGACGAAGGCAGTCTTCTCACGATCCCGTTCGTCGACCTCGATCTGCCAGTAGCCACTCTTCAGGTTCATCGACAAAACGTATTGGGCGTGGCACAGCCGGTCCAGAGTGTCGTCGATGCGTGGCAGCGGGTAGACGTTCTTTTTTGTTACGGCGTTTAGTCGACGATAGTCCACGCAGAACCGAAGAGTCCCGTCATTCTTTTTCACCAGGACTACCGGTGAAGCCCTCGGACTGTTTGAGGGCTGGACGATAGTCGTCGTCGAGCATTTTTTGGACCTGCTTCTGAATGACTTCTCTCTCTTTCACAGAGTCACGATACGGTGACCAATGAAGAGGAAGCGCGTCGTCATCAGTAATAATTCGATGTTTCGCAACCGTCGTTTGGCGCACCTTTGACGACGTGGAGAAGCACTCACTGAACTCGGCGAGAAGGTCACTGAGTCCTCGTCGTTGTGGGGTAGGCAGGACTGGATCGATGTCGAACTGCGAATGCGGCGTTGTCTTATGTGGCCACAAAGAAAGGTCTTCTGCTATTCCGGCGATTGCGGCTGAGTCCGTGAGTTCCTCGGCGTGACCCACGGCGGTGCCTTTCGTAAGGTGCTGAGCCTCCTGTCGGAAGTTTTTTACGAGTGCAACAGTGTGTCCGTCTTGGAGCTCCGCGATGCCTCTTGCGACGCCGATCCCTCTTCCTAGAAACAACTGGCGGCTTCCTTCGAGCAGAACGTCGCCGCAGAAAGCCTCATCGATCCCGACGGGTACGAAAACACTCGACCGCGGTCGGTACGTTCACGTGATTTGCGAGGACTCGGACCGCGGATGACGTCGCTTTGGGTTCCTCCAGTGCTGGAGCAGGTTTTCGTAGCGTCAGCCGGTTTTCTCTGAGGTCGATGACGGCGCCATACTCGCAAAGAAAGTCCATTCCGAGGATAACGTGCCTCGAACAGTCTTGCAGAACGACGAAGTTGACAGGGCACGTCTCACCGTGGATCTCGACGCGAGTAGTGCGAATCCCGACTGGTGTGATGAGGTGCCCTCCGGCGGTCCGTATCTGCGGGCCATACCACGGCGTCGTACTTTCCGAAGGCGTTGGGAGAGTCTCCCACTAAGGACGGAGTAGTCTGCTCCAGTGTCGACTAGAGCCGACGCGCCGTGGCCGTCGATAACGACGTGTAGGTTATTCTTCACCGTTGCAGGAGCGTTGCTTCGGTCTCTCTTTGGTGGTGTTTGAGTGAGGGCCCTCCAACGTTTGTGGAGGATCTTGGCGTCGGTCATCTTCGGCAACTCCACCTCAAGGGGTTGCCGCGCCTAGCTTCTCCGGCGAAGAGCGAGGGGTGAGAGGCTTTCACATCGGGGTCGGTGCATCGGCGAAGCTGGACGTCGTGGCGACGGCGACCGGGACACACGGCGAACTACAGGGGGAGACTGAGGTCGTCGGAGGTATTCTTCGATTTCCCGCGGTCGTTCACCGTAGCGTGGACGTGTATCATTCGGATGGAAGTGCATCCCTATTTTCCGGTAGGGGCAGCGGCGGTAGATATGGTCGGCTTCCCCACAGTGGTAGCACAGTGGGCGTCGGTCGGGCGTTCGCCACACGTCGGTCTTCCGGGGTACGCGGGGCTCCGGACAGGCGTACTGCACCGGGTCGTCGTGGCGTCTGTCGTGCTGCTGCGCAGGAGACTGACATCGGGGCGGCGAGACATAGGTGCGAGGAGGAGGCGGTGGCCGTCGGGCCACTGCGGCGTAACTCAGCGTCGGTGGTTCCGGAGCGGGGCTGACGAGAACCTCTGGCTGCAGCGCTTGCTGGACTTCTTCCCTGACAATCTCGGCAATTGAGGGCGAAGCTGGGCTTGCGGCGGCAGGTAGAAGCTTCTTGATCTCCTCCCGGACGACGTTCCGGATTATCTCGCGGATGTTCGTGGTGTTGCAGCCGGAAGACGAAAAGGCAGCGATGCCGGGAAGTCTCCGGTAGTGTGAGGCCCGTGTTTGAAGGGCACGTTCGATGTTGGTGGCCTCAGTGATGAATCCTTCGACGGTGGTAACGCACTAGGCCCCCGAAGATGTTTTCTTTCACGCCCCGCATTAGGGCCTTCAGCTTCTTTTCTTCTGGGGCGTCAGGATCCGCGCGGCTGCTCAGTCGAAGAACATCTTCGACAAAGCTAACGACGCTCTCGTCAAGGCCCTGAAGCCTCCCTTGATGAAGGTCTTCGGCGCGTTCTCTTCGGTGTTTGTTGGTGAATGTTCTTCCTAACTCAGCCTTGAGTTGCTCCCCGGAGGTGATTGATGCTTTGTGATTCTTGAACCAGTTCCGCGCGGTTGCTTCCAAGGCGAAGTAAACATTCTAAGACACTGTTCCGGTGTCCACCCATTATGGCGAGCCACTCGTTCGTACTGTTGCATCCAGTCGTAGATGTCTTCGTGGCTTTCGCCGTGGAAGGGAGCCGGCGTCCGAGGAGCAACGGGCAGGTAGACGACGGAAGGGGTGGCCGGGCTCTGCTGGGACATCTTCGTCGTCTTGGTCTTTGAGTTCTCGGGTAAAAGTCCCAATTCTGGGGGTAGGCCTTGGTTGCGGCGACTTGACAAGACGTTAGTCCGGTCTTCTGCGAAAGGTAGCCTCCCGGGGCTGAGCACGTCACTTGGCCGGCGTGTCTTCGGAGGGGTACGCTTCGCGGGCATAAAATGCAAATACCAAGCGCCTTCACCAAAATGTCTCGAATGACCAGTGATGAGGCGATAATAACTGAAGAAAGTAAACGTTTAATGGGGCGAACTTGTGCACACAAATAAAAAGGGAACAGAAGAAAGCAGAGCGTCGCGGGCGTCGAAGTCGGCGTGACAGCAGAGTTGAACGCTGGGGCGAAACTGACTCGACAAGGTCGGGGGAGGCCTCTTATCAAGAGTGCGTCACTATCTCGAAGATTCGGCGCAAAAGGCTCCAGCGTCGCGCGCTCGGGGCGAGAATGATCACGCACTTTCTAGAACAACAAAAGTAGGAACAAATGATAGAAGTTACGTCCGGAACAAGAATAAACGAGAACGTTCTAGAGGTCCGTGACCGAGCGTTGCTTTCGCGGACCTGCGCGCAGCAATATAATTTTTCAACACATGTCCAAATCCTATGAGTCACACACGTCTAAACGAAACCGTCTAGAAAAGAAACCTCCATCACTTAGGACGATAGATGGCATGCCCACGGAGTTGTCACCCAATGCTCTGATAAAAAACGCCTCAACTCTTTCGATTTCCGCCCTGTTATGGGCTTTTTAATACACTTTATTAGTTCTAAAAGGCGTTCACACCCAGAACGCACGCAGTGAACCGCAAGTCGATACTCACGCGCCCTTTCATTAAACTATTGCCCTGTCTGTCCTAGGTAAACGCGCTTGCATGTAAGCGGTATCTCATAAACAACATTAGATGTGCAGGCAGTAAAGTGTGAAACGTGCTTCTTCGAGCACTCGACACGCTTCTTCGTTGTCATCATAGAAGAAGCGTATGACTGTGTGGATGGCGCAGAAAGGACAACACCAGCTTCGTATTTTACAGTTATCGCCTTCAGATTGTGTGACACCCTGTGCAAATAAGGAATCACTTGAATCTTTGATTTCTTAACTTTGTTTTGTCAACCATCATATGTGCAGGCGTTACACTTGATTCTTTGAAAGCTTCTTTCAAACACACTGGAAATCAGGTTGGCAGGGAAACCTGCTTTGTTTAAGCGCTTTATCTGATTATTAAAACTGTCGCTACTTCGCAATGACAACTTTTTGACAAGGTAGCCCGAGGGCAGGAAGGGGTTATATCTCCTTTTATCAAATTTTAATTAGCACTGTCAAAAGGCAAAATACTTTTTCTCAAACGTGGTGTGTACCACCAGCACACGTGATTCTCACAAAATGCAAGCTGAAGATCTAAAAACTGGATGCAGTTACCAGAGGGAGGCTCACAGGTAAGCTTTATTTCATCACACAAAGCAGTAAACAAATTGACAATCTTCGTAACTAAGTCACCAAAGCTAATCTCAGGGTGTTCATCCACAAAGACCAGAAAATCATCTACATACCTAAAACTTCTAACAATATGCAGGTCCATCAGGCATTCCGAATTGCGTCTATAGACCAACACGCGGCCTTTACGTCATGCCGCTGCGGTGGCGCTGTCGACGGCACTGCGCATGCGCAAACTCTTCACTTCAGGCGAATTCGGTTTCTGTGCACGCGCAGTGCCCACACCTCGTGTGGGCAAATGCGAGTTTGTTTGTAAACAACGTGTCGGCCTATTAATGGATGCAAAAAAATATTGCCCAAAACGGGGGCAACCGACGAGCCAATACAAATACCCGCTTTTTGAACATAAAAAGAGCTATTAAAGTTCACGACAGTAAACCGTAAGTAGAATTTTAACAAAACTAGAAAGTGGTCAGAACTGACACACGCAAAGGTTTGAAAACATGTTTCTCCCGATTGGTTGATCCTCTCCCGAACGGCATTAAACAGACCTCCGTGTGAAACCGAATAAAACATATTCCACATCAATAGAAAACGCTGTAGTCGCATTCGGCAATCCCGTCTGTACCAGTTGCACGATTTCACTAGAGCTCCGAACTTAAAACGGATCGTCACAGGCTATTCCACTTAAATTCCGATGTAAATGCCGGCTAACTTGAACTGGTCAAGTGCTACCCTCCAAAACAATGACACTAAGGGCCGGTTGCACCAACGTCGCTTACCTTAACCCAAAGCGGCTCTTTCCTAAGTCGGCTTAGCGCCCTAAACCGAGCTCGGGTAAGTGCGGGTTTAAATTCCGGTTGCACCAACGTTAACCCGGCTTTACAGACGCGCCCCTAGCTAAACGCTGGATTTGCCTAGGGAAAGTAGGGACAAACAGAGCGAACTAGGGAACGCCCAGAGGGACGAATACGATTGGCGGAGAGGAATCTCGTGATGTAAACAAAAAACCTGCTGTAGTAGCCGTCGTCGCCGTCTGCTTTTCGCTGTATTTCTTCGGTGAGTAACGAATTAAAGGTCTCCAAATTCAATCATTTTTTTCGCTTAACTTTCAAAAACAGGAGTCAACGCTTTAAATAAACACAAATTCTCTTTACATCTGTGATTGTGTGTTTATTATCCGTTGATAACAGAATATTTTGACAGTGACAGTAGTTTTCGTGCTCACATTTTGAGATACAGGAGCCATCGGGGGCCCCAAATCTCACCGAACGCGAGAAGGACGCTCTACTCGCTACATCGCTGAAGACAAAACATCATCGAGAATAAGTAGGGAGGTAAGATGACTACTAAGATCAAGTCATGCCTGAGACCGATGAAGTTCAAAACAGTGACGAACTCGCCACGGCAGCTGCGAAAATGCCCGCAAATCGTCGAATAGAAGTCGTCAAGTTGTCGTCGCCACGAATAGAAGTTGTCGCCACGAATGAAATATATAAAGCAAAATATTCCTAAAAAGCGCGATCACCAGAAAAGTTACGGTTATGGAACGATACAGTTTTCTGAAGCCAAGATTCTACTCGCGAGACAAGGAAAATTCACTGAAGATTGACTCGAAACTCACAAAACAAAAGAAATTGACTTTTCGCTGTTTTATAACCTAAAAGCGCCGCAATCTGATGCAAACGGCAGAAGGGTCGACAATCAGCTGATCGCCGAGATCATGTCCTGCCACTATTCAACGCGCTCATCGGATTGAAGGATATGCGTTGCAAGTAGAAATAAACAAGCTGGTAAATAACAATACGTTACAGTCACGCGAAAATCAGTAAGGTATACATACGAATAAGCTCGTTGACAGAATAACCAACGTGAAGACAGACGTGAGCCCCACAGCTCCGTACAGTGCCTCCTATATAACTTACACTATGCCTGTCAGCTTCTCTCCAAGAGGTGTCCAGGCCCGATGCTTCACCTCACAACACGGACGTACGGCTAGGTAGCGCCGCCTGGCGGACGTTTGTTTTTTCTATTTTTCTAGCACGTTCTATTTACGATATTCTTGAAGATATATCATATTTATGTTTTTTAACTACATGTGGAACACTGTTCTGGATGTGACCGCCCTGATTCAAACGAGTTTCGCTGAGACAAAATACGAAACTACGAAACAAGCACGGCCAGTCTTAGCTTTTGTAACGCGAACGGGGAGAACGCAAGAGAACGCTTGGCCGCTTGACCGTCTGCTTTGACGGCAGTTTGGGGCTTTGGCGGTCACCTTGAATCGCGCACATAGAAATAGTTGACGCCGGTCGTGTGCGGGTGAAAAGGTAGGAAAAAAAGTAATATTCCGTTGAAAACGACGAGCTGGTCCCGAATTGTCAGTCAAGACTCAAAAACATTTAGATTCCTTGCTGTCGGTGCTGCTGGGGCAACATCATTGGACCTCCTACGGAAGGGATGGTTGGCTTCACTACACGGCAGGCTTGTACGCCTAGGTGGCTCCACGGCACGGCAACCACTCGTACTTTTTGCTCTCTCCCTTCCGCTTGCCAGCGCTCGGAGCTGACAGGTATAGTGTAACTTATATAGGAGGCACTGCTCCGTACGTATCTCGGTTAGGGCTAACACGCACTGAGAGTGGAGATCCAGCATGAAAACAGGGGTCGATAAACACTTCACGCGACAATATTTTGCATCCTTGTCACAATCGAAGGCCATTCTGTCGAGACTCTCACGCTGTCGTAGCCTAAAACATTTTGTACAACCAATTTCGTCCACCGCGTCGACCGCCACAAACCAGCCGCCATGTTTTAAATCCAGGATTAAGAAACAACCAAAAGCAAAGCGCCCAATGTTGAGCGCTTACGATAAGCGTAGTTTAGTGCTAGGTTTAGCGATAAGCGATTTTGGTGCAACCGAACGAAACCAAAACTTAGCTTAGGTTCCCGGCTAAGCTCTGCTTTGCGCTAAGCGGCGTTGGTGCAACCGGCCCTTAGAGGGCATTCAGGTTTTTGCGTTCTTCCAGTGAAAACGACTCCAAGAACGCGCCGGCTTACATGCGGGGGCGTTTGCGTAGGACAGACGGGGCATCGAAAGACGGGGCGTGAGCATGGACTAGGGGTCCGTAATAATAAGTCGGGGAGGGGGGGCGGGGGATTTGGCCGTTCACTGCATGCGTTGTGGGTGTGCACCTCTTTTAGAGCTAACAAAGTTTATTTAAAGAGCCCGTAATAAAACGAAAAGAGAGATAGTTCAGGCATTTTTTTGTCAGCATGGGGTGACAACTGTGTCAGCATGCCCTATATTGTCCTTAGTGGCAGTGGTTTTTTTGTTTTTTTTTTTGACGGTTTCGTCTAGCTAATAATTGTATTAAGAATCGTTTTTCATTCACTTTACAAATACACATAAGTAATGCTGGCCTACAAAAGCAGTATCCTGCTTGTGCGTTGGACCAAAGAATCCAGTGAAATACATATCAATGCAGCATGATAAAAAAATCGAACGAGTGTGTAATGTGGCCATAAATACCAACAGTAATACAAAGCAGAGCCAAAATTCGGCACAAAACATAATGAACAAAACTATTGAAATCATTATGAGGCAAGTATACAGGGATGAGAGGCACCAATTTTTTATTTATCGTTTTAAAAGTTTCATCGAATTTATTTTAAAGGCTCAGTGAGCTCATTAAATAAGGTGGGAATAAAGTGAGTTCTGTACCTTTTTCCGTATCGCGTGTAAATTCTGGAGATTTTAAATCTTTCTTTACGCCTTAGGTCCCTAGGCTTTTCCACTGGAACCTTGAATGTAGAATCATAGAAATAATTTATAAACGTAACAGATCTATAGAAATTTAAAACAGTGAAATTTGGAGATTCTTTGCTTTATCTTCCATATCTAATGTTAAGTAAGAAGTTCCGTATGTAATGTTTTTCACCATATGTTTTAAAATTCAGTCTATTGCATTCGTCTTGTATGGAGAAGAGTGCCCATATAAAGTGACTATGTGTAGTATGTGTATTGTGGATTTCTTTACGGAGGTCCCTCTACTAATAATAGCCGCCCGATCGGTATGCGCTCCGCTCGTCACCCAGGGAGTGACATAGCACAACGAGAAGACAGCGAATGGGTTTACTGTACCTCCCGGTTGCCCGTCGTCGAGAACCGGCAGTCCGGGCCCGCCGACCCTCCTTGTCGCCCGTCGTTCAGAGCTCACAGTCGGAGTCCGTGTCCAGGCCTGCGGATCGCCTTTCCCAAGCCAGCGCTGCGTAGGCTGGCTGTCCCGGGTTATCACTGCCCGAGTCTCGCTGCGGAATCACCCCGGGATCGTCATAGCCCAGGTCATATGGCCAGGGCTCGCCGTTTCCACCGATCTTGCTCCAGACCTCGCTTGTGGACCGCTCCGGGGTTCGCCATAGGCCAGGCCAGGCAGCCCGGCTCCGATGTTCCTGCCCAGCTTCAGCCTCGCTCAGCACCGACTGTCTCGCGCCAGCTCGTGCCTTCTCCGCCGACCGCCTGTCACGTGCCCTCTGCCTCGTCTTTCACCCTCGGCTCTCACACTCTCCCCCCCCCCCCCTCAAGGCCCGGACTTCGGGGGACTTCATGAGCCTCAGGGAGCCGCTGGGCTTCATGGGCGGCCGCTGTTGCTGTTGCAGGAGTGGCCACGTTGCAGCGTCCGAAAGCGGCGTAGGTGGTGGTGGCTAGCGAAGCCGGCAGACGATGCCGACCTGTCCGTCGCTCGCTGTCCCACTCACCGCGATGCAGCAGGGGGCTTGCTCTAAGCTGGTTCACCCGACGCGGACGGACCTGCCCCGCTCCGCTTAGAGGTGACAGCGAGCTTAGAACTGCCCGCCTGAACCGTTTGTCAGGCCGAACTGTCAGCCACCCTGAGCACTTGGGAAAACGAATGGGCCCGTCTTCCCTCCCGGTGGGCTTCCTGGGTTACGCCGTCTATGGCCGTATTTTCAAGAAGCTATTCTGCGCAGAACAAAGCGTTAAAACAACACACAACGAACAAGTACTCTGCCGCAGACTGTGGCAGTGGCCATAGCCTCCACCGCCAAATTGCTTGCCGACGGGTTCGTGTACCATGCGGCTAACTCAGCAAGTCCGCATTCCAGAGCTCGCTCCTGGGTTGCCAAGAACAGGGAATTTCTTGTGTCCTACCGCAACCTCATGTTATACGTCTTCCCCAGCGCGACGACGGAAGTATCCTTTCAAGTCAGCCATGTAAACCGGGCAAGCCTCCTCGTTTGTATCTCGGCGAGTAAGCCTAGAAGGGAGACACGACGATCGCGTCTTTATACCTCGGGTGCCCTTCTCACCTCGAAGCAAGCGATGCGGCAAAACCACTAGCTGCGTTGCTCAAAGCTTGAGTTTCCTTCAGAACAGGTAACAATGGTGTAAACTTAGTCCATCTTTTGCGCAAGTGAAGGGATCCAAAGCCTGTGGCGGGATTGCCATATACCATACCCGCGTTCCGCAAAGGCTACATATACCATGTGCTACTCGATGTAAGCGTCAGCGTCCCGTTCCGTCCACGCGTATACGAGCTCTAGGGACTGATTGGTCCTCGTGAGGGGCGGCAGCTCAGCGAGCGAGCCCGCTTTAACCGTTCAGGCCTCAAGGCAAGCTGGAGAGCTACAAGCTACCTAAATGTTTACCGCCTCATCCCCGGCAAGGTCGTGACGCGACATAACTTATTAAAAGTCTTGCTGTCACTGCCACGACCGGCCAGAGTGAAGTGGAGAAAGAATCCTATAAATCATTTTGTAGCTTTCCTGGAACGACCCCCCTCAATGGAGAGTTGTCCCTCTGCCCTTCGTCGATTGTTGGAGTGACGCAAAGCAACCAGCCGTCTTGGCCCAGCAGTTACAAATAATAGTGCTAATTAACTCGCCTGCCAGCGTTCCCGGTGTCAACCGCAATTTCCGCCAGTTTATCCGACACCCACTGACAACCTCGTCCGCCAGTGTTCCCGGTGTCGACTGCCATTCCCGCAATCTTTCCGACACCCACTGACAAAACCCATCTCCACCCCGGGCTTCGTCAAGCGCTTACTTGCCTACCGCATCACCCCAAGCCTAAATCTACAATGAGTCCTGGCTGTTTCCCCTCCTGCCAGTCGTTATCCTGCCTTCCAACGAACAAGCCGTGCCTCTCCTCTGCCTTCAATGACGACTTTCTTACATCTTAATCGCGCTCCACGTCTCCTGCCAACCATTATTCTGGGGTACCCGAGAAAGCGCGTCCACAACCTCGTCCTTCGAGCCCTTTAGCTACTCGATTCGAGGAGACACCTGCTGAGCTCTGCTGTGAGACAAGTCGCGCAAATCCCAACGTACTTTGTCTCAACGGGCATCGTTAGCGTTAGTGAACAACCCGCTCAACGAATCCGTGGGACTCCCTGGGGACGACTAGAAGCAGAGGCACACCGAACGGGCCCCACGTTGGGTGCCATTTTAATGTGGGTTTCTTTACGGAGGTCCCTCTACTAATAATCGCCGCCCGATCGCTATGCGCTCCGCTCGTCACCCAGGGAGTGACATAACAACGAGAAGACAGCGAATGGGTTTACTGTACCTGCCGGTTGCCCGTCCTCGAGAGCCGGCAGTGCGGGCCCGCCGACCCTTGTTGTCGCCCGTCGTTCGGAGCTCACAGTCGGAGTCCGTGTCCAGGCATGCGGATCGCCTTTTCCACGCCAGCGCTGCGTAGGCTGGCTGTCCCGGGCGATCACTGCCCGAGTCTCGCTGCGGAACCACCCCGGGATCGTCATAGCCCAGGTCATATGGCCAGGGCTCGCCCTTTCCACCGGTCTTGCTCCAGACCTCGCTGGTGGACCGCTCAGGGGTTCGCCATGGGCCAGGCCAGGCAGCCCGGCTCCGATGTTCCTGCCCAGCTTCAGCCTCGCTCAGCATCGACTGTCTCGCGCCAGCTCGTGTCTTCTCCGCTGACCGCCTGTCACGTGCCCTCTGCCTCGTCTTTCACCCTCGGCTCCCACAGTATGACTACTAGGATTTCGACATATGTTGTAGAATTGTGTCATTTGTAGTTTTTAATTTGATGCGGTGGCATGAGTGGCAACTTTGTTCGCGCATGCGTGTTGGTTTGACTGACTGGAGTAAAATATCAGTTAAAAGCTAGGGCTTGTCTGTGTCGTCTGTTTTCTTCTCCATTCTGGTCTTGCTCGTACTTTTAACCTAAAACCAAAGTCTTAATTCAATGTGCACTTTATATAGAAGTGGGGCAATTATGGACACACATTCTGCAGTTTCGAACTTCATGAAGTAGGCAGATTACTTTCAAGTCATAAAAGAATGAAGTCATAATCAACATAAGCACCTTCAGTAAGGTTATCCCTTTAGATCCAGGGACATTTCACCTTCATAAGGTCATCAGTACCAATCAGCAGGTCAGGGCATTCATTCAGGACTCCGTACTGATATATGTACAAGCTTGACCTCGAGGTCACAGTGCCCTCTTTCCATGTGCTTGCAGTGGGAACCCCTCTTGCACTTGGTCCCAGATGGTGAATTTGGTGCTGGCCAGGATGTCGTCTCCTGTAAAAGAGTCGTCCAAGTAGTCGAACAATCCATTTACACCCTCGAGGAGCGTATTTGTCACCCCATGCCACTACCAACTGAAAATTAGTGCAAGCCTTTTTTTTTTTACACAACATAATGTATGAATGAGCATGCCTATTTCATTCTCTTTGTACTGAACACCTGCCAACATCGAAGGGACACATATCAGTACAAAGACCTTTGCATTCTTTGCTCTTTTGAGACTCCTTGAACTTAAACCCACTCAAACACTACAAGTTTAGAGCAGTTAATACTGCAGACGCCGGCGCCGCACGCGCGCGCGGCTTCCCCGAGCGCTGCGTTTCTCTCCCCCTGACATTGCGCAATGCCGCGCGCTCTTCGGCGGCCTCCTGCCGAAGAGCGCCCCACTGTCCTTATCAGTTGGACTTCAGACTTCAGATAGGTCGCACCCGTGTTGTACGTTCCGAAGAGGAGCAGCGGGAGTACGAGGAGTGTCGGCGCGCGCAGAAGCGACAATGGGCACGCCGCGAATGTGAAACCGCCGTTGCCGCTGCTCCCAGACCGAAATAGCAAATCTCACCAGAGCGCCAGATTCGCTGTACTTCTTTTTTCACGGGGTGGAAAGGCTCTTAATTTTTACTTGACGTATCAGCATCGATATTTTTCTTCCACAACTTCGGAACGCTGTCTCTGAATGCATAGAGTGGTTCTCTTCATAACCTTACCTTCATGGAGAACTTCTCAGCTGGTGACGGGGCCGTGAAACGCAGGCCCTCTGGAAGCCGCGCAGGCGCCGAGGGCATTACGGAGGGCCTGCAGCATGTCCTCCGAACAGAGGGCTTTTTCAGTGACGCGGCAGGCGGTGGATTCTGTTCGAATTATGGAGTAAGGGGAACTCAATCACCTGCAAATTAACGGGCCTAAGAAAACTATTACGCCGGTACGAAAACACGCTGCTCTTCCCGCAGCGTTTGCCCTACTCGTGAGTTATGGTGAAACAAATAGGCAAGCAGCGACTGACGGTACACACGTCAGAATAACAGTACGTCTTGAACACCTTAAGATGGCACTTGATCGCTCACGTGAAGCATTGGCTTAGCAAGGAATTTTTTTTTCAGGCAGGGCGGGGTGGAGGGGGGGGGGGGGGGCATGATTTGGGGTGCGAGGTACTAACCTACAACCGGCTACCACCCAACACTGAGTCGTGACCGGGAAGTTTATGACCCAGATACAGATATCATACCCAACCAACTGTTTGTAGAAGTGGCATATAACTTGTCGCTGGTGGAGGGGCGTGGGGGGGGGGGGGGGGGCAGAAAAACAGACAACTGCGCACTTGGCTCGGTCATACCGCACCGATCGCGTAATCCGCTGCTTTTCCGCAACATTTCCTGTTTTACTTTGTTATACTCCTTTAAAATGCACCTGCTTGTGGATGACACGGAATGTAAAAAGACGACGCAACTCACCCCAGCGAGCGCCATGGCGCGGTTCTCCGGGAACCAGTGCTCCGGGAGATCGTCCTTCGAAAGCTTGGCAGCCCGTTCAGCTCGCCGAAGAGGGTTGTAGCCACACTTCGATGCATCGTGAAGACACCTAGACACTTTCTAGCAAAAGGCGGTCCACGTCAAGAAGTATAAAGGCTCACTCGCGTACAGTGTTTAGGTTGGAGGAGCTCACGTCAACAAACGACCGCCGGAGACAAGTACGCAAATTGGTGCTGCATATGCTCACAGGGTAAATTAATTCGCGTCAACAGAAATAACCCACACTTCGAGGTATTTCCGGTCCAAGCTTCTTTTCGTAACCCGCGTCCTCGTTCACGTACTAGCAGTGAATTTCCGAGAGCCACAAAAAGGCCTTCCGCAATGGCCGCGGAGAACAGACAACATCGCTTTGTTTACCCCCGCCAGTCCCCGAGCTCCCGCCCGGAGCCATTCTCCACTAGAGCGCGGCGAAGTAACGTCATGGTGCCGGAAAAGCGGGAGAGCAAACGGCTTTCTCTCCGTATTGAGATGAGTCAAGTTTTCCTGCAAAAGACCCTTTCAGGATCTCATCAAGCTACATCGGCGGTCACAATTTCTTGGGCATGAAGCCTGTAATTGCAGCCGAGTCTTTGCTGAACTCTCACACAGCATTCATTCTTGATACAAGCCAAACCGAGTTCACTGCAAATGCTTGCAAAGCCCTCGCGTCCAATACATGCCCACAGTGTGTGCCTAACAATGGCGGACTTCGATCATTGGTGCTGCAGCTACTATATTCCGTTCATCCCTAAGCTGAGACGGCGGCGGGATCTACGTCCTCGTTAGACCAGTCATACGCCATCTTTCGCCACGTCATCACGCTCCCGGCCCTATCCACGCATGGAGAGCCGGGTCAGGTGATAACAGGGAGGCAGCTGACTGCTCGGCAGGTTTGTAGCTCCCACTGTAGTCTCAGCTTAACAGTGAACGGAGTATAGATGGCGCACACTTTTGAAAACGGTCTATTCAAGGGTTGTTGACAAGCTCTCGGTGGCTGCAATACAAACACCAGAAGCGCATACTATCAGTTTTAGAGCGCAGCTCTTAGGCGCCCGTTTCCGGCTTGAGCGGCGTCGCCGTCGGCGTCGCCGTCGGCATAACCGCGCGGTGCATGATGGGTAAATTTCCCCGCTAAATCTAGCGGAAAATTTTCCCCGCTAGATTTTGCGGAAAATTTTCCCCGCTAAATTTAGCGGAAAATTTTCCCCGCTAAATCTTGCGGAAAATTTTCCCCGCTAAATTTAGCGGAAAAATTTTCCCCTCTAAATTTAGCGGAAAAT
This sequence comes from Ixodes persulcatus, assembly GCA_013358835.2. Lineage (NCBI taxonomy): Eukaryota > Metazoa > Arthropoda > Arachnida > Ixodida > Ixodidae > Ixodes > Ixodes persulcatus. Next base: position 796,821 of record JABSTQ010011536.1, read on the forward strand.
TTTCCCCGCTAAATCTAGCGGAAAATTTTCCCCGCTAAATCTAGCGGAAAATTTTCCCCGCTAAATTTAGCGGAAAATTTTCCCCGCTAAATCTAGCGAAAAATTTTCCCCGCTAAATTTAGCGGAACAATTTTCACGCTAAATCTAGCAGAAAATTTTCTCCACTAAATTTAGCGGAAAAGTTTCTCCGCCCCACCCCTCGAGGTCACGTGACCCCCCCCCCGCCGTGCCTCCCCCCCCCCCCCCGAGGTCACGTGACCCCCCCCCCCATGCCTTCCCCTCCTCCTCAAGAGCTGCGCTCTAATTCGGCGTTACAGGGAGTTGTAAACGGCTTTCATTTTTTTGTAATAGCCTTTGTTCTTGTCGTGGGTAACAGTGAATCTCACCGCTGCCACCATTCCGTGGTCGAGACAGGTTAACGATGACTACTTGTTTATTGCACACCATACGTGGTCTTGTGGGCTGTCGGGTTGGTGGCGTCGATTACATGGTGAGCCTTGTCTGCTAACCCTGCTTCGTGTCTTTTTGCTGGTGCTTGTCACATGAGGCGCTGCGCTTGGCGGTGGTCGCCGGTGTTACCCACAGCAGTTCTAAACCATAATAGAAAGAAAACGAGGGTGTCAACTTTGTAACAATGGAGCAAAGAGACACATTTTAGGCTGACTTAACACGAACATATTTTACATTTTGACATTGCAAGGCAAACACAATTTTGGAAGTTCCCAGTCTAAACCAAGAAGCACGCCCCACCAAAGGATTGCGGATTCATTTCCACCACCTGAGCACGGTCTGAGGACCAGCTGAAATCTCATTAAATTCTAAATTCGCAATAGCTGCAATTCCAGTGTCCCGAGTTTACAAGCAGCAACCGCTGAAAGAGCGACATGCTATTTTCTGCTATAATAATCATCAAAGTACACTTATTTCATGCTATGCCTAAGTCTTTTGCTGATGCACCTGGAACCATATATTACAAAACCAATAAAAATAAGAAAAAAACAATCAAATATTGTCAGTTAACCTTCTGACCATTGTGGAGATCTGGCTGCCTTCTCCCGTGCCGACCCTCTGGGCCCCAATTTTCGGCCTCCGAGATATGTCATGCCTCGGGGGAGCGGCGGTGACCTCGCGCAGCACAAGGTCCGGCTGGACCGCTCCCCTAAGCCAACTGACGTCACGCGACTGGCTTCCCAAGACAAAGGAGCGAAGGCTTGAAAAGGGGAAGCCGGACAAAGAAAGGGTCTCTCTCACACGGCAGCTTGGACGGTCAGGCTCTTTGACGGGGGACGCGTGCAGCAGCGACAGGAGACGACACGCTGGCGCGGGATTCGGCGGGAGACGGGCGATGTCGCGGGGAAAGTGCGGGCGAGACGTCGAGCTGTGGACTCGACTAACGGACCGGACGGCGACCCTGCACGACGACGTCCCCATGACGCGGTGTGGACGACCACCGCTGGGACTTGGGCAGCCGCTGTGGCAGCGGACTTACCCCCGGCCTCGCTGATGACCGTCCCCCGATCCCGAAACCCCCCAAGGCAATGAGTGAGTGAATAAACGCTTTTGCCGAGAGCGAAGTATTGCTGTGTCATATTCATCCGGGAACAGGGTCTGAGGGAATCGGAGTTAGAAGCCCGCACCATGCAGTTATAATGAAATTAAACTACAAGCATGTAGAGATTCATTAAGATATATATTGAATATCTTTCTTGAATTAATTTTTATATTGTCTTATTCTTAATGTCGCATTCTTGCAAGCACATCAAACGCGGTCATCGAAATGTGACTGAGGCGTCTTGGGACATTTGGGATGCAAGTCACCAAACCACGGCTTTTGCTGGCCTGGCTGCAAGCACGCCAGTTGACGGTGTCACCGAATACCTTACTAGGAAAAATACATTCTTCTTCATTAATTTACGCCTGCGCACCCATAGTGTCAAGTGCTGCTCTCCTAGTGGTGTAGATAACACGCACCTGAGATAATGCATGAGGAGCACACCGTCGACGCTGTCGAGCAGTCAAGGGGGCCAGACAGGCCTTTCTTAATGACAGTCGCAAAAAGGTACATAGCGCATACTATTGAGTAGTACGAGGTTGAATTTGGGACGCAGTCTTTCCTCGAAGACAGTTGGAAGGCAGCAGACATTCGCCTCATACCAAAAGCCCAAGGAACAACTGGGGGGCTATGTTGCGCTTTTTGGACTCCCAGGAGACTAGGGAGAGGGAAGTGACGTCAACAACGCAGCAAATGCAGATTGGATGTTGATTTTGTTTTCTTCTGTCAACATCCAATCTGCGTTTCTCTAGTCGTTGACGTCACTTCCCTCTTCCAAGTCTCCTGGGAGTCCAAAAAGCGCAACATAGCACCCCTGGAAATAGAAAACTTTAGACCAATCTCGCTAACATCATGCTTAGGTAAGGCTAAATTACAAATAGTGCTAAGACAAGGACAGACGAAGAAGTGGACAGGACAGGTGCTAACTCACATCTGACGGTTTTATATAGAACGAGAAAGAAGTGGCTGGTGCTGAAATGGAAATTCCTAGTTACAAAAAGAGGAATCTGCATAGGTTCCTACGTTGCACCTGTTTTATGCGAAATTTATCTGTCACGTTGTGATCAGGCTATTACTAAGTCTTTATCAACTAACCAAGTCTCGCGCACCGTTCGATATGTCGACGATTACTTGGTCTTCCTCCCTATTCGTCCTGAGGAGTGTGACAGTCATAATTTCGACAGTGTGCGTACCACATTTCTGGAACAAGCCGATAAGCTTAACTTTACCATTGATGTACCAACGGACGGCATCCTAGAGTTTTTAGATCTGCTGATTACTTTCAACAAGAACCAGACCTGCTGGATGTACCACTCACGTTCTGAAAGACGTCTATTGCGCTATGACTCATCCCATTCTAAACTTGTTAAGCGAGGCATAGTGTCTAATTGTTTAAGCATGGCGTTAAAGAAGTCATGTGAGCACACAGGAAAATCAAGCTTCGAATCACAAGTTACTCGTTTGAAGGCTTCGGGTTACCCCTTTTCAGTTCTGACTGACATCGCCGAAACATTATTGACAAAGAATAACAGAAGAGAAAAACTCAAGGAGAAGAGACACCGTCCGGCTGTGTAGCCTTATATCCACAAGATACCACACAACATGAAGAAGATAGCATCTACGTTTGATGTCCAAGTTGTAATATTGGTTCCGGATAAATTAAGACGAATGTGCCCAAATATCAACAATGTCAAACAACAATATCATGAGTACGACATAAACCACAAGCACCGGTATGTCAATTGCCACAGCGGAGTGGTCTATGAAATCCCGTTCACATGTGGGAGAGTATATAGGACAGGCTGGGCGCTGCATAAATACACGACTGAGAGATCATGCTCTGACTTTGAAGTCAACACCTTTTGTACATTTACCGCCGAATTCAGAACCCTCACTCGAACTACACTCAAACTTAAGGGCCCCTCCACTTCCTCGAGGAAAGCGCGAGGGCCGGCGCTGGCCAATCGCGACGGCGGGTCCGTCGTCGCGATTGGCCAGCGCCGGCCCTCGCGCCTTCCTCGAGGAAGTGGAGGGGCCCTTAAGTTTGAGTGTAGTTCGAGTGAGGTTTCTGAATTCGCCGGTTAGCAATGCATGTGCGAGATTGCTCCTGCACACCGTTGCTTTCGGACACAAAAGTGATCAGACGTTTCCAAGACAAGAGGAACAGAGATATTTTTGAAGCTGAGATCATAGAAGCCAATGGAAAGAAATGCGTCTCCATACCATCTGCGGCGTTAATTGAGAAAGAGTTTCAGTACTTAAGGGGGATTCAACCGCTCGTCACTCAATGGGCAAATTTCGCTACACAAACCTGAGTTTCAGGAATGCGCGATAGTATTCATTCTTTTGGGGGTTACTTATGATAACGTAATGAAGGTTGTGCGGCCCTTGAATTTTTCTTTTAGAGAGCTGGAGATTTTTAATAAAATCCAGAAATATGACAGTTTTGACTGTTTTTAGCGCGTTTTGAGGCATTTTTGAAAATACAATTATTTAGAAGACAAACGTGACAAAACGCTTGGCCGTACGTACTAGGGGTGCCTATAATCTTAACTTTAAGACCATGACGAGAAAGCAAATGATTGTTGTATTTGCGTATTTGTGTAAATAAAATCACCCTGTTAATTTTAAGTCCAACTTGATAAACGAGATGGCGACACTAGTACTAAATGACTCAAACCGGAGATTTTCTTGCTGTTGCTGTTGTTGTTTTTCTCTCGAGCTCGAATTCGACCGCGATGTCTCGTTGCTCGTGTATCGGTAGCACGTGTAGCGAAAGCTCACGCTGTAAAGCTCACTGATCGTGGATTCAATCCACCGCCTCTGCCCGTTTTAATCTAGATGAGCATCGTACCAGGGCGCTGCCATGTATCCAGTCTTGTACACGTTACTAAAAAACGTAATTGATTACAATTACTATTACTCTTGGCTAAAAAGTATTCAATTAGATTACTTGATTACTCGACAGCAAAATTAATTGGACATTACTTGAAGAAGTAACCGTTACTTTTCTGATTACTTTATTGTGTGCAGACTTACATGTTTAGCGCTCATAACAATGAACTACTTCGAACCTATATTTCACATTTTCACAAGTATTAAAGAAGAAAAAACGGATTCTCTCTTCGTGGTCGTTGCACCTTCTCAATGCGAATTCGTTTGAAGAAGTTTAATGATTTGGGCGTTCGCCAGTTTGGGGGGGGGGGGGGGGGGGGAGCGAGCGGAGGGGGTTCTAGATCTTGATTGTCGCTCATTTTACTATTCACATGTGGATGAACTTGCATGTTATACAAAAGAGCAGCAGCTCCAGGATTTGAAACGGATCATGTGTAGTATCAATTAGCGGAAGAGATCGCCCGGACCAGTTCTCAACTCGAAACCTTGCTTGTCACAAAGGCTACGTAGGGGAAATAGGGAAATATTTGAACTGGCTTTGTTATATTTTGCATCCGCTTTAGACATTCTTCGGTTCTGGTTCTCCTACGGGCTGCGTGTAGGTACCGTAAGCACGATTGTTTTTTTTTTTATCATTTCTGTGTGTGTGTGCGTGAGGGGGCCAGTTTGAACGAAGGACTTACAAAGCTACATTCTGCTCCCTCAAACTTCGCCCTGAATGGCCTTTCTCACGCACTGGGGCTTTCCTGGGGCTTCCCAGTCCCAGTCCCAGCGCGAAAAAAAAAGACATTCCACAAAAAATTGTACATACAAGGGGGTTGACCTTGTTTCCTACAGCTCCGCAAAAATCATTCTTTTTTCTGTTCGAAAAAAGACGTAAATTTTATTTTTTCATTTCAGAAAAAGAAGGTGTGTGCAGGGGGTTAGAAGTAATTTTTATTACTTCAAAAAGTAATCATATCACTCTTGTGATTACTGTCTAATAAAAGTAATCAACTGATTACAAAATTACTTCAAAAAGTATTCGATTACAAGTACTTTGATTACTTGTAATGCGTACAAGTCTGCATGTATCACTATTGCGTGATGCACGTTTAAGATGTCAGACAAGCAGTGGTATACTGCACTGTCTTTCCTCTCCAACGAAGACACCAGATGCCTTCAGAGCTGACTATAACTTCCCGCTGTATAAACATAGACACAACAGAATTACAATTGATGGCTCCGTTGGTCGGCACTTTCTGAACGTTGCAAAAAAAGTAACTATAGTCATCATCAGACTCCTAGCGAAAGGCCTGATAAGGCTCTGAAGGCGATACTTTTGTTGATTCTATTGTTTTGTGTGCGCTATGTTAGCGCGCGTGGTCAAACGCTTCCATGCGCTGCAAGCGTGGCTCGTAAGCACCCTAATACCCTTGTTACACGGGCATACTTAACTGCAGTTACGCTAAGCCACAGTCAGCGCACAATATTTGCCGACAACATTCTGCGGCTACGCACTCAAAGCTATGGGCGAACGTGCGCTTGAGCATCTTAAGCACCCATCGAAACAGTGCACGCGCGCTCTTCACTTCTTATGTAATTAGCCCCGTGCGCGACCGAAAGCGTCGCTGTGGTCGGCCTACCACGATTGGCCGAACGCTGACTATGACGTCGGAAAGGGGATTTTCATCGACGGAAATAAGAGGAATGAAAGAACTTTAATTTTGACGGTGTTGGCAGTGTTCCTTTGAGAGCGCAATGATTTCAAGCTTCCACCATGCTAATAACAAACACCATCGAACTTGTTGTTTGCAAGGTAATGACGTCACAAAGGGGAACCACAGGAGGGCGCCACCAAAACTTCTCGCCGCTAATAGCTGTCCGAGAGTATTAGCGGCGAGATGTTTTAGTGGCGCCCTCCTATGGTTACCTTTCGTGACGTCATTACCTTGCGAACAACACGTTCGATGGTGTTTGTTAGGAGCATGGTGGAAGCTTGAAATCAATGCGCTCTTAAAGCAACACTACCAACACCGTCGAAATTGAAGTTCTTCCATTCCTCTTATTTGTGTCGACGAGAAAACCTTTGCTGGCGTCATTACCAGTATTCGGCCAATCGTCGAAGGCTGACCACAGCGACGCTTTTGATCGCGCACGTCGCCAATAGTGCCGTATCTGTGGTGCTGCGTAACAGCAGTTAAGCTGAGTAAACCGCGATTAAGTGTGCCCGTGTAACAGGGGTGTAAGATCGTGCAGGGTTGAGCAGAGATATCCTAGGGTGCCTCAATGTCCTTCTTTTTAGGGTGATGCCACCCTTTGTAGTACTCGTTGCCGACAGCACGCGCTCATGGGGAAAATACAAAGAAATCGACGAAAACAAAATGTCGCCATAGCACAGTGAGCGCCACAAACGCATGCAGGAACACGCTCTTTCACACGCTTCTGAACAAAAAATAAAAATAAACGTGTGGGACAAAATGGCGAGATGCCAACACCCTAAGCAAAGCACATATGAAGGCACCCTAAGATATCCTAATATATAGGGTGCCTCAATGTCCTTCTGCTTAGGGTGACGCCACCCTTTGTAGTACCCGATGCCGACAGCACGCGCTCATGGGGAAAATACAAAGAAATCGACGAAAACAAAATGTCGCCATAGCACAGTCAGCGCCACAAACGCATGCAGGAACACGCTCTTTCACACGCTTCTGAACAAAAAATTAAAAAAAAACGTGTGGGATAAAATGTCGAGATGCCAACACCCTAAGCAAAGCACATATGAAGGCACCCTAAGATATCCTAATATGTAGGGTGCCTCAATGTCCTTCTGCTTAGGGTGATACCACCCTTTGTAGTACCCGTTGCCGACAGCACGCGCTCATGGGGAAAATACAAATAAATCGACGAAAACAAAATGTCGCCATAGCACAGTCAGCGCCACAAACCCGTGCCGGGACACGCTCTTTCACGCGCTTCTGAACAAAAAAAAAAAAAAAAAAGACAAATTGGCCAGATGTCTCCAGCCTAAGCAAAGCGCACATGAAGGCACCCTACTAATATGTATTTGGAAATAAAAAAAAATAGTTGAATGAGTTGCAAAGAAGGCTAAAATACTTATTCCGTAACACATTTATATTATGAAACATTATTTCAGATATTTTCATTCTCTGTAGACCTTGTTTGGTGGCTAGTGGATATGAAAAACAAAAAAGAAGCATGAATTCTATTATTTTGAACAATTACAAAATATTTTCTTAACCAACAAACAAGTGCATACTCTCAGATGCAAATTGAATTTTGTCGTTAGCGTTTTGGCGCCCAAAACAATTTTTTTTTGTTTTGTAAAGTTAACACTTCCCGTTTTGCGGATTACTAAGAAAACCAAACGGGCCATCTATAGGTAGAAAATACGTTTGTACCTAAGGTGAGGCGTACGTTTTTTTCTTTTTTTTTCTCTTCACCTTTCTAATTTTTAGGCAAAATCAAATGAACCTCCATATAACTTTAGTGTCTTCATAAGTAACCTCGGGAGTTCACTATGCTATTGTTTGTTACGAACACCTCTTTCAAGAGTGATCTTACTATGTCACAGTGGAACGAAGCGGTGCTACCTTACCTGTCTGGAAACAAATTGGGGTGTGTGTATGTTTATACAGCATAAAACATAGTCTGCCTCAACGGGCGACTTGTCTCCCAGCTGTAGGTGATCAATTTAGCCAGTGCAGTACAACCGGTAGCCTGGGGTCTTTAACGTGCATCACGCAATAGTAATAATACACGACCGCACGTCGGTACGATGCTCATCTAGATCGAAACGGGCAGGGGTGGGGATTGAACCCAGGATCCCTGGGTTATACAGCGCGAGCTTTCGCTCCACGTGCTCCTAGCTGGTGTGCTCTAGCCCACTCGGCCACCGATCCTTTTTTTTTTTTTTTTCTTTATTGCATGGTAGTTACAGCAACATTCATGTCATTCTAACCGCGCTCCTTTTTTTTTCTTTATTGCACTTGGCCACCGATCCCTCTTTATCGGTCTGGACTCAAGCCTTTCGATCTGTTTGCGTTTGTCTTGCAAGTGGCGTCAAATGCGCCAGTGCACGAGGCCCGTGTCTCGAGCGGCTCTTGGACGCAGTTGTCGGCGCAGTACTGAAATGAGCGGCCCTTGGAAGCGAATGGCAGCGGAGCACCCGCTCCTCGCACGTGTCTTGCGCGTTTCCGCAACAATGGTTGGCGGTACTTGAAAGCCTGAATTTTATCAAATGAATTTAGTCTGCAGTTGTCGGCGCAGTACTGAAATGAGCGGCCCTTGGAAGCGAATGGCAGCGGAGCACCCGCTCCTCGCACGTGTCTGGCGCGTTTCCACAACAATGGTTCGCGGTACTTGAAAGCGTGATTTTTATCAAATGAATTTAGTCTGCACTTGCCGGCAGCGCCTTCAACTTATGGAATTTACGAGGATAACTCGAGTGCAACATGGCTTTGTGTATTTGGGTGGTTCTTTTTCGCTGACAGGCAGACAGACGGAAAGTGCCCTTTCTTGCCATATCCGTTGCCAATCTTGTCAGCTCCTGTGCACTTGGCGCGCGATTGTGGACGAGTAGTAGAGCCGCACCACTTGCTTGAACAGAGTACTCCGTGGTACAGTTCACGGGTGGGAAACGGTTGCTTCTTGTTGCATTTGACTCGACGCGCAGAAGTGAAGACCTCTTCGACGAGGCCCACAACTCTGGACGTGGAGATGTGTGGACCTCGCCCCTAAATGAGCGATGCTTAGGGTCGGCACTTTGTTTCCCAATATTGCTGTGGGCGCCGCCATCTTGGTGCTTGTACAGAGCAGACGCCACTGCCGATCGTCATGATTCAAAAGCGCAACTTCCTCGGCATTTTATTTGGTGTTAGGAAGCTCATGTAATATTGCTTTGCTCTGTCGCGAAGCGTTTAAACATTTGTGGAGGACGTAAAAGCGTTTTCTGTGATTTCAGATAAATTTTCAGATAACTGGCAGCCATGATTTTAAGCCACATTATGGACAAGTGTCTGTTACCCTGAAGCGTAGCTTATTTAGTGGCACTAGGGAAGATCATGGCGGAACAGCGCAGCACTGAGCTAGATTTCAGACGCCATGTTCTTCTATATATATATATATAGTGCCACTAAATAAGCTACGCTCCAGAGTAACAACACTTGTTCAGATTGTGGCTTAAAATCATGGTTGTTAGTTATCTGAAGATTTATCTGAAATCGCGGGAAACGCTTTTCCGTCCTCCACAAATGTTTAAACAGTTCGCGACAGAGCAAAGCAATTTTATATGAGCTTCCTAACACCGAATCTAATGCTGAGGAAGTCGCAGTTTTGAATCATGATGATCGGCAGTTGCGTCTACTCTGCACAAGCACCAAAATGCCGGCGCCCACAACAATGTTGGGGAACGGAGTGCCGATACTCTAAGCGCAGCTCAATTAGTGGCTCTAGTTCTTCCCAGAAGTGGCGCACGGCACGTGTCTCTAGCATTTCCACAAAAATGATTGGCGCCATTTTTCCCAGGATAGATGGGCTTTACTCCACACAACCTGAGAGCGCGTTTGCAGACCACTATTCAGACGAAGAGCAGGCCGATATACGACATAGGAAGTGCAAAACTGCCACTTTATTTCTTTTTTGTTTTCTAGCTTTAAATTAAGATCTTTTTTTTTTTTTTTTTTTTTGCAAAACAACGTTTGCGTGTTAAATGTGGTGGTCCAAACGGCCGCAACACCGCACCTTGTACTTTCGATAATTTCGAACGTGGATGGAGCTTTGAATTCATTGAAATCAAAGCTTATTCTACGTTTTGTAAGCCACTGGAATCTACGTTTGTACTGGCTCGTATATCGCGCCGCCTGTTGGCCGCTTCCTCCAGCGGCGGACGCAGAGCGAAGAAGATCTAGCTCGAGGTCGACGGCGAACAGCCCGTGGCCCGAGCCCACCACGAGCGCCCGACCTGCATGCGCAGCTGCGAACATGCAACTCGTTTGTTCCGGAAAAAGTCTGCGCCATCTATGAGGAAAAGGGTACAAATAAATAGCGGTTGAATCCCCCTTAAACCATTATAAATGACAATCTTCGCACTTACGTTTGCACGAGAGCGCGTGAGGTGGGGCACCGGGTGGATCCTCGCGCTCACGCAGGTAATGCTTTGGCTATGGTGCATGTTGGGTGTAAAACGGATTATAGGCTGATCCAACGTTAGGCTGATCGGCGACTTATGAGCGATCACTTAATTTTTTTCATTAATTGTTTTTTAGTCTTATTTTCGTCTTTCACGGTCTAGAGATTTTTTTCTACCCCTTAAAAAATAATATCGGACCTCTTGGCGAATATGTGCTGCCACCTAGACACGCGAATCGATTCGAGACTAGGTGACTGGAAAACAACGCGCGCACAAGGCCTCTCCCCCCCGTTCCACACCCAAAATGTCAGCTACATCCTGTTCACCCATTGAGGCGATGTGACCTAGATACGGCTCCCCCAAGCTCACCTTTGTCCTCATCGTGCGTAATCTTCCGCCCCGAGGTCGACACAACGAAACCGCTCAAAGGCAAGAAATGCAAGATGGCGGATTGTTTGGAACTAGATACTCTCGAACCCAGGCGCATGAAATACTCCGCGCATGCGCACCGCGTATTTCTACAAAAGGTCCATTATATACCATTGTTCAATTTTCTACATCTTTGTTTTGGTCAACTGTGTTTCATACCCAATTCACACGACCGTAGAGGTGCCTTTAGTTAATGGACCTTTATTCTCTGCGGCCAATGAATTAACGATCTTCCGCGCGTGGCGTGTGCTCGCGACCCAAGAGCACGGGCTGATTCGCCGATAGCAAAGGGCCCTATGTTAAAGGGATACTGAACCAAGGAATTCAGTGGCCATAATAAGTGGCGTACGTTCTTTCCACGAGCCAGCAGCCGCCGGTGTGCGCGAGCACACGCAACAAAAATGACGTCAAAGACCTCCATTCGCGGTTAAGATGACAGTGAAATGTATGGGCTTTGGGCCAAAGGAGAATAAAGACAAGTTTTTCATCTGCACAGTGGTGTCTGGTGTAAAAGGTAAGCGATTGATTGGTCTAACAAGCACGTAGCTTTCTCTTGTAGAGATGAAAAGCCTGTCTTTATTCTTCTTTGGCCCGAAGCCCATGCATCTCACTGTCCTTTAAGTGCGAATGGAGGTCTTTGACGTCATTTTCGTTGCGTGTGCTCACGCACACCGGCGGCTGCTGGCTCGTGGAAAGAACGTGCGCCATTTATTATGGGCACTAAATTCTTTGGTTTAGTATCCCTTTAAAGGTAGCTTTATGTTGACCAAGTGAATGGGGTATTAGTCCTATTAGTCTAACAAGCTCCTTTATTAAAACGCCCCGGCTGAATTATTTATTCTCCTTTTTTTCAGCACCAGCCAATGCCTTCACCTTCTTCTTTCTCGTTGTATTCAAAACCGTCAGTTGTGAGTTAGCGCCTGTCCTGTCCACTTCTTCGTCTTTCCTTGTCTTAGCGCTATTTGTAATTTGGAATGTATAACCAACTAGCCCGCCAGAATATTTTGATATTTAGGCAAGGCATTGAGAGGGGTTATACACTCTAGGGTAATGAAGTATCTCAATAGGGAGAGCCTCATTCCGAACACGCAATTTGGGTTCAGAGCTTATATGTCGACTCGGGATGTTCTACTTTTAATTATAAGGACCTATTAGAAAGCCCGAAGAAGTGACAGACGAGGTGCATCCTGGCCCTGGATTTGAAAGGCGCATTTCATAATGTCTCACACGAAAGTGTGCTCCAAGGCCTCAGTGACATTAACTGTGGTAGGAGGACCTTTGAGTGTATACGTAGCTTCCTAACGAACCGAACGGCTATGTTAACGCTGGGTAACATGACCTCCAAGGCCTTCAAACTAGGATCAAAAGGAACGCCGCAAGGAGCGGGGTCTACCTGAAGCGCTGAGGGCGGTTGCCGGAGGGGAACACGCCATCTATACATATGCTGTTACCCTGTGGTGCAGGACAGGCAGTGACGCGGAGATTGAAGAAAAGCTACAAGAAGCAGCTCGGATAATTAACAAATATGACAAAAGTTGCGGGATGAAATGCGCACCGAAAAAATTTCAACTCTTAATTCTTAGAAATCCCTACGAGAAGCTGGAGGATTACATTGAAATTGCAATCGGCGGGATGGGGGTGCCCAAGCCAATGAGAGATTTGAATACTGGGCCAGCTCGTCGGTCATTGAAGAGTGAACAAAATTGACAATCAATAATTTGGACACTATGACCACGCGAGTGTGTGGGATTCTTAGAAGGATCAAAAACCGTAGGCAAGGCATAAAGAAGAAGGATCCAGCTTGTCCTGGCGTTTATAATTTCCAGAATCTCACTGGACTCTCTACCTCGTCCTGAGTAAGCGGGTTTCACATGCAGCGATTCCACGGCCGAAATCGGTGCCGCTAGCAGCGCGGCGGCACGGATCGCCAGGTTCCATTTCACATGAGTAACATGAAAGTTTTCTGCCGTTGCGATGGGCAGTGTTGCTTGTAGCAAGCAGATGCGCACAGTCGGTTACAGTGGCTTCTAAAAACAATTTTAATGCCCTAGTTTTCAGTTTCCCCTTTAATTTCATCTTAATAAAACAAAACAAGTGTTTAAAATAATAAATAGACCTTAGTCTTTCTTTTTTTTTTTCCAAACTTCGTTGTTGCAGAGGTTGAAACTTGGATCATCCTCGGCAGCGTCACGGGCAGCACCTTCCTTGGCTGTAAAGACTCCAACTAATATGGCCGACCCGAACCTCCAGGACGGCGTTAAAGTATTTGGTATTTCCGAAATGGGCATATGTGCTCATGATCCGGAATATGTTCATCTATGGAGACTGGAGAGTATCTTCTTAACTAGCGCTCGCACAACCGTCTTCCGATTAGCGTATCTTGCGTTCGCTGCAGTTGGTACTCAGGCGGGGAAAGTAAAAAAGAGCCGCGTAATTAACTGAGAAAACCAATTCCGAGGAAAGGGACACCAAACCCCCTCCTCCATAATCTCCTGAAACGTTCCGACACGACTGCTGAAGCAAAGAAGCTCGACCCGCCTTAAAAAAAAAAAAAAAAAACCGCAAACCAGTCACTTGCGTACTTTCTCTGCTTGTCGTCTGCTTCAAGAACGTGAAAACTCCGCCGTCCTATGTGCCAGCTTTCCCGCAATGTTTCTCTTTCTGTCACGTGATTTAGTGGCCAGCGCGTAAGCTGCCGCTCTGCCACAGCGAAAAATTTCCAACCTGGTGGAACCGTGCCGCTCTGCCGCTGCGGCTGGCCAGAGCGCCGCGACGGCAGAAATCGCGCCGCTCTAGGGCCAAATACGCTGCATGTGAAACCCGCTCAAGGCGGAGAGGCAGAAACTCGATTTGATGATAAGAAGGGCGTATCGAAGTGCGTTGGGGCTCCCGGAAAGGACAGCAAACGATCTGCTCCTTAAACTCGGAGCTCACAACACAATCGACAAAATTCACGAAACTCAGATTGCATCTCAGTTCAAAAAATTAACGACCTTGGCAAACGGTTCATGGTTGCTGGAGGAACTCGAAATGGCGGTACTATGCGGGTCCCACGGAATCGAGGACTTGGAGCAGGATCTGCCGCTGGAAGTAAGACAAAAGTTAGTTGTTAGTAGAATCCCACGCAGTATGTACCATGAAAGGGATGCGGGGAGAAGGAAAGCCAGAGCAGCTGCCCTAACCAAGACGTGGGACAGCAGGAAAGGAACGATGTACGTGGAACGAGGAAGTCCGGCGTGGGGGGTGGCAGCAGTAGCGGTGGCCAACGTGCAGGGACATATCTTAAGGATTGCGTCGATAAGGGCGGAGCTCTGAAAATTTTTCTGGTAAGCGGGTTGGATACCAACCAAAGCTGAATACGGCTTTACATATATTATGTCGTACCCCTGGAGAGTTCCGTAATAATGGTTGTGATTCACTCTGACACCAGAGTGCACAACAGGAGAGCACAGCGTCATACAAGCGCGTGTCATTAGAGCGCGCGTCTCGAGAGCGCATGTGCGCGCCACGGGAATGATGGATATTGGGGTCTTAAAACACATGTTGTCATGGAACTGAAATTTCGACACGAATAGACCGATCTCACCAGCCAGTTTGACTACGCGACCGCTGCCGCAATGCATCGATGGAACTTTAGTGACAGTGTTCTAGAGAGTTGTAGAGGCAAGAGCGGCGGCCGCTTTGTGAAGATTTTGCGCGTAGACGACACCATGGCGCTGCTGTTTGTGCCATAGGAGCGCGCCGGCGCCCCCGTCAGCCCCATCGTCAGCGCTGTTCGGCGCTTACTACTGTGGTTCGACTGGAGTTTTCACGGTGCGAAACAATTGCTAATGTGAAAAATTGTAGTTCTGCCTTTGGATTAAGGCGGCGGTCCCACGGCGGCCATCTTGAACAAGCCATTAGTTCAACCACTAGATGGCGGCACTCATCCGTGTGTCCTAGAGTTCCTGTATAGGCTCCGTAGGGAGTATTCACTGGCGGCCATAGCAGTGTGCTCGGCTGCGGAGCGCGTGCTGAAAGCGAGCTTCCACAGTTCTTTCGCCACGTGCATTCCGCACCACCAAGATTGCCGGTCTTGGCAGCCTATTAATGCGAGCTCGTTCTGAGCATGCGCTCTAAACAGTGACCTCAAATATGGCGGCCAGTGAATACCTCCTATACAGGAACTCTAGTGTGTCCAGAAAGCAGGCTCGTGGCAGTCATGTTCCCCCTCTGTTCTTAATTTCCTCCTTTCTGCTGCTCGCCCGTGCACGTTCAGCGCTCAACGCGTGCTCCCGCTGACACAAATGCCAGCAAACGTGCCAGTGGTGCTATTGGGCAGGAGATCGAACTATAGGGGGCGCTTTATCGAGCTTGTTGTTCCCACAGCCCGGTGTTTACCAACACAGCGTAACAAAGAAATTGAACCTGGCCGAGCACGGTCTGGGCACGAGCGCTTCGCTCTGACCAGTGCTTTGATCGCACGAGGAGTGGCCTTCGAATCGTCATCTTCGATTTCTCGGATAAAAAACAAACAATAAAATACGGTTTGTTGTCCCCACAGCTGAAGCGCACCGCTAGAGGCGTGACTGTTCGATCTCCTCCCCAATGCTTTAGAGAGTTTTAGTAGACCGTTTTCATTTTCCGCTCCGCTCTGAAGGTGCCAAACTGCGCATGCGCGGCCTGCTTCAGCGGAATGGAAAGCAGAGGTCCTAAAACGCGTTTTAGTTGACCGTTTTGCTTCAGCGTAAGAGCGTTTTGAGAGCGTTCGAGAAATTCGCTTGCGTAGCCCCACACGTGGACGTTTATAGTACTAGTAAGACAGAAAAACTAAACGTTAACACCAAGAAAGTGAAAGGGAGCGTGTTTGTAAAGGTGGTAAAAACCAAGGCGAGAATAATGAACACAAAAGAGTAGGCACACACCCGAAGCATATTACGCTATAAAAAATAAATGTAATCGCTCCACCCTGTGTGCGAGTGAAGCCGAAGGTATAACAATGAGCATGTTGCTCTAAACGGCACTTGCACTGCACGAGCGCGCGTGCTGGTCAAGGACACTGAAAGGTCGGCACTCGCTCTTGTAGCTTCTGCTCCACTCGAATTAAAACTGAAACAGATTTACGTATTCGAAGTAGAAAACTGAAAGAAAAGGACGAAGTTTGCGCATTCCGAGTACACCCTTTTGCGAAGTACGAGTCCAGCTCAAGGCTAGCAAGACACCTGCACGATGAATCCCCGCGGTTTTCAATGAAGGAGACTTCTACTAACGAGGTTAAGCTGACGAGACATCGAATCAGTGATTTGTATCCCTCATGCCATGAAGCGCCGAAGCTTCCTTTCCGAACGCGCTTTGCTGGATATTGCCAACGTAGAAGAGAAACCCTTTAGGTGGCAATCCCGCTTAAAGAAGGACCTGACTGCTCTGCAAGTGGGCCTCCAAATCCCAGCACCCGACAGATCGACGCAGGGTGTTGCCAATCTGGCCAGACGCTTTGCATGGATCTTTGTCAACTGGCCTATCGCAACCGTCTGTTCGAAGTTGGATGAGCGCTTGGACGGAACTTGTCGGTGTTCTCCAGTATTGAGAACCTCATCGTGGTTCACGTCAACGAGAGGTTAGACCACCTGCTCGCTGACATGAACAAACATAGGGGGTTGACCCTGGCGAAACTGGAGCTGTGCTCACAGGTGAGACCCTGCATGGTTTGTGTAAATTTCGTGTTTCCATTGTTTTTAGCGCAGCTGCTCTGTATACTAAAACGTTACTCTTTTTGATACGCCAATAATTTACGTATTTACTTTTGTTTCGGCACAAAAAAAACAAGGTGTACATGGGTAGTGTCAGGACAAGTCACGACGAGCGCGCTTTTAATCTGTGAGTTTTAGTAGGCCACTTTTATGAGCCCTCTATGCTCTACTTTACGCTCTGGAAGAAGCATCATCCCCACCGCGCATGCGTAGCCCGCTCTGAGTTGGAGCGTATAGCTAGCGGAGTGAGCGTGCGCTCCGCTTTACAAGTTGCAGAGCGGACTTCCCTCAGCGTTCTTAGCGGGATCGCTTGGATCTCAAGATGGCTACACTTGCTCAGTACGCGTCGATGTTTTTCACCTTGACCTCAGCTTGAAAGAGGCCGAATCAAGAAGTAAAACGTACGTCCCACGCGTGAAAAGTAAACCATTCCATTTGAGTTTTATGTAACACAAAAGAACATAGTCAAACGAAGTGAACGAGTATCACTTGGCAACCAGCACGGTGTCGGTAAAGTCGTCGCGTTTTTGTGGGCCTTCTATTGCTATGCAATCAGATGTACTGGAGCGCGTGCTTGAACGCCAATTATACCTGTACACGCGCCCTCCTGTCGAAAATGACACTGAAAGTTGACCACGAGCATAGCGCTCGCTAGCCGCACCAAAAAAAAAACCATTCCTCTCAACTTTATTTATTCATATTCGCTCGCAATTGTTTCATTGTTTAAAGGTACATTTATACTCCAACGTAACGTCGTCGGGCGCCGCGTAGCGCAGCGCGCGCAGGTACTTATTGGTTGCAGATATCGAGTTCCTGGTTGCCGGCCAATAAAAGGCGCGCGTTCTGCGCTACGCTGCGTTCAGTGCGCTCGACGTCGGAGTATAAACAGCCCTTAACTTTCCTCCGGAACTGTTCGCCTTGGATTTCCTTGGTAGATTTAGAAATTAATAGAGACTTGAATGCAGCCTTTTTAAAAGTGCATGCCATGTTGCACCTATTCTTCAAGACCGCCTTATTTTGGCCAAGCGTCTAGGGAGCAAGAGAGCTGCGTCATTGTTTGTCGCGGATGCGAGTCTAAATGTATTAGACACGAATGCTGCGTCAATGCTGAATATGAACTCTGTTCTAGTCACAAGTCTCGCACTAAAAGCGATGCCCAAAATATAACGGCCGAATATGTTACCCGGCGGTGTTTTGCAAAGAGTTACCAAAAACCAGACAGGCATAAACAATTCAAAATTTATCAAACACAACACTGGACTTCTAAGCAATAGCGGTAGACTAGAACGCGTTTCAGAAGTTTCGTTTTGAATGCACAGTTTGACGGCCTCAGAGCTTAGCGAAATTAAGAAAGAACTTTTTTTTTTAATTTACGATATACATTTTTTTGCTACCCTACCATGGAAATACTCTTTATCTTATATGAGTAACAAGTCCCATATCACATGTTTTGGTAGTGTTCAAATACTGCCGTGTTGTAAGAGTGCCTTTTTCTTCTTTTTATTAGGCCGTCAAAGACAAGGGAGCACCCCTGGACAACTGTTGGGGTTTTGTTGACAGCACAGCACGTCCATGCCGTCCATCAAAGAATCAGAAGCCATACGTTTCTGGTCACAAGAGGGTACTCGTCGTGAAGCACCAGGCAGTGATGTGCGCAGACGGCACAATTTGTCAGCTGGACGAACCGTACATAGACCATGGGCATGTTTCTTGTTTTTAAATATTAGAGTGCGTAAACTGATCACAGTGAATCATATCCAAGCTGTCGTACTGAGCAAAATACTTGTCCAACTAGGCTGAAAGGCGTCTAGAAATATTTTAATAAAAATACATTTACTAACGACTCCCATTTTACTTCTCAGATGTGCGTGTAAATATTGCATCTAATCAAATTACAGTGTTTCTGTCAACTTCAGCATTGTAAAAGTAGCTTGTGTTGCGTGGCCTTCTATTATAAGAAAACACCGTAGCACAGGTGAGGCTGAAAATAGGCAGGAGCTTAAGCCGAAAAACGCAATTTCAAAAACACAAAAAAGAAATGAAAAGTGAAGCCAAGCAAAATGGTTTCATCTCATCCCCCAAGGCAGATACATACACTGCGCTCCTGTGAATACGAACACGATAAAATCGCTTTTATTTGCAGTTTATTTCTTTGACAGCTGTTGAGAGAGCTGAAAGTTTGTCGCTCAGATTAGTGCCCCAAACGAGCGCTTTATTCCACACCAATAGGTTGATGTCAGCCCCTCGTATATAAGGTGAAAAATAAAAACAGGATATTGATTGTCCCCGGTAACAATGTCACGCAGTGTACAGAAACACCAAGGTACCCTATCACAAACCGAAGCATACAAAGAAGAAAAAACTCATTCCATTGGGAAAACAAAAAAAGTAGAGATATAAATGGAGCACTCACTTTCGCTAATTTGCACTGTCTTGCTGCCTAAAGCAACCTAACAAAATATCTGTCCATTTGCCGACTGCTTTAGTCTTTAGTCTTTAGTCTTTATTTTTTGGCTCTGGAGAGACGCGGCACCGCGGAAAAGCAGGAGCCCGTATACCATGGAGGCCCGCGGTGCCGCGTCTACGAAACATGATAATGTGATGAGTATGTACATGCAAGATGACGACGACATGGGTTGTTGCAATTGGGGAGGATGGCAGTCCGATTCGCAGAAGTCCAGATTTCGTGGAGGCGGGTTGGGCGGGTGAGCAGCGAGCCATGGGGATCTGGCACGCCGTTCGATCGGTGCATGAAGGAGCCCCAGGAACATGATGGCGGCGTTGCTCACTGGGGTCCACTGGGGTCAAAGCATCAGGCTTCAAGGAGGTAGCCCAGCCAAAGTAGAAGCTGCCGCCTCCGAGGAACCGAGGCCCAGGGGCTCAGATTAACCGCCGAATTCAGAAACCTCACTCAAACTACACTCAAACTTAAGGGCCCCTCCACTTCCTCGAGGAAGGCGCGAGGGCCGGCGCTGGCCAATCGCGAGGACGGACCCGCCGTCGCGATTGGCCAGCGCCGGCCCTCGCGCCTTCCTCGAGGAAGTGGAGGGGCCCTTAAGTTTGAGTGTAGTTTGAGTGAGGTTTCTGAATTCGGCGGTAAGGCACCGCCGTCGCCCGGTGTGTCATCCAGGCAAGGCAGCACCTGCCCCACCGTTCAGGGGCCGCGAAGGGATTGCAGCCAGCGATTTCCCGAAGGAGCCAGAGGTGCTCGACCACCGTGAAACGTTTTCTTAAGGACGCCGTTTCAAACAAAGTCTGCGCAGCCATCTTAGTACAGCGAGGTTGATAACGGTCAAACGCGCTCCCAAGCATGCTTTCAAGTGGCGAGCACCCATTTCGAATTCCTTTTCAGAAAAAAACACCATCTACTGAAGCTTTACTGAGAGTGGAACGTGCTTCCTAAAATGGCAAGGAAAGCGAAGCTAGCGGAGCTGACGCTTCACGCTCAAATCCCAGAGCGGGTCGCGCATGCGCGATGGCGACTCCGCTTTCCATAGAGCGGAGCGAGAAAGCGAAAACGGTCTACTAAAACTCTCTAATGTTTCACCTTATGACGTACCGCAGAAAAGGCTACAAGCGCGAGCTCCTTGCTCTAGGGCACATCTCGGCGGCACAAGCTCTCGTGCGGTAAGAGCAGCTCCCAACGCTATGAGCTCGCGCTTCTAGCCTTCTCTGCGGTACAACATAATTGGTGCCTAGCCAGCTCATCAACCCGATCGAGAGTGCCTAGCTGGGCAAAATTTGTTTTTGGATCCTGGCTTTGTTCCACGCTGCAGGGTTGGCAAAGCGATTTGGTTAGAGGCTAACAAATCACTAGCTATCGTTTTAACTATTAAAGCACTAAAAACATAGTCATTCAATCAATGAAGAATGTTATCAAACGATAAAGAACATATATAAGACATGCCTTGTCAGCATTTCGTGAATGAAAGAGGTTTTGCACGACATAAACGTTTAAATTCATTTTCGCTGTAAGTCGGAGCGCAGCTGGCATAACAGGTCAATGAAGCCAGTCAAAAAGAGCCAAAAACACCATGTCACGCAGCTCAACGTCTTATAGTGCGTTTTTTGTCCCCGGTCAAAGCAATCAAGCGCAAACCATGGACCATGGCCTTGCGCTTTTAGTATGCGTGTTTGTGCTTGTGTACCTTATACCCCATTCACACGGCCAGCATAAAGGTACCTTTAACGTAGGTCCCTTTGGTATCGGCGAATCAGCCCGTGCTCTTGGGTCGCGAGCACACACCACGCGCGGAAGATCTTGAATTGATTGGCCGCAGAGAATAAAGGTCCCTTAGCTAAAGGTACCTTTATGGTTGTGTGAATGGGGTATTAGTCTTTGACTGCATTGTGTTCTATGATAAAACAAGCAATAGCAGACTCTTTTTCACGACGGGTGTTCAGAGGGACGCTCTATATAACTCATCATTTTGATGATAGTTTGATTAAACTTGATTATCAGTTATCTCACCTTATAAATAACCACCCCAAATATTGTTGAAATAGTACGCAAAGGTCGAAGATTCTGCATATTCAAGAAAAAAGTAAAATTGTATTTTTCAGTCCCAGTGACCTAAACTTAAAAATTTTTAGTCGAGTGGGTGGCAGATTTCAAAGTCTGTTTTATAGTGCTTTTGATAATTTTTTTTCAAAAATAATTAAAATAGTTGATAATTTGATGTTGAAAAAAATATACAAACGTCTTACATGTGTATATATTTAGATATATATATATATATATTTCTGTTTGAACGCAACAGAAATGGGGAATTTTACAGTAACCCTGACATTTTATGGTAATGAATGTGATCTCAGTGATGGTGATGTGAATGATTTCTATTTCAAACTTTTGTTGACGTTGATGATTATTTATTGTGACTACAATGCTTAGCTAATGTCAATTTGATTATTTTATGTATAATTATTTTTTATGCTGAAACTGGTCCTGTACACTGTTGAATGCTGTAAAAAGGGACTGATGGCCTGGTCAAAAGACTTTTTAATGCGAAAAGATTATTTGCCTTATAACGCGAAAATCCGTTGTCGTCGTCGGCGGCATGACCGAGAGATGGCACAAAAAATTGCCGATGGCGCAAAGAGTAAAAACACTTTAGAAATACCCGGATTGACGTCACATTTTTCACGCAGGTTCCTATAAACTAAGTAAATGAATGGTGCTTGAGAGAGAAACTCTGTTACATTTCGGTCTGAATGGGAATCGAACCCGGGCCTCCGGGGTGCGAGACGGGCACGCTTCCCCGACGCCACGGCGGCTTTTTTGTTTTTCTTTATTGCCGACGCCACGGCGGCTCCACGGTCCTGGCTGACTAAGGTGTGCCTAGTGCGTGCGTCACTGCACACGTCCCGTCACAACCATCTGGCTGACTGCAGGTTTGCCCAAGTGCGTGCGTCATTGGGCACGTGACGGCGCAGCCAATGGGGAGAAGGTGGCGGGTGCTGCCTCCCGCGCGTCACACACCGAATCACCAGAAATAACTTTAAAGCATGTCAAAAAAATAAATCGAAAACATTTCACCAAAGGGACTACAATGCTTTCGCATTCCCACACGTAAGCAGTCGTGTCTTTGCCGAATCTTTTTTTTTTTGTATTCTTTTGTCACAGCCCCTCAGATACATGTTTGTCTGGAAATAAGGATAATTATTTTTATTATTAACTCACGCACACTTGTTGTCGTAATATTTATTTTTATTTTTACAACATTTACACGGGAGAACCGCCAAGCGGTCCAGATCATCCAAAGTTCAGTGTGTCTTCACGTTCCTATGGCCGTCTGCACGTTCACGTTCAAAAGGCAAAACACCCTAGACCGTCGTCTCTTTTCAAGTGACAACGAACCGTAGACCACATGAAGGTATATGCACGCTGTCTTCACGATAATTGAGAAATTTGACAGATAGAAACACCTAATCAACCGACTTTTACAGCTTCCAAAATCCCTCGTAATAGCCGGTCGCCACTCCGCGCCAACTACAGACTCGTCAGTGAATGCCGAGGTGGCCAGAGACATAAAGCCACTAGATGTGTTGGCGTTTGCCTGCAAGTAGCGTCAAATGCGCCAGTGCACGAGAACTGTGTCTCGAGCGGCCCTTGGAAGCAAATGGCGGCGCAGAACTGAAATGAGCGGCCCTTGGAAGTGAATGACCTCGGATCAGCACCCTGTCGTGACACGTGTCTTACGCGTTTCCACCACAATGGTTGGCGGTACATGTAAGCGTGAATTTTATCGAGGGACTTTACAACGACAGTTCGTCTCTCGCCATCTGTGCACGTTTCCACTGTTCACAAAATTGACCGCATCTCCACGTGGTGAATGATGTTGCTTGGGGCGAAGCTCTGGTGGTGCTTGTCTGCGTAGACGCCGAGCCGCAGCATGCAGAGCCTTTTCATTCATATCAGTAGGAGAATGTGTGGTTTTCTTCTTTTTCTTTTTTTAAGAAGACATGGGATGGCATCTCAGAACCCCCTACTCTTTTTGTTTCTTCTTTTTCTTTTTTCATAATTTTTTTCATCTTTTTTTTCCAATTATTTTTTTGCCCTACACGAGCACGTGAGCATGTGCTCACGTGCTCGTGAGCACGTGATCTCACGAGCAGAAGCACGAGCACCCGACGCCGGCCTACGGCGGACGGACATACGGACATGGCTAGCCCCTAAGGAGCTTCGCCCCTAAAAAGCACAATCTACGCATGCTAAATCACAGTCCAGCCAGCGCTCGATCGCAGTTGCAGCCAGCCAGAAAGTGCGCATGCATAACACACAAACACAGCAATGAACGCGCCCTCGTACGCTTTTATGGAAAGATGGACTCCGTTACTGGCGCGGGCGCGTGGCTTCATTTATCGTTTCGTTTGCGCGAGAACACGTGCAAAAGATCTGCGAGATCAAACCCCATGCTCGCGCAAGCAGCTTTGCCAGCGTTGTACACTAAGTTCAAAGTCTACTGGGCATTCGTGGTTCCAATGAGGCATGGGATCCAATTCAAAGAGTAGATTTGCATGCGACATATGAAGCACAGATGTCCCGCGGACTAAAGTTATAACTCGGACTGGGCGTCAATTTTAATCAAACAATTAATCAATATACCTATTGCTATATTACCCAAGCATCAAGGAGAATGCAGGGATTGGTGTTTCACGAGCCACACGCGCACGCCTTCCCCGTATAAATGATGCGGAGTGAATAACCAAAATAAAGCGCTAATGAACGCGCGTGCAAAATGCCATTTGTTTTAGGCTTCTTTTTAGGACAGTTACTGCTGCAGACGCGAGCACGTGCGATGCGTGGAACACTATTCCCTGCATTCTCCTTGATACTTGGGTAATTTAGTGATAGGTCTATGGGCTCAGCTGTCTGCGCTAAACGGACAATCGCCGGCTGCCTTCAGGGACTTATGCGGAGCACGTCTTTCTCTTCGTAAGCTTAAAGACAAGTTTGTATAGACAAACATTGAATTATTGTAAGCCGAAAGTTATTTTAGTCGGCTCACTGCAGTTATTTCAAGCAAGTATAATTTCAGACATTTTCTATCGCAGTGGTCGGGGAGCAGTTGTTCAGGATGGCTCAGGCGGCGTTGGGCATGGTTGTGTGGTCGCACCCCTACGCGGCTAAAGAAATCCCACTGCTCCTCGGCGACAGTGAAGATCACAAGGAAACCGCTCTCTAGCCCGGTTATGGAAGAACATGTCAGGGCAGCACTGAGCATCTCGCTTGATTTTATTTCGCAACACTCATTGCGAAGACTCCGAAGAACGAAAGAGAAGCGCGAGGAAACTTCACGAGTTGTGATTCTGGTCCGGCTTGCTAAAAAAGCGTCTCAACTGAGACTGAGTGAAAGAAAGCACTGCGAAGGGTTGGGCGCGCGGCTGTCTTGAGACGCGGCTTGAGTGCCACTCAGCTCGAGCGCTGGCTTTGGCATTGCTTTCTTTCCACAGTCTCAGCTGAGTCGCTGTTTCTAGCAAGTCGGACCTAGGGTGCCTCAATGTCCTTCTGTTTAGGGTGATGCCATCGTTTGTAGTACCTGATGCCGACAGCACGCGCTCACAGGGAAAATACAAAAAATCGCAGGAAACAAAATGTCGCCGTAGCACAGTCAGCGCCACGAGCGCGTGCAGGGACACGCTCTTTCACGCGCTTCAGAACAAAAAATAAAAATAAGGGTTCGAAACAAAATGGCCAGATGTCATCACCCCAAGCAAAGCGCACATGAAGACACCCTAGTCGGACCTGGCTGCATATAATTAGTTGCAAAGGACAAGAGTCATGGTTGGTGTAAAGCACAAAGTGGAAGCTTGGAGTCGTTCCATTATTAAACCAGCACCATGAAAGTTGATCGTCTGGCATTGTTCTTATTTGAATAAATGAAATAAAAATTTATCCAAAGAAAGACGACTTAGTGAGGGTTTCGCACATGTGCAACGCTTTTGATAGAGCACTTCATGGAAAGGGGGTTTATTAGACCCTTTCTTGAGCCTCAGATTTGAGCCACGATGACTGGCTGTTTGTTGCCTTACCATGAGGTCCAGTCACTGCGGTTTCCACATAAACACACTGTACACATAACACTCTCCGTAAGTTGTCTACGAGTAGAGTGACATTAAAACTAAAAATCTCAAATCTCTGCACAATGGCGAACAAAACAGAACCAGCGCGGTTGGAAAGTTGGAACCTTAAGAAAAAATACCTGTTAAAAATCTTGGAGTGGAGGAAACAAATTCTCCTTCGTCGTCACCATAATATGGAGTTCAATACTTGCACCTTTCGTGGTGTTGGAACATGGCGGACAGCATTGAATAGCTTATTTGTAGGCACTAGGCGTTTTCGAGAACTTGCTCGTGACCCTTGTAACGCGCTTCTCGTTGTTTTTTGTTTCTTGCAAGATTAACTGTGACGAGGAAGTAGCGCGAGGAAATATTTGAGAAAAGAATCCTCTGCGTCAGGGACAGAATCAGCGCCACTTTGCCTGAACTTCTCAACCTCGAATTTCAGCCATCTTTCAAAAGATGGCGCAAGTGCGCGTCGTCTGCTAAAACATGGGTCCTTTCAAAAAATTACAATCATAGAACGTGATTTTATTTAGAACGAGAAAAGCACTAATTAAAGAATCCTTGCTTAAATAGCTGCCCTCTTCTTTGAATCCGATTTCTTGCGTACAGAGTCGAGCTTCAAAATAGTCCCATGATTTAAACATATTTTAAACAAATCTGAATATGAATACGAAAAAATTACGCTTCTAGTGAACCAGCTCAGTTCCTGTAGCATACAATTAAAAAAAATGAGGTCAGATGCCAGAACGCTGTCTGAGAAAACCAAGAACGCGTTCAGGGAATTCTTAGATATTTTACCATAATCAAGTTGTGTTTACAAGAGAACGGCTGGCGTTGCACTTCTAATATTTTGTATTCTGAGTTCCTATTTTTACCACAAGCATGCTCTTAAATGTCGTTGCTGCGTTATGATGTGAAAGTGAGTTACGAGACTTCAAAATCACATAAAAAAGTCTCTTTTTGAATAAATGTTACAAAATGTGAGCGTGCTAAATAACAAAAACACGTATGCACGAAACTAGACGAGTCCTTCTTCTATTCAATAAAAAAATAAGAACGAGTCTTGGATGCATTACAAGTCTAGAAACTTGGAATGCATAGAGGTATGTCTTCGAAAATATCAAAACTTGCACTTTTTGTTTTCTTATTGTGCGTTAAGTTTTGAAATATGCGTATCATATTTTGCACTAAAAGAGTGATGATGAATTGGCAATTTAATTGCAAAAAGAATGAAATACGTAACACACACAGACGCGACATTTGCACAGCAAACAGGAGCGTTAGCAGAGCTGCCACCGGCATTATAGTTGGGGCCGTGGGACCGCCGCCTTAATGCCTCAAGAGTGTGTGCTATCCTCTACTTGAAATATTCGCGTGTTGTGAGGGAGATTATTTGATTAATATCGACTCCTCCCCCCCCCAATTCGCAACTTTCAGCGATGGTGGTACCGCGGTGTGAGAATCGAGCTCCCTAGCTCCTGGATGATTGGCCTCGTAATAAATGGGCTTGCCTACACCTTCCTGTCGTGAAAATATAGCGTAAGGCTCTAACGCTGCTCGTATATAGCAAAACTAGAATTACTTACGCGTCGCGGACCCAGCCTCGAACCACTGTTCTACGACGATCATCCAGATGACAGCCATTTTGATAGGCACCAGTGCGCCCCCTATAGGTCGTGAAAGTTGCGAATACTGACAGATCGTTCAGCAGCGCTACCACTTGGGCTGCAGGCTTAATAGCTGCAAAAAAAACCACGCGATGCTGATACAGCAAGAAAAAATAGACTAATAAATCTCACTAAATCGCGCACATTTTCAATGGTGAGCGGAAAAATAAACTGGTGTATTGTTTTTTGTCATCGGGGACCTGCGTTGTAGAAGGTGCAATGACGATGTTCACATAGTCCCGAAGGATAAGGTGCGATTCAAAATGTCTCTCGCACACCGCTGAAGTCTCGGCGAGGCGTTTATCTTCTCGTTGAAGATTTTTTTCCTACTGTAGTCTGCGCGACTCCACCGTCGGCGCACGAAACTTACGATCGCTGGTGCTCAGGCTGCCCTTGTTGTCCGGGCAGCCCGAGTTGCATCCCGGCGCGAAGCAGTGTGTGTCCGTCTTTTTCCTTACATTCATGAGTGAGACGGCAAAGGAACGGTGAAGACTCTCCACCACTACACCTCAGAAAAAGTGCTACGGTGCTACATTTTGGAGAAGCGTACCGCCTCACCCTTGTCGTCTTCTTCGCTGATCGGACATGTGCTATTAATTCTCCTAGGGCACAGAACTCCAGCGCCAGTCGCGGTATCTACATCGACCGTCTTCGCGCGCTTCATTGTAAGCGGGCGCCGCTCTTGTCACTACATCACTACATTCTCTAGAACACTGTACTTTAGTCTTTCTGCACGTGCAATAATCTTGTGTTACGGTCTCGACATTGAAGACGGGGGGGGGGGGGCGAGAAAAGGTTAGGAAAGGACGTTTAATATACGTCAGGCAGGTATGGCTACCGAGAAAAGAACTCAAAGTCACGCGGATCGTGGAGCGCTCTTGGGGTACTCTTCGTCGTCTTCGAGGACGGCGCTAACATTCGGCCATCCTAGCAATCAAGCGCCCTCACCTAATGTTTCTTCACAACTTTCTTCACTGTCCACATCGAATGTGTTGAGTCGTTTCAGCTTATCGACGGGAGCTGTTGAAGTGTAGAAACGTTGAGTCCGCTGGTGGCCAGGTATGTCCTCGATGCGATAGGTATCGTTTGGAAGTCGCTTCGTGACCACGTACGGACCTTTGTATTTCTCCTGCAACTTGCCGCGATTCTCCTATCGACGTCGGTTCTCGCTGAACCACGACGATATCTCCCGGTTCAAACGTTGGAGCATGTCGTCGCTTCTGGTTGTAGCGACGCTTTTGCCTCTCTTGATCAAGTCGGATGGCTTGGATAGCTGCCTTCCTTCTATTTGACATATCTTCGCTAGTTTTACTAGACAGGTCGCGCAAAGCGTCATCGAGGTGATCGCCATTCAAGCTTCTTGACTCGAAGCTGAACAACAATCTGAACGGTGTGCTGTCTATCGCTTTGTGGTACGTGTTGTTCAGGCTCCACTGAACAAGGTCAGCAACCTCATCCCAGATCTTCTCACCTTTGTCCTTCGTCAAAGTGGCAATCGCTGGAGTGATCGTCCTGTTGAAACGCTCGACTTGACCATTCGCACGTGGTGTGGCTGTTGAAGTCAAAATGTGAATGATGCCAGCGTTTTCACAGTACTTCTTGAATGTCGTGCTAGTGTACGCCACTCCTCGGTCCGTGATTACTCGCGTCGGCGGTCCAAAAAGTCCAACAATGTGTCGCAGGCATCGCGTAGTCGCTTGGCCTCCTGTGTTCTTAACAGGTGTGAGTATCACAAACTTTGTGAACCCGTCCACAGCTACAATCAGGTACATATTCCCGTGTCTGGATCTTGGAAACGGTCCCAAGTGGTCCAGATGGAGTGTGTGGAACGGAACACCGACCTTGTCGATAGAATGAAGCATGCCAGGTTTCTTTCCTGTTGGCGTCTTATTATAGAGGCACTCTGCGCATGAGGCGACGTGTCTCCGTACATAGCGCTTCATTCCTGCGAACCCGTATTTCTCCTGGATCCGTTTGATCGTCTTTTCCGTCCCCAAATGCCCCAGATCATCATGGGAACGTCGCACTACCTGCCAACGCAGTGGTTTCGGAACAAGCCACAGTAGCCTTGATGAATTTCCATCAATGTTTCGGAAGACAACATTCCTCTGGAGTTTATACTCGGAGTGGATGCGGCGCTCCTCGGCCGAGGACGCGGCGCTCCTCGGCCGAGGACGCAGGTTACTCCAGAACCTCTTTGATGTGTTTCACAGCGGCGTCCAGTAGTTGCGCGGCAACCAACCAGTCATCCGTTTCTTCCATCGCTGTAGCGTAGATATGGAGTCCTTCGCACGCCTCCATTTCTTCCGCTGGTCCAGTCGGAGACCTACTCAACGCATCAACATGCTGCATAGACGCTGAATCTCTGTGAATAACCGTGAAGGTGAATTCTTGCAACCGCAACCACCAGCGTGCCACTCGGGGTATGAGTTCACGTTTGCTCATCGTTCCCCGTAGGGCGCTGCAGTCCGTGACAACGTTGAAATCAATTCCAAGAAGATAAATCCTGAGTCGTTCCAACGTCCACACCACGGCGAGTGCTTCCAGCTCGTTTGAATGATAACGTCCCTCAGCCTCTGACGTTTGGTGACTTACGTAAATCACGGGGTGGAAGTGGCCATCACTCTGTAGTTGAAGTAGCATGCCTCCCAGCCCCCTTTTGCTTGCGTCTGTGTGAACTTCCGTCGTGGCTTCATGGTTGTACAGGGCCAACACAGGGCGTTCTTGCAAGCGCAGCTTTAGGACGCTGAACGCGGTGTCCTGCTCTGTGGTCCACTCCCAAGGTGCGTCTTTCTTTAGAAGCTTCGTTAATGGCTGTGCGAGAGTTGCCAAATTCTTGACAAACCGTCTGAAGTAACTGACCAGTCCAACAAACTGTCGGACTTCGTGCACTCGGGACGGTGTTGGAAAGTCAATTAGAGACTTCACTTTGTAGTCGCTGGGTCTGAGTCCAGTCGCTCCGATCTCAAAGCTCAGATACGTGACTTTCTTTGTCATGAAGGTGCATTTGCTTATACGAAGCGTAAGGTTCGCAGCTCGTAGAACCTGGAAGACCTGCTCGAGATGAGCAAGACCCTCATTAAAGTCTGTGGAAGGGATAAGAACGTCGTCCATGTACGCTAGGGCGACAGCATATCGCAACGGTCCCAATACGGCATTCATCATACGTTGAAAGACCGCTGGAGCGTTGGTGAGACCGAGCGGCATTTTTAAGAACTCGTAATGTCCGTCAGGCGTCACGAAAACAGTCTTAGCTCGAGACTCCTTAGCCATTGGAACTTGGTAATAGCCCGATGCAAGATCAAGAGTCGTAAAACAGTAGTTCCCCTGGAGTCGGTCCAGCTGATCTTTGATAAGAGGTAGAGGATACTTATCCTTCTTAGTAATCGCATTCAGCGCTCTGTAATCAACACAAAGTCGTTCCTCTCCGGTTTTCCTTTTTACGACAAGTAGTGGGCTCGCATACTCGGATGATGAGTTGCGGACAACACCAGCTTCTTTCAGTTCTTCAACGGCCTTGTTTACTCGAGTGCGTTGGTCGTAGGACAGCCGGTATGAACGAAAAGATACTGGTTTTGCCCCAGGAACAGTCTCGATGTTCATCTCTGCCGCACTCGTAGAGCCAAGCTCGAAGACGTTGACTGCAAAACAGTCACGGTACTCGTTAATGAGCTCTAGCAGCCTGTCAAATTCTTCAGCAGTCACCTGAGGCCACTTTCGTATATCCTCCGCCTTAATCGGTTCCAACAAATCCGTCGTTTTTCGCTGGCACGCAGTCTCAATTGTTCCTGAACACCAAGATCCTCTGGCTGCTACTTCTCCTTTCGAAATATGGAGGTCGGACTTCGATACATTCAAAATAGGCAAAACAGTGTTGCCGCCTTCCGAAACGTCGATTACGAAAGCAGGCAAACAGTGTTCCCTGCCCTCTTGTGTTCGAAATTGTGCGTCAACGAAGACGTGTCCTGTGGCGGATTCCTTGGTCGTCAGACGAACAATTCCCACGTAGTCCGGTGGAATCACGACAGACTCCTTGGTCCAGAGCGTGACAGAACGTGGCGGAAGATCAGGAACTTGAACGGATCGAAGCTGGTCATCTTCATCAGCAAAGCTGCCGTGCTCTTCAAAAATGCGAAGTGTATTCCTTCTTCGCACGATTGTGACATGTGGTTGCTCAAAAAAGGGCTGTCCAACGAGAAGCGAAATCGCTTGCGCTTCACTTGGAGCAATGTAGATTGGAACGCGGGCTGTAGCTTGGTCCACTGTGACGCTTGCTTCCGTCATTCCACACGGTAGAACTTGACCGGAACCGTAGCCCGCAATCTTGCATCCCCGGGACGGCTCGTTATAGCTGATTCCCAAATCGTCGGCCTCTATCTTGCGCAAAGTAACGCACTGGCTTCCAAGGTCAACGTAAGCTCGAATGGGCTTCCCGTCTACCAGAGCATCTTGAAAGTACTTCTCGTTTCGTGCATTCACTTCCTGTTTATTTTCAATGTGATGACTTTTGACGTTCGTACTACCTTTGGCGCTTGCTCTGCAGTCCGCTGTTTTATGTGCTATCCGTTGACATTTGCTGCAGCGTTCTCGCTTCTGTGGTTTACTGCAGTTTGCAGATATATGTCCGTATTCGTCGCAGTTGAAACAGCGCGGCTCACCGCTAGAGTTGAAGGCCGGTTTTCGTTTACCAACTCTTTGGGTGGATCGGTGATTCGATGGAACTGTCTTGACAGTCGCTGAAACGGTCGCCACATCTGACCGGTGGGACGCTTCCTCAATGACGGCGAGTCGGTCGTCCAAACATTTTAGACATTCCAGCAGAGCCTCCGGTGTCGGGAACTTGATGACGCTCAGACTTCGAACGAGAGATTCGTCATTGATGCCGGTTATGACATAATCCACGATCTGATCCTCAGGAAATTGACAGAGTCGAGCTAGGCTGACTTTTTCATGAAAATACTGCTCGACGGTTTCGTTTGCCAATTTCCGTCTCGCTTCCACCTCTTGGTGTCGGCGCTGTAAGCATATGACGGGTGGAAAAGCTTTCTTCAGCTCCGCCTTCCATTCAAGACACGAGCGCTGGACACTGACGAGGCCGTCGTACCATGTTTTAGCGATTCCTTCCAGTTTCGTCAGCGCAAAACACGACGTCTGTCGCTCGTTCCATGAGTATATCACAAAAAGTTCGTCGACTTTTCTTATCCAATGTTCGATGGTCTGCGCTGGATTCGTCACGGGGTTGAACACTGGTACCAGCTTACCAGAGTCTGTCGGTGGTCTTGCGTCATTCGTGGGCTGAGCTGTGGAACGTAGCAGGTCAGCCAAGCCCGTGATCGCTCCTCGCACGGCGGCTTGTACGGCCTCCTGTACAAGAGAATTAAGTCCAGGAAGGTCGCCTGTCGGTACATTCAATCCAGACTGAATTGCCGGAGGGACGATCGATGGGCTCGTCACCGATGTTCCTTGTCCTTGATTACCGGTGTCGGAGAGTTCAGGATTTCCAGCAGCCACACTACCTTGGCTCGTGGTCGCTCCATCGCTACCGCCAAGGTATACATCCGCGAGGCCATATAATCATCATCAACAGATTCCGGGGGGATCTCGCGGTGTTCGCTCGAGCAGCCATCTGTAAAAAGCCATCATGTTCCTTTCATAAAGTGTTCTTTGCATTGTGTCTCTTACCCGGCGTTACGTAGGCTGCGATGTAACAGTTGGCGACGAGACGGTGAAGCAACCCCGCACTCTTTCGCAATTCCAGTCATGCAGTGTTGGCGGTAACGCGTTACAAGTAACGGCGTTACCGGTAACGCGTTACTTTTTTGGTAACGTAGTAACGTACTCGTTACTTTTCCAAAGAAGTAACGGGTAACGTACTTACGTTACTTATTTTGAGTAACGTGTAACGAAATTACGTTACGTTACTTTACTTCCTAGAACTTCAAAAAAATTAAATTTCGAAATTCAGCTGTTGCTGAAGTACAACAGCGGAGTGTGCGTCGGGTGTTGTGAATAAAATATATTCAAAGTTTCAATCTCGGCTGGTCTTAATTTCGGTGCTAATGAGGGAGGCCGGTTCTTCTGTTAAGTTCCGTGCCAACATGTTATAAATCAGCTTCATATATACTTCCGCGTTTTTTCTTGTAGCTAGTCGGGTGAAACCCTAAAAAAGAGAGGGTAATTAAGTTTCCGCATGGACATATTTTAGATATGGCGCTTACGCACATATCAAACGTCGAAACAGCAAATGCTTTAGTTCGTGAAGAAAAAGTAACGCAACAGTAACGTGCGTTACTTTTTATCAGTAACGGTAACGGTAACGCGTTCCTTTTATTTTGAGGTAACGTAGGTCGGTAACGCGTTACTTTTATTTGCAAGTAACGAGTAACGTATTTAGTTACTTTTTTTCGGTAACGCCTACAACACTGCAGTCATGACAGCCCGTCCACCGCAGTTTGACGAGACAACGGGCTCCTGGAACACTTACAAGGTACGGCTGGAGGCCTACTTCGAAGGCCACAGCATCGAGAAACCGAAACGGCGGGCACTATTGGTGGCTGCCCTCAGCGACAACGTGGTGAAGGTGCTTCTAGGATGTTGTCACCCTAAGATGGTTAACGAGCTAAGCTACGAAGATGTCGTAAAGCATCTGGAAGAGTACTATGCCCCGCAGTAAACGAGATCGCAGCAAGTTACAATTTCTTCATGCGAAACCAAGAGGACGGAGAATCCGTGCAAGCATTCGTAACGGAGGCGCGTAGACTGGCCGAAGACTGCAATTTTGGCGAAATGCTGCACCGCATGACACGAGATCGTCTGGTTTGTGGGCTTCGTGATGACGACGTACGCAGACATCTGCTCACCAGGCGGACACTCACCCTGGGAGAGGCTGAAGATTTCGCCATTGCATCCGAGAAGGCTGCAGAAAGCTCACGGCGCATGAAGAAGCAGGAGACTAGCGTGGAAGAGGGCGCTCACCTTGTTCAGTCGGGACGCTACTCGAAAAACAGGCCGAAACCTGGAAACAAAACCGGGGATAGCCGAGGACCCTGCGGAAGGTGCGGTAATGAGTTCCACCTGTCACAAGACTGCACACACCGGCGGGCTACTTGTTTCAAGTGTGGAAACCGCGGACATCTCGCCAGGGCCTGCCGGGGTGCCAAGAAGGAGCCTCGCTACACGCACAAGACAAACGCACTGGACGAGGATTACGCTTCCGATTTGGATGAGCCGGATACGCTGGTTACGCTGGTGGCGCACAAGTCATCCAACACCAGTACAGTCAGGCCCATTCATAGAACAATGACATGGAACAACGTACCACTCGTGATGCTAATTGACACTGGATCCCCGGTAAGCGTTATACCGCGAGACGTGTACGAGAAGCACAAGTCTGAGTGGCCCACTCTGAAGAAAACAGAGCTGAGACTTTCGTGTTACCTGGGACCTATTTCCATCGCAGGGAACATAGAGATGACAGTGAAGTTCGGGGGACAGGCAGTGGCAGGATCGCTAACGGTGGTGAATTGCACGGGCCTATCCTTTGTGGCAGAGACACGATCAAAGCATTTAACCAATGGACCTTTTGTAGAAATACGCGGTGCGCATGCGCGGAGTATTTCATGCGCCTGGGTTCGAGAGTATCTAGTTCCAAACAATCCGCCATCTTGCATTTCTCGCCTTTGAGCGGTTTCGTAGTGTCGACCTCGGGGCGGAAGATTACGCACGATGGGGACAAAGGTGAGCTTGGGGGAGCCGTATCTAGGTCACATCGCCTCAATGGGTGAACAGGATGTAGCTGACGTTTTGGGTGTGGAACGGGTGGGAGAGGCCTTGGGCGCGCTTTGTTTTCTAGTCACCTAGTCTCGAACCGATTCGCGTGTCTAGGTGGCAGCACATATTCGCCAAGAGGTCCATTGGGCGTGCCTGTGCTTTCCTCGGGAAACACACTGGCAAACTTGCATGTAGCTACGTTTGCTGAGCCCAAACCGGACACATTGAAGATCCTGCTGGACAACTTTGCTGACGTGTTTGAGCCAACTCTAGGTCTTTGCAAGGGACCTCCAGTTCACCTGAACCTAAAAGATGAAGCCACTCCTCGTTTTTTCAAGGCACGTACAGTGCCCTATGCCCTTCGTGAGAAAGTGTCCAACGAAGTCGACCGACTGATCAAGGAGGGTGTACTGTCATCGGTGACGGTTTCCGACTGGGCTACACCCGTCGTGCCGGTAGTGAAAAAGAACGGGGACATCAGGCTCTGTGGAGACTTCAAACTAACAGTCAACGCCGCTACGAAGACGGAACAGTATCCCCTGCCCAGGGTGGAAGATATTTTTGCTGCGTTGAAGGGCGGGGAAGTCTTCAGCACCCTTGACCTTAGGAATGCCTACAACCAGCTGGTCTTGGACGAGGAATCTCGCAAGATGACGGTGCTCAACACCTACAAAGGGATGTTTTGCTTCAACAGGCTTCCATTTGGGATTGCGTCAGCGCCTGCTATATTTCAGCGTCGCATTGAATCCCTGTTGAATGACATGCCTGGAGTACAAGTGTATCTAGACGATATCATTGTCGCAGAAAAGAAAAATGATGCACTGCCCTCCGCCGAGTGCTTCAGCGATTGCGAGACAGTAGACTGAAAGTCAACCGAGAGAAGTGCAAGTTTCGACAAGAGAAGGTGACATTTTTAGGCCATCGCATTGACGCCAGAGGTCTGCATCCCACAGGAGACAACTTGTCAGCAGTGTCCCAGGCGCCAAGGCCAACTTCTGTGACCGAGCTAAGGTCTTTCCTTGGCCTGATAAATTATTACAGTAAATTTCTGCCTAACATGTCCACAAAGTTGGCGCCTCTGTACCAGCTGCTAGCTAAAGGTGCAAAATGGCAGTGGGGAAAAGACCAGGAAAAATCTTTCACTAGGACAAAGAAGGCGTTGGAGACCGCGCGGTTCCTAGTGCATTTCGACCCAAACAAGCCCTTGAAGTTGGAGTGCGACGCCTCTCCAAAAGGGGTAGGGGCAGTGTTGTCACATTGCACCAATGGCACAGATTATCCAATTGGCTTTCGGTCGAGGACACTAACGCCGGCCGAACAGAACTATTCACAGCTTGAGAAAGAGGCCCTTGCTCTAGTCTTTGGAGTGTCACGGTTCCGAGATTATTTGTATGGACATAAGTTCACACCTGTCACAGACCACAAACCTCTGACAGGTTTGTTTCACCTAGACAAGGCAACACCACAGATGGCTGCGGCAAGAATCCAGAG
This sequence comes from Ixodes persulcatus, assembly GCA_013358835.2. Taxonomy (NCBI): domain Eukaryota; kingdom Metazoa; phylum Arthropoda; class Arachnida; order Ixodida; family Ixodidae; genus Ixodes; species Ixodes persulcatus. The sequence goes on from JABSTQ010011536.1 coordinate 833,049, forward strand.
CTGGGCCTTACTCCTCGGATCCTTCCAGTACGATCTGCTGTATCACCAGGGGAAGGACAATGCCAATGCCGATGCCCTTAGTCGACTGCCAGTTTCTGACGAGACGCCATGTCGCAACGAAGGCGAGCCTGCGGAATACATGTTGTACACCCAGAGTCTGGATGTTGGTGTCTTAACGGCTAGGCAGCTAGCAGACATGACAGAGCAAGACCATTCGCTCCGTCAAGTGAAGATCTGGATTCAGCAAGGGTGGCCAGGGCACCTTGCTGAGACAGAGAAGAGGTTCCAGCCCTATTTCAGCAAGAGAAATGAACTGACTGTCAGTCACGACCTTGTCTACTGGGGACATCGAGTGGTTCTGCCCCAAGCCGCATGCTCCAGGATGTTGTCGGCCCTCCATGACACCCATCCAGGAATGTCAGCCATGCAAAGTGTGGCTCGAACCGTCTTCTGGTACCCTGGAGTTGATCGAGACATCGAAGATCTTGTAAGAAGGTGCGAGACTTGGATCCAGGCCTCTTCAATGCCCCCAGCTGAAGTTCCCATCAGTTGGCCGGACACCAACCAGCCGTGGTCACGCCTTCATGTAGACTATGCTGGTCCGCTGGAGGGTCAGATGATACTAATTGTAGTCGACTCAAGCACCAGGTGGATAGAGGCGGTACCGATGAAGACGGCATCGGCCAAGACCACAGTGGAAGCACTTCGTGTTATTTTTGCGCGGTTCGGGCTGCCAAGAACGTTGGTGTCAGATAATGAACCACAGTTTACCAGCACTGTTTTTAAACAGTTTTTGCAAGACAACCACGTACAGCACCTGACTACGGCTCCATACCATCCGCAGTCAAACGGACTAGCCGAGCGTGCGGTGCGCACAGTTAAGGAGGGAATTCACAAAGTACTGTCTGGCAATCTTAGAACAAGGCTTGCCAGATTTCTCTTCCGCTACCGGAGGACCCCCACAAAAGATGGGAAGTGTCCATCCGAGCTGTTACTCGGCTAACGTATTCGGTCCCGGATTGACTGCTGTCTTCCAGACCACTCGCACTCACGCCCGTCCAAGAGCAGCAGCCGTCCTTTATTCGCTGGAAGGACCGTGTGGTCACGCAATTTTGGCGTAGGACATCGCTGGGTTCCTGGAGTCATCCGGTCGTCCGAGGGTGCCCGGATGGCAACGGTGGATACTTCACAAGGGGAGCAGCGGCGGCATGCTGATCAGCTCTGGAAACGAGTTCCCTCGCCAACGGGCCAGCCTGCGACAGGACTTACACCTGCTAGGCGTTCGACTGCAGCGGATGACCAAGGGACCACCTCACCGGTGCCGATTCTCAGAAGATCGACCAGACAACGACGACCTCCTGAGCGTTTAGATCTTTAGGGGGGAGAAATGCTGTATATGTCCGCGAGGCCATATAATCATCATCAACAAATTCCGGGGGGATCTCGCGGTGTTCGCTCGAGCAGCCATCTGTAAAAAGCCATCATGTTTCTTTCATAAAGTGTTCTTTGCATTGTGTCTTTTACCCGGCGTTACTTAGGCTGCGATGTAACACTGTACAAGAGAATTAAGTCCAGGAAGGTCGCCTGTCGGTATTCAATTCAGACTGAATTGCCGGAGGGACGATCGATGGGCTCGTCACCGATGTTCCTTGCCCTTGATTACCGGTGTCGGAGAGTTCAGGATTTCCAGCTGCCACACTACCTTGGCTCGTGGTCGCTCCATCGCTACCACCAAAGCCTGTGCTCCCTGCTCCAGTAGTAACCGTGACTGGAAGTCGGGGAGGGCCCGCTGCCGCAGTCTGTCGGGTCCGGTTCCGTTCGCTGCGCCGCTGACCTTCCTCGTTCGCTTCAGCCATGTCGAGGTTTCGTTCGGCGCCGCTGTGCCGAGTCGTAGCCGCAGGATTCGATCCGAAGTGGGCCGTGGTCGCTGGCTATCCCACTTCTGAGATGTTACGGTCTCGACATTGAAGACGGGGGGGGGGGGGGGGGGGGAGGGGCCGAGAGAAGGTTAGGAAAGGACGTTTAATATAAGGAGTATTCACTGTGCGCCATATTTGTGGGTGCTGTCTAGAGCGCATGCTCAGAACGAGCCCCCATTAATAGGCTGCTAAGACCGGCCATTTTGACGGTGAGGAATGCACGTTGCAAAAGAACCCTGGAAGCTAGCCATCAGCACGCGCTCAGCAGTTGCGCACACAGCTATCGCGAACGCTGAGCGCGTGCTGACGGCGAGCTTCTACAGTTCTGTTACAACGTGCATTCCGCACCATCAAGAGTGCCAGTCTTAGCAGCCTATTGATGTGAGCTCGTTCTGAGCATGCGCTCTAAACAGCACCCACAAATATGGCGTCCAGTGAATACTCCCTATAGACGATTGCAAGCAAGGCGACTGGCCGCCGCCATATCTTTGCTCATGCGGGCAAGCCCGTGCAATTGCAAGCTTGCCAAAGCAATATTCTCGCGAACAATGCACGTGCATGCACGCATGGGACACCAGTCGGGGCGCCATGCTTGCAATTGTCTATAGACGGTTTCATGCAGCTGTGCATGGGCGCCGCCATAACCGACCTTCAGTTTTTGTTTCCTCTTATTCCGGTTGCTTCACTTCATCATTACCACAGCAGGACAGGTTGTTGCCACTTTAGCTGCTACTGCGTCCTTCTCCCCAGCATACGCCTTTGTGGAGGCTCGTCAACGCCCGCTTCAGTGGCTAGGAATCTCGATAAGACAGGAGAAGGTCGGCAATGGCGGCTCACTCTAGCGCGTGTCAGGCGCGTGTTTAAAGCGTCTATACGTCAGGCAGGTATGGCTCCAAGAAAAGAACTCAAAGTCACGCGGATCGTGGAGCGCTCTTGGGGTACTCTTCGTCGTCTTCGAGGATGGCGCGAACACTTGCTGGAGCTCTGCGCTTGTGGAGCACGAGACGGCACGAGCCCTCGCATGCAAGGCTGTCTACCTCCCCTGAACTAAAGCTATGGCGGCGTAACGCATGCGCCGAACGCTTAGTGAGGTCGGTCTACTGGAGTCGCATTTCGGACGCTTGATGTCATTTATTTGGATAAGTGCGCAAATTAAGCTGGGCAAAGAGTCACAAGCGTGTTGAAGGCAGCGGTCTGCAGTCATTTTGTTCAGGTTATCTATCCTAACGCAATTCGCAACTTTCAGCGATGGTGGTACCGCGGTGTGAGAATTGCTCTCCCTAGCTCCTGGATGATCGGCCTCATAATAAAAGGGCTTGCCTACACCTTCCTGGCGTGAAAAAATAACGTAAGGCTCTAATACTGCTCGTATATAGCAAAACTAGAATTCCTTACGCGTTACAGACCCAGCCTCGTACCGCTGTTCTACGACGATCATCCAGATGACAGCCATTTTGATAGGCACCAGTGCGCCCCCTATAGGCCCTGAAAGTTGCGAATACATTACCGCGCAGTTTCATCGCTGCAGCTTATAGAGTTCTCCTTTTAAAATGTATCACTGCTTTCGCTCTCGAGAAAATTCTACCTGTCATTTTTGTCCCCCAGAAACCAAAACTTCAGTTCGAATATCAATGTGGGTCAATAAAAAATAAAAAATCAGTTTGACGATGAGCTTTTTATGGGGGACTAAGCTTTTGTTTTTTATTAGGAGTAAGGCTACAGGAACCCACCCTGAGCGCACGTGTTACGTCATTATCGTGTGTAATTCTGGCAAACGTCAGAAAAATGTCGAATTTGAAACCGTCTACAAATCACTCCGTTCGTTCCTTTGATTAATGACGAAATAAAAAGCTGCTCTCACATATTGTCCAATGCTGGCTGTCGCGTAACAGATAATCCAGCCGAGTTAATAGAGAGTTTTAGTAGATCGTTCCGATGACTCCGATAACGATACCCGATACTCTGCCTCCGCCTTTGCGCTTACATATATAGTATCGTTATCGGGGGTATCGGAGGTATCGGAAGGATCTACTAAAACTCTCTACTATTGGCGACGTGAGCGATCGAAAGCGTCGCTGTGGTTGGCCTACCACGATTGGCCGAATATCTATTATGACGTCAGCAAAGGATTTCACATTGACGGAAATAAGAGTAATGTAAGAACTTCAATGTTGACGGTGTTGGCAGTGATCCTTTCAGAGCGAAATGATGCCAAGCTTCCACGATGCTAATTACAAACACCATGCTGTTAACAAGGTAATGACGTCAGGAGAGAAAACTAGAGTTCCTGTATTAGCGGCAAGATGTTTTGGTGGCGCCCAGAGCCGTTTATTGAGAGAGTTTGGCCATACATTGGTTTGAATAGGCGAGCATCTCGGGCCAACCACAGGCCGCGAAACAGCCCCTAGCGGTGGTCGCGTGCTCTAAATTTGTGCCACGACTATACTTCGTTTCACCTTATGTGCGAGCGAAGGCAAAACTGGAAACGCGAGCACGGAAGCTCCGTGCGTTCAGGCTTTGCTCGAGCGCGCGAGCTGGGGAGAAATGCAAAAAGCGCTGGTCTCGCGCTTCTAGCTTTGGCTTCGCTCGCACGTAAAGTGAAACGAAGTATAATTTGAGCCGTGCCGAGCGGAACTCCGCGTCTCAAGACGCTCGCGCACCCCACCCTTTGCACTGCTTTCTTTCAGCCAGTCTCAGGACGCTGTTCTAGCAGTGCAGACAAAGGCATGGGCACGAGCGCGTGGCTTTGGAAAGTGCCTCCTATGCATGAGGTCTCGTACAAACAATAGCGTTTCGCTGAGCTAGGCTCACGCGCCTGTGCCTTTGTCTTCACTGTCGACATTTGTGAGATGGAGTAGAGGTCTCCTGATTGGTCGACGCTGTGTCACAAATTTAGTTTACGCTCTAAGCGTGGGGGGAATATTCGGCGCTGGCGGCGGCCTTTGCTCCGCCTATTGTCCAAAATCTCCTAATATACGGCTCTGGTGGCGCCCTCCTATGGCGCCAACACTGCCAACACCGTCAAAATTAAAGTTCTTTCATTCCTCTTATATCCGTCGATGATAAACCCTTTCCGACGTCACAGTCAGCGTTTGGCCAATCGTGGAAGGCCGGCCACAGCGACGCTTGTGTTCGCTCTCGGGGCTAATAGGCTCCATACGGGAGCCAGAGTTGCGCGTCCACACCCGGAGCGCCGGCTTTCCTGCACGGCATGTTGATCCCGCTTCTGTGCACGTGACTGAATTCGGCGAATAGCGGCGCCGCGCGTTCGAGGCGTGAGAAAACCATAGGAGAGCGCCACCAAGACATCTCCCCGCCAATAGACCCTTCGAAAAAAGGGCCCCTGACGGGTTCCATTGTCAGTGTTCGTGCGCATTTCCCGTGATTTGCTCGCTTTCCGAAGCAACGAACATGCGCGTGCTGGGCTAAGGAGATCGCACGCTTGGTAGAGGTCTTGGGAATCTTGGAATGGTGTATAGAAGGGGATTCGACGCTTGAACGTTCAGCCACGAGGAAAGGCACCTTAATGGCTGCCGCAGTCGTACAGCGCTCTCGAGATGCGCGCTCGAATGACACGCGTGCTCTCGTGTCGCTGCGCTCTGATGTCGCGGCGCTCTGCAGTCGTGTGTCCTCGTGTCGAGATGCTCTGCTGTCTCTCGCTTTCCCGTCGGCGCCCTCGTGTCGTGCGCTCTCGCGGCACCCTCCCAACGAAAAACAGGCGAGCCGACCGAAAATACGATGTGAAACCCCTCGCTCGCTTCATTTTCGACGGAGCCGCTAACGAGACGCCTTCTCGCAAATGATGGGGGCCCCCTGGATCCGGACCGGGGAGCGGAACCGCGATGGCCTCCCGCTGGCACCCGCGTCCTGCTTCCGTTCCGTGGCCATACACGGCGAGGCGAAAAAGGCAAAGAAGACGTCCCGGGCGGCTTCTTAGTCGACCGCGGGACGCCCCAGAGGACGGCCCTGGGAGGGAGCCGCTGAGCCCCATCGTCCCGTCGTCATTATTACGCGCGGCAGAGGGGAGAAGTCTGAGCCAAGCGCGCTGCACCAGCGGTCGCCACAAGCAGGGAGCACGCCATTAGCGACGGGGCTCGGACCGCGCGACAGCCGAGAGAAATGGGCGTCCGGCCACCGCCGGGGGCAGCCCACGTCGCGGATGACTTGTTGCTCTCTTACAATTCATCCTTTGCCCCTCTCGTGTCTGCCTCCGTCCGAGTGTCTCGCCTCTTCCTATCTCCGCAACCCGTCGCCAGCGAGAAGACCGCACCGGCTTTCGCTTCTTTTGCTCGCGACTGGCTTTGCTTTTCCTCTTTACCCTCGGTCATCCCTGCTTCCTTTCGAATACTGGGTTTTGCTTTCCGCTTCGCTTTCCTCGTACACTTTTCACCGCCATTCGGGCTCTCGGTTTCTAAAATTACACGTGTTTTAGTGTGTCTTTTTTGCTCAGTGGTGAGCTTGCTTCGTGCACGTCTCCGTTTCGCCCCCTATTTGTCTTCTATTTTACCGTCGTTCCTATATCTACACCGCTCTCCTTTCGAACCTTCCTGCTCTCCCTACACTCTTCCCCTACTCTCTTTTCCATTCTGCGCCGGCCTGCGCCTTCTTGTTTCCAAGCGTGTAGTTTGCTTCCTCCCCTTGTTCTTACTCCTTTAGCGCTCCATATTTTTGTATGTTCCGGCTGCGCTGGCCTGTGCGTGTAAGTGTGTGTGTGTGTCCGGTTTCCGTTCTGGGTGTATACGGGGCTGGAGCGGAGACAGCACCGGGAGACAAATGGGCATCGGCGGACGCCGAGCCAGACGCGCGGTCGCTCGGGGGGCCAGGGCCGGCCACTGGTCGCATGCTGCTGCTGACGGGCGCCGACCGAGCGCACGGTCTCTTAAAGGATGGCGTCGCTGTCGACATCGTCGTCGCCGAGGCGGTACCCGAATCGGAGGAAGCCTTCTCTTCCTCCCGCGTCTCTGAACTGCGCGCTCGGCACAACGCCGGAGGGGGGTTTCAATAATCTTGCGGCGACATTGTTTTCTGATACGCGAAAGTACGTAGACGAACGATGACCGCTGTAGCGCGGTTGACATCGCAGGAAGCCCCACCGAAAGAAACAAGTGGCCATTGGTATACTGACGTGGGAGAAATGAACAAATGGACGTTTACACTGTTTCCGCGCGCGTGTTTGTGCGTGTGTGTGTGCGCGCGCGCGCGCGTGCGTGCGTGCGTGTGTGTGTGCGCGCGCGCGCGCGCGCGCGCGCGTGTGTGTGTGTGTGTGTGTGTGTGTGTGTGTGTGTGTGTGTGTGTGTGTGTGTGTGTGTGTGTGTGTGTGTGTGTTTTTTGAGGGTTTTTGTGGTTAGATTGAACGGGCTATTGTAATGTTGTTGCAAACGGGTCATCGTAATGCGTCGATCTGACAACGCCAATTTGTTCCGACAGCTTTTCACACCAACCGGCTACCTCCTGCATTTAACTTAATATTTGAGAGCTTTAGAATAGACGGCCCGTAAGGTTTCCGTCCCCCGAGCAGCGTGGGGCGTCCCACTGTGCATGCGCAGTGCGACGCCCCAAGCTGCTCGGGGACCGCAGGAAAGGCTACAAGCGCGAGCTCCTTGCTCTAGGGCACACCTCGGCGGCACAAGCACACGTGCGCCAAGGGCAGCTGCCAACGCTATGAGCTCGCGCTTCTAGCCTTCCCTGTGGTACGACATAAGGTGAAACGGAGTATATCTATTGAGCCCGTGATACTAGCAACTCGCGGCCACGGCCGGGAGCTGAGGAGGCACAAACATCTGACAAAGATTGCAAACTGTTTTTCCATGAGAAAGAGTGCCACGAAGACAAATTGTTGATACAACAAAGGGGCGGACAAGTCGAAAACAAAATGACTACATAAGAACTTAAACTAATTGACGACGTAGCCAGGATTCCATGCGCTGAGAGTTCTCATAAAGAGGCTCTCGCTTGTTTTCATCTCCACGATGTTTTACAAGGTCAATTTCCTCTGCAGGTGTTTTAGAGAATGACTATGACACCAACGCTCGTAATATGCTTCTGAGTGAGGATTTCCGAAATTTCAATTCAAAAGTCTTCAAAAGGGGAAATCGCCTTTCCAATCGGCTCTTTCGGTCATTGTCAATTAACCGAGTTTCCAAAGGCTACCAACCTCGCCAATCGCCAGTGTCAAGTGTCTCTGTTTTATCCTTTTCTTTTTAGGTACGACGTACTAACTGACTCTTTTTCGCGCACTATGTTCTCTTTTTATAATTTACCTACCTTCGCGCTGAAATATTTAAATTTCGTTTTCAAAAACATCTGCATGGCAAAGGGGCCTTGTAGGACACCTTCTACAGTTCTTTCCGGTGTGTAAGTTGCACCACCCCAATAAACTGGCGTTTACACAAAACGTTGTAGATAAGTCACACTTTGGTTTAAGCCGCACCTAAAAGTGCATTTGTTCGGTAGGCGGGGCGAAACTGCTTTGATAGGACTGCATACCCAAGTAGCACACTCGCTCGGCCCAGGCTTGGGCCAGAGTGCCAACTTGGCCCAGGCTTGTTCGTCCCAAGGCTGCGCCAAACTGGCCCAAGTATGAGCCGGGGAAGTGTGCTGCTATGGTATGTATACTGTGATCAGGACATACGCACAAGTGAGACCAAGTTTCAATATTCTCGCCAATTAATCGAACGAGAAATGTGACCCCCGCGGCAAATCTGAGCAGTTAAGGTCCACACTTACAGCAAAACGTACAGCGCATATATGTAACACTGTCGTATAAAATGCACCGACGGCAAATTAAAAAAAAAAAAAAACGACTTGTTATTTGAAAGTATAATGAAATATTTAGGAACAATAACATCAACAGTCGCTCAACCCACTTACCCCGATCAAAAACAATGAGTTTACAAAACAAAACCAAAAATGTTGGGGAACTCACGTTTTAACAGGGTGGCTCTATCGTAGGCGAGAAACCAGGTCCTGACATAGGCGGAGAGACTTTAGGTTTTCGTTTTTTTGCCCGAGGTGCGACAAGGCTTTTTGTCGTACCCCCGGTGCTTCGAAAAAATATAATATAATTTCACTATGGGCACCCCGACCCCACTGGATACAATTCCTGCATCCGCGATTGGTGTTCTTCGATTAGCAACTTACCTCACAATTAAATCTCCACTTCCCTAAACGCAGAAAACAAAAACGCACCACCAGGGCTCTTTGTCCCTGAAGCAGCCACACTGCTACTGGGTGATTTCATCTCAACTCAGGCACGGATTTACGGTCGAATTTTTAATTTTGACGAAAAAAATATATGTTTTGAGGCAATTCCTATAATAAAAGAAGACGCAAACGGCAATGTCGTCAGATTTTTTGTTCTCAAGTTATGGACCGTTGAAGAGGTCAAGGTGGAAACTGACGTTTTTCCAGCTTATCGGAGGTGCCGTATTTCACTCCATCCCTTTTCCATACTTTTTACGCTACATCAATATAACTTTTTGGGAACACTCTAGATATAAGCTTTTTCATGCTAATTAAGTGTCTAGGTCATAACATGTATAATTATTTTTTGTTTATTTGTCAAACCGCCTCTCTGCGACGATATTTGACAAAGTTCAACAAGCTGTGCTGTGTGACCTAATTAACATATTTTTATTATCTTTATATCACCGTAAAGCTCCATTTAAGCACTTTCTTTTGAATATATTTTCAATATTTTGCGATAAGTATATAATGCGCTACATGTGCCTGAAAAATGAAAATTTCGAAAAACTAGCAAGTTTGGAGTCGATTTTCTAAAAAACCCCACTTTTTATTTTTTTTATTTTTTATTCACAGTTAGTTGATATAGTAGTCTATCAGAAACTACCAACATAAATTGTAATATATTGTTTGTATAGCTGCTATTAAGACTCGAATCTCATGCTATGAGCGTTTTGAACGGGACTTCGCACAGGCGCTCTGCTGAGCAGAAATTTGGCCTATGTAAGGTTTTCTATTTATCCTTAGCAGTTACCTCAATATCCAACCATAAACATTAATAAAATTTGGAGTAGTGTACTTAAAAAAAATTAACTTCAAAATCCGTATCCACAAGTGCGGGCGCATCGCTTACTTCCTCCCAATACGGGGGAATGCAGATCGTTAGAGAATTCCTCTGGGGCCTTTTGCTTTCGGCTTTGAGTTTGAAATACCGAACTTGACATGTAATTGTCATATTTTCTTATGTCAAACAGATATTCAGTCCATATACATATGTATGATTTAGTAACTGACGCTTAGGAAGTATGGTTTATTTTGTGCGCGTACGGACTCTTTCTTAAAATAACAGTTCGTGTCTATATTAAACCTTAAATCTGATATTTTAAAAATAACAAATGGTGTGCCCCAAGGCAACATTTGAGGCCTCCTACTTTTTATTCTTTATATTAACGATATTGTGAATGTAAAACGTGATCTTAAAGTTGAGTTTAATATATATGCTGATGACACTAGCATCTTCTTTTCCGATAAAGATATCCGTACTCTAGTAACTAAATGTAATAGCGTTCTTGATCGTGTAGAAAAATGGACAAAAGATAATCACCTTAAGTTAAATTCGCAAGAAACCAAAGCCATTTTATTTAGAAGTCAACAGGCTACAGTTATGATCCCAAACCCACTAACTTTGAGCAATGAAGAAATTGAATTTGTCAACCCTATATTAAAGGACACATGCAAAGAAAAAAAAAACATTTTTTTTTAAACAGCTTAGATGGAAAAAGGATATTATAAAACGATTTTACAACGAAGAAAAAAATTTTTAGAGCTATATTTACGGCGCTATACGAATTTGTAGTTGGCGCCCGCCGGAGCCGCCGCTGGTCACGTGGTAGGCCCGCGCGCCGCCGCCCTGCGTCGCGGGAGCCGTAAAGCCACGCCGCCGCCGCACGCTGAGCGTTGTGCGAACGACGCTTCAACGCGTTTCTCCACGCCGCCGTCACCGCCGCCGCATAAGTTCGTCAGGTTCGGGGCGCCGCCGCCGTCATCTGACCGGCGCACAGGTCTATCACGTCTGCTTGCGCTTTTTCAGGAGTTTCTTTTGGGCTCTAAAAGTTACTTACTAATCTTAGTTTTTTGTTATACTTCTAACAAAGATGAATAAGTTACTTTTAAGGCCTGAACACACTGGCGGCGACGGCGCCGCCGGTCGGCGCCGCTGGGCGGCGCCGCCGTCCGGCGTCCCAACGCGAGGGGGCCACATCTGCCTCCGTTTTTCTTGGTTTTGCCGGCGTTTTATAGTCACGTGACAGAACTGGATCTCGTGTTTCCTCGACTGCCCGAGATCGCGCTCGCGCCTCCGCTGCCTCCGCCGGATTTCCCGCGCTTTCGTCGTCTGCTCTTCGTTAGTTTCTTCCGTTTCGGCTCCCATCTTTTGCTTAGAGCAGCCTCGAAACTGCGCTCGCTGCCTACATGGCGGGTGTCGATGATGACCTGGTGATCAGCATCAATGTGATCCTTCTAGCCTGCTCTTTAATTTTGCGACGTCGGCGCGCTCTCAAGGCAAGGAGGCGCCGGTTCTGGGTCCGGCCTAGTTGGCGCTTCCGAAACACCGAGGGACAGGCCAGTGCTTTGCTGCCCCGGCTGCGCGCCAGAGACGAAGGCTACTTTCGAGAGTGAGTGATTGAATTGGTTGCGACAAGTGCCCACCATGTATGCTTAATAACTGATGTTTGTTACCTCTCTTGCAGCTTTCTTCGAATGCCGCCAAGCACATTCGACACATTACTCGGACTTGTGGGGCCCAAGATCGAGCGCAAAGTGACGCCGTTTCGGGAACCCATCTCGCCGCACGATCGGCTGGCTATCACGCTGAGGTGAGAGCAACAATTAGTTTCTAGTTAATTTTGACTCATAAATGAATTGTACTAATTCGATAAAACTTAAGTGAGAAAATCAAAGTATTGAAAATAACGCAAAAGCTATGTGGATTTTAAATGACAAACTAAATGAGCACGAGTGAAAAAAAAAAATGCGGCAGTGGGCTGGGAGCAGTTATGTGATTATTAGCAAAATACAATGAACAGAAGAAAATGGCCACACAATAACCATAAAACATCTTTCCTATAGCCACCAAAAGATGCATTTTGATACCTAGAGGGAAATCTACCCACATGCGCGGTAGTGCCAGATCCCTTCTAGCATATCCTTGTCGCTGGTCTCGTTTTTCTCCACCCAACTTACTAAAAGTATTCGGAGTACATAACCGAGCTTGAGCGCAGCACCCAGATATGACAAAAAGCTCTCGAAGCAAAAAACGTCAACCCGATTTGAAATATCCTCTTGATATATATGCAGTAATAATCAAGCTAGATATCAAGTTTCACAAACCTGTAATTTCCTCTTATGCCTTAGCTTACAGTCCTTGGTAATTTTGTATCAGATTTAACTGATATCTTCCACCAAATTTCCATAAAGTCTGCACAATCCGCTCGTCGACCTGGTGCAGAATGTTTTTGACGAACAGTGAGATTGCTTGAGATACCCTCGATTGGGCTTGACATGTGCAATTAATCGGACTCCATGTTTTCAGGTCCAATTTTTTCTTTGATTTTATATGTGTTTTAATTGGGATTTATTTTGTCTTACATTGGTGTTTCTCGGGAGCTATTTTCGGGATTCGCAAGGTTACAGCCTTTATCGGGGCTTATGTTTAAGAAAACTGGACACAGCAGTTTCATTCCTCACCCTCTAGGGAACATATGCATGACCTGAATAATTATAAAAACATCTCATTACCAATAAGAGAAGAAAATAAGAGTGCAATTCCCCCCTGTGCACACACACACACACACACACAAAGCAGCCTCATGGATAGTTCAGTGTGGGTGGTGTACTATAAATCACCAAAAATAAAGCTGTACATTAAAAAAAATTTCCCATGAAGCTTTTTTTTTTACTTCTATTTAACCAGCAGCTTCCAGTCAAAGTTTTTCAATTCTCCCCAATAAAAAAAAAAACAGCTTGGATTCATTGGTATAAACCGAAAACATTGAACCCCAATTCGTAAGTTATCTCTTTCCTGAGGTTTCATCTTCTCTGCAGTGTTTACTACGGATGGATGGATGGTAATGGCTATACCCTTTGTATCGGGCGGCAGCTTGCACCACCTAGCCTAACATGCTCGGCACATATGAGCAAACATTGTTTTGTGCAGTTGGCTTCACCTCGAAATCAGAAAAAGGCGTTTGCTTGGTTTGGAGCTTCTCTGCAGTGTTCATAAGGATCTAAACAACACACTCCAAGCAGAGTCTTTGCAGGAATACATGAGGGAACACTGAAGGTCGGCATTTTTGAACGTGAAGCATGTTTGATCCTGACGCAGCGCTCATTTCCACAGCATGCTTAGACAAGTCCATGCCAAATGCTGATGCAGCACTCGTATCCAATGTCTGCTTGAAAATGTTGCCCGAAGTAGGACAACTTGAGACAACACGTCTTTTCCAGAAGCTCCAGTGCGCTCAGTTGGTGCTGACAGGCATTGCGCTGTCGTAGACCTGCCGAAGCTGTTGGTGAGAGAGAGTGAAGTCAAGAAGCATGGCTGTAGAAAGGAGGGATGGAGGTGTGCAACAGCACCCCATGTGTGGCCTTAAGGGGTGTTTGCAAAATGTTGCTACATATAAGCAGCAGCTTCTATAATCTGTTTCAGCACAACTCAGCAAAGAATGAAAGCAATGGCCCTCGTCAGGCAATCAGAGTGGCAGAGTGGAGCACTTGACAACTTTGCGTGGGAGGAGTACACTTTGGATATCCTGTCCCAAGCCTCAACTTCCCGCTCTGATTGGGTCGCCAGGGTCCTAGCTTCTGACATTTGCCAAGTTATACTGAAACATGATACAAATCATGGACAGTTTTGAAAGGTTCACGCTCACTGGAGGTGCACTTAACATCGAAGCTCCTTTTAGTTTGACTTACCATATATACTCCTCAAGGTGTGTATCCATTATCCACCAAGGTAGGGGGGTGTTTTTTTATTTTCCAAAGCAATGCTGTTGAACATAATTAGCAGCCGAAATTGTTCTCAGTGTAATTCCATATGTATGGCATGTATGTTTGTCATTTCAGGTTTCTTGCCAACGGTGACACCTTCCGCAGCCTCTCGTACAATTTTCTCATCGGTCGGTCAACTGCAGCTGTGATCATCAGGCAAACAACGGCTGCAATTTGGGAAAGCCTTCAGCCTCTTTACCTGCGATTTCCCCAGTGCACTAGGGAGTGGAAGAAGGTGAATAAACTAGTTTGTAAAGCAAAGTTAGTTCAAAGTAACTAAAAACTGAGCGCAAAAATATTTTACAGTGGCAGCTGTTAGTGGCTCGTTCCCCAGTTTTCCGACGGCGTGTGTGTGAACGACAAATTTTCCCGCTAAAATTAGCGGAAAAATTGATGTCTTGTGACCTATGCACCAATTTGGTGACCCAGACGTTATTCGTCCGGGTCACCAAATATGTAGGAACCAAATACTTGGCACTACATATTTATGTACACCATTTACGAAGTTCAACAGAATCCGCGACGTAGACTTATTTTTGAAATCATTGAGCATGTTCTGCCTCCGCGCTCGTGAATGACAGTCCTTTTTGTCGGCTGTGTTTTCATTCACTTGTGCGAGCGATCCGTCCATGCCCACGCACAAATTCAGCTTCCTTGCTAAAATTATCGGAAAAATATGTCTATAAAACAAGTTTTATATAGACAAAGGAGCTGTATGCAGTGTCATAAAATTTGCAGTTATTGAAGATTGTGTGCATCTCGTACAACCGAGCCAGAATATTTATTCGTTTGCACTGGTCAAGAAATGTCAAGGAGGCCATGTTTGCATTCACAGCCTTTTATTTAACATCCCGATCGTTTCATAGTTAACCTAGATCACCGGCTATGTAACAACAAACCAAACAGAAAATCTAAACTAAACAACCAACTCAGGAAACACGGTTAGAACAGGGCGGAAGCCAGATGCAAAGCGAGACAATAATAATAAATAAAATATACACCAACCAAATCCTCGTTTAAAGGGGGAACCCTATGTTTCGAGACCTGCTCGGTCTCTTCTTCAGGGGTTGACTGCGGCTATGGCCGTTGAGGAGCAGTACTCTGTTTTTCTTCTATCGTTTTGCATCGGTGAGGTGGCGAAGTCCGTTCATGTTGACAGTTGGCAGAGTGCCATGGGATCTATTTGTTTTATGGCGTCGTTTGTATGTGCCAGGATTCAATAAAAAGTATGTCTGGGATTGGTCTCAACGGCTAGGATGCTGGTGTTGGCAAAGTCAATTCTGTGGTCATTGACGTCGCAGTGCTCAGCTACGGCGCTTTGTTCATGGTCGAACTTTCGAACGTCGTTCTTATGCTGACGGATTCTTTCCTGAAAGTTCTTTGTTTCCCCAATGTATGCGACCGGGCAGTCCGCGCAGGGAATTTTATAAATAACGCCTTGTGCTTTTTCCTTAGGCGGGCGATCCTTTGGACGGGGCAAGAGTCTTCCAAGCGTAGACATTGGCTTGTGGGCCACCTGGATCCCTTATTTGGCTAGTACACGTGCCAGTGCCTCGCTTGTACCAGCATCCTGGCCGTTGAGACCAATCCCAGACATAGACTTTTTATTCAATCCTGGCACATAAAAACGACGCCAGAAAACATAAATAGATCCCTCGGCACACTGCCGTAGAATTAGAAGAAAAACAGAATACTTCTCCTCAACGGCCCTAGCCGCAGTCAACCCCTGAAGAAGAGACCGAGCAGGTCTCGAAACGTAGTGTTCCGCCTTTAAACGAGGATTTGGTTGGTGTATATTTTATTTATTATTATTGTTGCTCCCCAACCAGAGAGACTTCTCTCAAATGTTCACTTTTAAAGCGAGACAACCATACGAAGACGCGCTCGCACGATATGGAGGAAAAAAAGCGTGCCAAATTTCTTAGTTAACGTAGTGTATGCACTTACATTTGTTACGTACAGGGAAGACGGAGGGATATCCAGCTCGCCTTTGTTGTAGATTCAAAAAATTAAGTGACACGTGTGCCGAAATAAGATGCGAGCTCGGAACATTGCCGCTGGGCGTGTCAGGTCTGAAAGGATCAACTGTCGAGCCAGTCCCACACACAGGCTCAATAATATATTTCCACTGCCGACTAGGACCGAAACTTCTTAGGCACGAAACATATTAAAACGTCAACACAACACAATCAGAAACTGAACAGAATGAAACCACGAAACAGCTTCCACCCTACCACTGCGACGGCAGCATTGAAGGCGCACGTCGAAATAATAAAGCCACTAGTTTGCCGTTTTACGGAATTGACGTTAGACGTCGGAACAATTTGTGAGGTATTTTGACGGTGGACGTCGAGATAGTTGCTGCCATAAGTATTGTGCCCTTTCAGGAAAGAAACCCAGAACCAAACGAGGACTTGGAGACATAGATGGCCTGGGTGTCACTTTGCAAGGTAATTTTATAATGACTTGTAGAAGAAAGCTGGCTACTTTTGGGTAAATGAATCTCAATTTCCTCTTCAAAACAATGCGATGCCCAATGACCTCCATTTTCTGCACGTGCACTGACCATAAAAAACTCCCATGTCACAGGAAGCACCTACCCAGTAACTTTAAACATTTGTGAAATAACCAAAGGACATATCAAGCACACAACCCAAAAAATAAAAAAACCAACAAGCTAACCAAGATGCTCATCCGCATCAGCTGCTTCTCCCAGCACACTGCTCCAGTGCGCCACCTTATGTTGTGCTCCTTCTGCATTTTTCTTTTAGCAGCCGGGCACTTGCTTGGTATTTTATAATGTTGAATGCTGTATTGCTGCACCGCTTTGGTTGCGTGTATTGGTTGGCACGATGGGTTCTATTGTAGGAAGAACTGTAAACCCTTGCAGGACATCAACAAGTCGAGAGAGAGAGAAAAACTTTATTTTAACAACTCGATCAACACGTATCTAGCCATTATAAAAAACAGTATGGCTGAAGTAACATTTGAGTCGGTTCCGAAAAGAAAGCCAAAATTGAGCAAACAGTATACTTTTGTAATTTACGTCTAACTTTATCATTTTAATCAAACAAATCACAGAAATATAAAAGGAAGGCAAAGTTTTATTTCACACACATATTTGAAATGCACCATTTTAGCTTCTCACGAAAATGAATAGAATGCACTATGCTGTTTATATAAATACTAAAGGTACCACATTATTGCACATACTTCTTTGAAGCTATTTGTTCCACACAGAACCACATTAGGTTTTGAAACTAGCTTCATATTGCCCCTTTCAACTTTATAACAATATAAATAATGCTTTTTGTTTTTCATGTTCCGGAACCAAGTGGTTGCAGTGGAGTGACCCCTATCAAGTTAATAACAAAATACTACTACAGAATTCAAAACAATAACTTCTTGCTAGAAAAATGTAGGAGGATCAGAGACTACAAATGTATACACAAAGCTTTCAGTTAAACAAGAGAAAAATATGAAAAAATATCAGCATGTCCCTTTACACCATAGGTGATAATTTCACTTGAATACAATGCGAAACATACTTGAGCCTCTGACAGTATGAGCCAGCACATGAAAATGTAATTACGACACCAAGTTCCTTTAAAAACAAGAATCCATATAAATGCGAGAAACAAGTAAGATTCATTGTGTTGAATTATTTAAAGCTTTCCATTTCAGCGTTATAGAGAAGTGTGTTAATTTCGTACACCACCTCGCACCGTTTTTGCGGTGTGAGCACTCTCAGCTTTGCTACAATCCAATTTGCAGCCTCCACGCAGTCGTCGCCAGGTGGCACTTGTTCCTGTTCGTTCTTCTTTTGGATGTTGTTGAGCGTTGAAGAGCATGTCCCAAGTACATCTCGGATGGCTTGATCAAAGGTGTCCTCGCACCGTTGCCTCTTTCTACTGCGGCATATCAGAAAAATATGCTGTTATATACTGTCAGTTTGATTTGTATGTTTTCATTTTACAGGAACTCTGAAACATGCCAGTACCGAGAAGGCGGTGCTCCATGGGCTGCTTTCTTGGCTGGCCTTTGGAAAGATATTGGAAGCACATAAGGCTGTGCAATAATGCTGTACATACGAAAACCTTTTATTTTCTAACCTTGGAGTGGCTGTGGGAGTGCCGGATGCTGGGTTCGCCTGTGTGCTTTGCCTATAGAAAACGCCGCATCACAAAGGCATTTACATTCATGTCATAGGAACCCCCATGCCAGTGGACACTATTGTGCATTGGCCTACAAACATTATCGAACCAATGGAAGCACAAGCATTAATAAAAGTGTAGCATGGGACTGTTTTCTCTTACCTTGGTGGAGCTGCAGAAGTGCCTGATGGCAGGTTTGTCTGCATAGTCAGTCTATAAGAGGAGCTACATAGCAAACGCATAATTAGAATTCATGCCACGATATCTATGAAAACTGCAAACAGAGCACAAAATAGGACGAAGACGAGATAAGCAAATGGGACGACCGCTTCTTCCCTCTTGTCTTTACCCTATTTGGTGCGCGGTTTACATTTTCATTGTACCATGAAATCGCCTACATTGCTGCTTTGACACAATATGTGAAATAAATTGTCCATGTCAGCTTGCAATGTTGTGCGTTGCCTTGCAGTGATATCGAATCGAAGGGAGCACATGAATATTAAATTCTGCACAACAGAACATTTAAGATAAGGTATAACAATGCAGGCGAGTGGGTAAATAACTTTCATAATAAAACAAGGACGGGCAAAACACGAAAGTCTCAAACTCAACTTCTAGTCAATTTTTCACTGTCGGTTATATAATAGCAACTGAAAAATAAACTAGAAGCTGAAATTGAGACAGTCGTGTATTTGCCTGCTTTTTATCGTCCCTAAAAGGCTCACTACAGTCGAACGTAGTGCAGGTGCGCAACCGCTATCACAGCCCATGGAGATGTTTATTTGTTGCAGATCTCAATCTGTAATTGTATGCGTATGTAAATTAAATCCATGCGCAGTGCTCTATGTTACATTACATCTGCTTGAGGTCCGACTATATCAAACTTTTGAGTTTTAGATTTCATATGGAAAACATTGGGCGCGTTCAGTAGCGGCCCCGGAGTCAAGGAGTCACTGGCTCCTTCCACTGGACGACCAAAAGTCACTTCCGGTGCACATAACTACAGCGTCGGAGTAAAGCTCCGAAGCACCGAGTTCGGAGACGGTGCATGTAGAGTCAAAGGAGCTAAAGATGACGTCATTTCCTAACTGGTGACGGTTTCCGGCGCTAAAAGAGAAGAAAACAAACAAAATGGCGGGATACGCTGCTTCGGTTCTGTCACGGGTGTGCAGTTTCCTCGCTTTTGTTAATGAAAAGTGCTCAAGGTAAGACAAATAACACATTGAATTTCTTTTCCAGGTAAGGCTCTTTTCAGAAAATTCATTGGGCCGTATTTCGTTCGGTTTGAATATGTTAATAAACAACTTAAACTTTCATTTGACTCCGTGTCTTGATCGCCGTTGCACGGAAACTCTGTGAATATCGACGATAGTCCTGTACGCGCTGAACAAAGCAAGGCAGGGTATGAACGCGAATTCGGTAGCCGGTTGGACACTCACGCAGAGCGTGATCCCGATTGATGTTTTGTTTGCGTAGCTAAATCGGGGTGCACGTTGGCTGACGCTCGCTTCGGCCGACAAAACCTTGATCACCGAGCGCCGCCGTACTTCCCGTGTGTATACGAATACATTTTATATGAAGTTCGTTACGAAGGGCAGAACAAACGTATGGCCGTATAAAAGTATCGCAACCGGCGGCGTAGATTCGCCCAGCCCTATATTTTGCGTGTGCTGACGACGTTTTTTGTCGGTTTTTATAACCGCAGCTGCCTTTGCACCGCCAAGCGAAGGGCTCAATCGCGTTGCACCGCTTCGAACAGCAGCGCTGATCTGTACAGTCACCTGCTTTTTCTTCAACGACCTTGTAAAGATTTCTTCAATACCGGCGTCAAATAACAGCGATCGTGCTCGCCATCGTCTGCTTCCAGTTTATTCGGAGACCGTCTGGCACAGGGGAAGAAGCGGAAAATGCGTAGAAGCAGGTTTAAAGCCGCAGGTTTTTTTGCCGTTCAGTAGGCGCTCCGATGACCCCGACTCGAGTCACTCCGTTCGGAGGCCAGGGAGGCGCTACTGAACGCGCCCATTGGAGTGCTCGATGCCAGGTCTGCCTCCTTGTTTTGCCTTTTCATTACCCCAGTTAAGCGAACAGCACAAAGAGTTTTGAATTTGAACCTGCCCAGTGAGGGTCTTGCAGTAACTCATTCTTGTGGATAAAGACTGTTGGTTGCAAGGTGGAGAAAGCGCAAAGCTGTCGAGTGAGGGTCAAAAGCCCGCACTTGGAGGCATGGATAGCTACAGTGTAGCAGAACAAAGTGACAACCCACATTTCTGCCTAAATACAATGGACTTTCTCTGTACCAGCTGACAGTAATGTGAATTTGATTATAAAGTCAGATTGTTGGGTTAGACAATAAAAAATATCCTACTAACCACCCTGGTTCCTGGTCATCATCAATGTCTTGAACGTCCCCGCTGCAAAACAAAAAGTCGCAGCATGCTCTTAAAGAAAAAAAAGTATTGTAAAACAGCTTGATGGGCTAGTTGGTAAACCTTTATTACCATGATGGAAACTGGTAAACTATTATTACCATGATAGGAAACTGCCAAAACCAAAGAACCGAGAGAACTGAAGTGCTGTTCACAACAATCAAAAGAACTACATGAAAGAACCTACTGGCCGCAAGCGCTAGACTGTGTATCAGTTTTAACAATATCTGTATATTGTTCCTGGGATTTCGTTGTATATAATTACGAGTAGGGATATGGCAAACTCCCTAGGTTCGGTTACAAAATTTTGGCAGCTACCGTGTTTTGATGTCGCCACAACCTACATGCGCTTTTCTGGCTCTGCTTGAGCGGCTATAGAGTTGCGACATTGGAGTGCCGACATTCAAATATAGAATTTAAAGTAAAAAAAGTGTTTTCCACCATGAGCAGCACACTTCCCCGGCTCACACTTGGGCCAGTTTAGCGCAAGCTTGTGCCAGGCTTGTGCGAAGTTGGCTCTTGCTCGTGCCAGTCTGAGTAAAGCCTGTGCCGAGGAAGTGTGCTGCTTGGGATGAAATATTATGTATAGGGAGCAAGTACTTATTCCATGATGTCACCATTCAGTGCGGTCCTGGCATGGTCAGTTGTGGTATCAGTGTGTGCATGGAAGTGCACGAAGTCTAATTTCCGGCTTCTATCTGTTTTTGCGCTCCTATGCGTGTGTTCGATGGCCATGCGTGTTCAAAAACGCACTATCTAGGGAAACTTAATAGTTGCCATGGGCTGCCGAAAGAATGCCTGGAAAACTGAGCTTAAAGCTCAATGCCCTGCCAAAGATAGTTCACAGAAATTGAAGGCGACTTCGTGCATGACATCAGTATGATCATAGTCGTACCTACCTTGACATAACATCAAAACAATGAACATTGGTGATTTTATTCCCAGATCACAGGGGTCTTAAACACGTGGCCCGCAGGAAACCGGCTACGAGTCTCGGTTCCCCTGTCTTGAGCACTAGAAACGGCGTCCGCCATCGTGATCTCAACTCGCCGATTCATTTTCGCTCGAAATGTAGCTCCCCCCTTTTTTGAACGTATGTGTATAGTTATTACTTATCTGTGCTCATTTGCCCTTTGTTTCGCTTTATGCCTTGCTTACCAGTTTTTTGCATTGTACAACAATTTCGCTAAGGCTGCAAGCGCGAGCTATTCGTTGAAGGATGCATCTTGACTGCGCGAACTCTCGATCAGCAGGAGAAACTGCAGTATATAAAGCAACGAGCTTGGGATTCTTGCCTTAAAAAAAAATATCGCCATTAAAAGACCAAGTATGGGTGTTATAAAGGAAATTGTCAGTAAAGCAAGAAACTGCCAAATTCTGATTCTTCCTAAGAGACATGTTGAGCTTGGTTAATTCCAGAGTGAATTGAGAAACGGGAATGACAGTGTACTTGCTCTCTTGTTCTATTAAAAATGTGAGCACATTGGCGGAGCGGTGTCATTTTAATTATTGTTATCACATCAAGTCAGGGCCCAAAGTAGTCGTATAAAAAAATCAAAGCTAAAGATGTCACTGGCAAAAGCAACCTCGTAATGCAAAACTGAATTTACAAAAGGCATAGAGCACGACGTCTCTTCTGTCTCAAGTCGTTTGATACACCCCTGCCCCCCCCCCCCCCCCCCCCGGTCTAACGTTGGCCCTCGACCTTCCCAGTGTGGGCTATCTGGCCCCCGCACTCAAGTAAGTTTGAGACCACTGCCATATCACATCCACTATTAAACATAGCTGTTCATAAATTTTCAACAAATAAATGTAAGCCTAACTGGTATAAAAGGAACTGAAACCTGGAGCATTATGGTCGGACTCTACGAAGAGTGTTTTCGCGGGCTCAATATTTCTTCAAGGTGAAGGTTTGAAATAATTTGCGGGTTCTAATTTTCGCGACGCGGTGGGATCGCAATATAGATTCCAGTGTGTTTACATTTTACCGGAATTGTTCGCGAGACCCATTTGTCGAGAATTGTAGGTGATTCGTGAAATACGCGAAAATTAGGTCCTTGCAAAAATTAAGTCGCTTACAGTGTATATCAAAATATAGGTGCCCTTTTTAAGGAGTTGCGTACGGCTCGCCAATCTGTCACCTCCTGCCATTAGTCCTCTGTTTATTAGGAGCATGCTTGTAGGTTCCTAATAAACTATTATTAATTTCCATGTATGCTTGATATTCAGTATTTACTGATTCACATGTATTAGCATATCACAAACCAACATATAAAGAACTGATCAGCATGTAGGCGAACAGTACTAGCAAAAATGGCAAACAGCACCCACCTCCCATCGTCGTCATCGTCATGAAGTGTCCAATCCTCTCTGTCGGTATACATGTGTTGTGGAAGACAGTGTATTAGACTATGAACGACAAAGCAAATGAGAAAGACACATTATTGCGAGGAAGTTGTCGTAAAATGCTGCGGAAGAGCCCAATTGGTTCCCCCCAAGCACCCACTATTATCATTTCCCAAACTTGGTAATTCTGTAAATTACACGTTAATCGCCCCATTTAACCGTACAAGCGCCCATGTCTAGGTTAACCCAGTTTTCAGTGAAAGTAGGGTGGGCACCCGCCTGTCTCTTACTGTATGTTGCAACTGGCGTGCAGCAAATCAGTTACGGTGTGGCATAGGGCTGCTTCATTTGACATACAGCTCAAACTCGCGCTGGAACCTATTGTGGTGAAAATTAACCCCATGCTTCGCAATGGATGGAGGCAGTTTTCGGCTCGCTAAAGTTAGTCTTTGATTCAATACATATCACTAGCCGTCGGCGCTTCAAGAAAACTCAACCGGTACTCAAATTTTAAACATACTCGCTACTATACAGTGACCAAGGTTGCCACAGCAAATGCACCTAGGGGGGCAGTGAAGGGGACAAGAACAAAATAAAGGAGGGTTTACGCATGTGGATTATGATACCAATCGTGCTTCTCGTGTTCCGTCATTGATGGGGGTACTTGCCATGCTTCTGAAGACTCCCCAATATCATGAACAATGCCTAATGAAGATTTACTTACATTCAAACACGTGGACCTTTCAAATAAAAAGCTGCTGCAAATTGACGTATTTGTTAACTATAGACTGGGACGCTTGCAGAACGTGCGCAACTTCTCTCTGCCAAGAAGTATTGTACGCCACGAATGCGTCCAGCTCTGTGACTCGGCATTTCTCGCCTGGGTAGCAAGCGTTGGAAAGGTGTATAGGGAAAATGGCAGAAGGCACTTACCACCATGGCGGTGGACAGCTTACCAAAAACGTTCAGCCTTTCCACTCTCGTGAAGAAGGAAGACCAGGGGAGCTATACTAGATACACTGTGTGCTTCTTCTTCGTCGTCGTCTGTTTTTCGCGCTGTTTGTCTTGACATACACGGACACGATCCTGGGGAACCTAGCCCTTAAAGGCCTGTTCACACATGCAGCGGAGCGCTACAAGCATAGCGCTAACCTCGCGCTAAGCGCGTGCTGACCGGAGCGTTCACCAGCTTTGTGTCGCACCGCCAAAACTGTTGCTCGTGGCAGGCCATAAGTAGCTGACGGCACGTGAGGAGCGCTACATCAGCGCTTCGCTTCATGTGAGAACCGGCCTTAAAGGGGTCATGAAACGATTTTCCTACTTCTTCCTCCTTAGCTTTAATCCTCAACTCAAATGCGAATTGTGAAATCACGTCGTCGTGACATTCTTCGGCACCGGTGCGATGACTCCTAGGCTCCACCGTGCTTTTTATGCACACCATAGAACTTGTCATTCCCCAGTGACGATAAGTTCCGTCTGGGCACTCATTGGCCACGAACGCGAATCCGAATACTTGTTGACGGATTTATTGTTGACGAGCGCATACGTCCGAGTGACGCAGTTCTCGTGTCCAATGCGTGAGCTGGGCTCGACTGACGTCAGGTTGGAACCGCTGACGCGCTTTAAGAACCGCAGATGTATCATAGTGAAAAGGCGGAGAGCTTTCGAAGGAAAGAAGGTACAAAATAGTCCGCTATATTTCCAAATGTTCGTACCGAAAAGCTGTCTTTTGACTTTCTACCCTCTTTCTTTTGGCCAACTAAACGATATCCGATTAGTAAAGTCCCAATTTAAAATCATTTATCCCAGCCCAAAATTCGTTTCATGGCCCCTTTAACAGCTCCGCTGTAGAATAGAACCGTGTTACTACAAACCAACACAACGAAACATACTTACATTGCGGCAAGTACATCTTGAGCACATGTGATGTTTAAGCCATGGCGGCCCTGGTCACTGCTATATAAAGCAGAAAAAAGGTTTGTTACTCTAGTTTTCCTCTCAACTGATGTAAACAAGTACAGTACCTTTCCTGTAGCACTGGGCTGCGTGTCAGTGTGCTGCCCCCACTGCTGGACGGTTGTGGTGTGTTTCTAAAAAACAGCAGCCAAAACATTTGCAATAACGCTACAGAGATAGTCTGTCAGTTAACAGAAGTTTTGCAAGGTCGAAAGAAAAACAAGTAGAGTATGGAAGAAAATAAACACATGAACAAGGCATACCTTTGCTCGTCTGCTGGTATGTTAGTAATTATTCTGAAACATGAAAAAAAAATGTATGCACGTAATATATTGTTTTAAAAGGGAAGAGAAGAGAGGTTTGTCAATGGGCAAAACATAGCGTAAAGGCCTCCCTCGATAAAATTTGCTTGGAAGGGGCAGTCAGTATTTGGGATCCCTCACAAAAGTTGAGCTGAGCGTGTAGGAGCTCGACAACTTACTTTTCGGCGTAGTGAGGGGTGCTTCTGAGCATGCCGTCTACGACGTCGAAGAGGGCCCACGACTTCAAGCCTTTCCCGGCGTTCCCCTCTGCTCCGCTTCGGCACGCATTCTCTATTTTCGCCAAAATTTTCAACCACCGATCACGTGCGTTTCGAAACTTTCCCATTGCTTCGACTCCTGCAGAATATATTCCGTCACACATTGAGACAAATACTGTCACCAAATCAACACGACATCCGTCACAACACAGGCGACATGCAACGAGTGCCACGGAGAAACTCACCTGTAATTCCGAATTCTGCTCCTATAATTTCCCATCGGTTGTTTTTGGCGTCTTTATGTAAATAGTCTGGTTGAGTCTTGTCGTATAGAAAAGGAAACAATCCTACAGTCTCGAGGAAGCGCTCCATCGGGAAAGGCATTGGGGAAATAGGGAGTGTAAACTAAACAACGCTACGTGCCAAATCTACAACGTGAAAGACGCGCGGAAAAGCGGCTGAACCGGCTTCCGCGTTGCCATGGCATCGCAACGTCACTAACGACGCCACCTCCCATTGGCTCCTCTCTTCTGCGGCGTGCGGCGGCGCGCTCTGAACCGTGCAAGGAGCGGTTCACTGTCCGGCGCCGTCCGTCGAGCCGCTGAAGCCGAAAACTGGCTTCGGTCGGCAACCGGCAGTGCCGACCGTCACGCCGCTGGCCTCCGCGACGCCAATATGGCCGTGCCTTTAGAGGCCATAGGAAGCTTCCGAAACAGCGCGAGCACCACGTGACAAATATGGGCCCCTCACGTGATAAATAAGGGCCACTTTTCCGCGGCGCCCGCGGGCGCCAACTACAAATTCGTATAACGCCGTAAATATAGCTCTAAATTTTTTTTTCTTCGTTGTAAAATCGTTTTATGATATCCTTTTTCCATCTAAGCTGTTTAAAAAAAATGTTTTTTTTCTTTGCATGTGTCCTTTAAGACTTTGGGCGTTTGGTTTACAAATAGTATGTCTTGGAATAAACATGTTGATTATCTTTCGTCTAAACTGTCAAAAAGAGTGGGGTTGCTAACCAAGTTTAAATCATTGTTACCTCGTTGTGTTAAGCTCCAACTTTACAATGCTTTGGTATACTCCCAACTTAATTATTGTCATCTAGTTTGGGGAAATACAAGAAAAACAAATATAAATAAACTACGTATTTTACAAAAGAAAGCTGTGCGTGCTATTGCCAATGTTTCATACTATGATCATACTGAACATTTGTTCACATTGGTTAATATACAACCAATTTCAAATATTTACAAGTCCCGACTTCTTGTGGCGTACAAGAAGTCTACGCAGTTTAAAAATAAAGTTTTTGAGGAATTATGTAACTTAGTCCTTTTCACTTCCTCATATCAACTCCGCCCTAAAGAAAAATGGTTTGTTTCACCATCACATACATTATATTATAACCACACGCTAAATTACCGTTAGGCCACGCGCGCTGCCATGTAGGCAGCGCGCGTGGCCTAACGGTTATAGCGCCTACCTCCCAAACGAAAAGCCAAGGTTCGATTCCTGGCCGCGGGACGCCTTTTTGTTGACATCTAATGTAATGTTCTGGTTAATTCGAGAACCGTGTTGCTTGTTCGAGTTTAGAAAGTTCTACACGCCGAACCTTCTACGCCGATTCTTCCAGAACCCTCCGCGTGTACATAAGAGGCTCCGCGTGGCGAGCCGCAGGCTGTTTCGCCTCAGCGTTCGACTCTGCTGCCACGCCGACTTCGACGCCCGCGACGCTCTCTTTTCTTCTGTTCTCTTTTATTTTTGGGCACAAGTTCGCCCCATTAAACGTTTAGTTTCCTCACTTATTTTCGCCTCATCAATTGTCATTCGTGACATTTTGGTGGAGGTGCTGGGTACTGCATGCCCGTGCAGCCTTCCCCTCCAAGAGCCCGCAGTGCAAGTCTGATTCCAAGCCCGGTGAGAAGACAACTCTCCGCGGAACCCGAAACTCAGACCAGCCGCCGCATCAAGGGAAAGGATCCTGAGTACGGCCAGCTGTTGAACAAGCCCAAGCCAAAGAAGACGACGATGGCAAACCAGGCGCAGACCCCGGCCGCTCCTGCCGTCGTATACCTGCCCGTCGCACCCAGAACTCCAACGCCTTTCCACGGAGACGACCACGAGGATATTGAAGACTGGCTGCAATACTATGAACGTGTAGCCCGCCAGAACGGATGGACGACTGACCAATGCCTTCACAATCTGTACTTTGCGCTCGAAGGAACTGCGAGGCATTGGTTTGAAAACCACGAAGCGTCCTTCACTACGTGGGAGTCCTGCGCCGCCGAGTTGAAGCGAACATTCCTCAACCACCATCGTCGGCAGCGAGCGGAGGACCTTCTCCAAACAAGGGTGCAGGGCCCCAACGAAAGCGTGACCAGCTTCGTTGAGGATGTCATGCGCCTATGTGCCCGAGCCGATCCGGAGGCATCCGAGGAGAAGAAGCTTCGCGTCCTCATGCGTGGCGTGAAGGCTGAAATTTTTGGGGGCCTTGTCCGCAATCCTTCGACAACCGTCGACGGTTTTGTGGCTGAAGCCACTAACATCAAGCGTGCACTGGCGTCCCGAGCAAGCCACTACCACCGACTCGCCGGCGCGCCTACTGCTCCAACCGTCGCAGCTACCCGTCTGGACTTGAGCACCACCGGTGTCGACGGCCTTCGGGAAATCGTCCGCGACATCGTCCGAGAAGAACTCAGGAAGCTCCTGCCTACTGACAACCAGCCGGCTGCGCTGTCGATCGCCGAAGTTGTCCGCGAGGAGGTCCAGAGGGCATTCCAACCGGAGGCTCCTGCCAGCGTAGCAGCACCCGAGGAGCCGACTCTGACTTACGCCGCAGTAGCTCGGAGACCGGCCCCAGCGTCTCGGCAGTATTGGACGCCGCCTCGACGTGACCCACCCGCGCCGCAGACTTTCCAACGTTGGGATGGGCAGCCCCAGCTCGTCCGCACCGAACAACCAGCCCCTAGGAAGACGGATGTGTGGCGCACGGCCGATCGACAACCGCTATGTTATCACTGTGGTGAGGCCGATCACGTCTACCAGAGGTGCCCGTACCGACAAATGGGCCTCCGAGGTTTTGCGCCGAACGACCCTCACCCAAGACACGGCGAACGCCCTCGTGACATTGAGGAATACCTCCGTCGCCCTCCGTCACCAGCGCCGACAGCACCACGAGGTTCAAGGTCTCCATCCCCCCGACGTTCCGCATTGCCATTCCATCGGTCGCGCCGTGACAGCCTGTCTCCCACTTCCCGCTGGGAAAACTAAGCGCGGCAACTCCCGGAGGTGAAGTTGCCGAAGACGACCGAAGCGAAGAGCCTCCAAGAACGCCGGAGCGCTCCTACTCGCCTGACGCCCCGCATCGCAACGACGCCCCTGCAACGGTGTCCAACAATCTAAACGTTGTTATCGACGGCTACGACGCATCGGCACTCGTGGACACCGGAGCAGACTATTCAATCATGAGTGGGAGGCTCTCTCGCCGCCTGCGAAAAGTTACGACGACTTGGGGAGGACCACAAATTCGAACCGCCGGAGGACACCTTATCACGCCTGTCGGAAGTTGCACTGCTCGCGTCGAAATTCATGGCGAAACGTGCCCTGTGAATTTCGTCGTTCTACAAGACTGTTCCAGAGATGTCATTCTCGGCATGGACTTTCTGTGCGGATACGGCGCCGTCATCGACCTGGGTGAGAACAGATTGACGCTGCGGAAGCATGTTCCGCCTTCAGAGAAACCCCAAACAGCGTCAGCCGCCGTCCGAGTCGCCGCCGCCCACGTGAACCTGCCGTCGCGATCAAGTGTTTGCGTACCCGTCGTTGCCGATACAGCTACCTGCGGCGAGGTTGTCCTGGGAGGCAACCTTCAATTGCTTTTAGGAAGAGGAATAGGCGTCGCAAGAGGAGTAGCTGAATTTCAGGACGGCCGCACTGTGGTCCTCGTGACGAACTTCCGAAATGAAACGCAACACCTAACAAAAGGGGCAGCCATTGGCCACGTCGAGGAACTCCAAAACTCCGTCGAAATCGCCGCCATTACTGACGAATCATCGCCACCTCAGCAAGGCAGTACGTCGCCAGCGCAGCTCGACATTGACCCTAAGCTTCCGGGCCCGAAACGACGGCAGCTGATTAATCTTTTCGCCGAATACACCGACCGCTTTGCGACATCGTCAAAGGTACGCCAAACCGCCGTTGCGAAGCACCGCATCATTACCGAGGACGACGCGCGCCCTGTGCATCGATCGCCGTACAGAGTCTCCGTAAAAGAAAGGGAGGTAATCCAGGAACAAGTTCAAGAGATGCTGAACGACGACATAATCCAACCTTCGAGCAGTCCATGGGCCTCTCCAGTCGTACTGGTTAGGAAGAAGGACGGAACGCTTAGGTTCTGCGTGGACTACCGGCAGCTGAACGCGGTGACGAAGAAAGACGTCTATCCACTCCCCCATATTGACGACACGTTAGACCGGCTACGCCACTCTCGATACTTTTCATCGATGGACCTGAAGAGCGGCTACTGGCAGATCGAAGTCGACGAACCTGACCGAGAGAAGACAGCTTTCGTCACGCCAGATAGATTTTACGAGTTCAAAGTGATGCCCTTCGGACTATGCACGGCTCCAGCTACTTTGCAGCGTGTCATGGACACCGTACTGGCAGGACTGAAGTGGCAGAGCTGTCTCGTCTTCCTCGACAACGTCGTAGTGTTTTCCAGCGACTTCGACGAGCACTTGCGACGACTCCGAGCTGTTCTCCAATCCATACGGACCACCGGACTCACCCTCAAGCCGTCAAAGTGTCGGTTCGCCTATGACGAACTGAAGTTCCTAGGTCACGTGGTTAGTAACGAAGGCGTTCGCCCAGACCCAGAGAAGACTCGCGCCGTCGCAGCATTTCCAGCGCCGAGAGACAAGAAGGCCGTGCGAAGGTTCCTTGGACTATGTGCCTACTATCGGCGCTTCGTTCGGGATTTCGCAAGAATTTCCGCACCACTCACAAACCTCACGAAGGACGCCGAGAAGTTCGAATGGGCTGAGGAGCAGCAGCAGGCATTTGGCAAGCTGAAGCGACGTCTCCAGACTCCTCCTGTTCTCGGACATTTCGATCAGGATGCGGAAACCGAGATTCACACGGACGCAAGTAATGCTGGACTTGGCGCGGTACTGGTTCAAGTGCATGAAGGCACCGAGCGAGTTATCGCATACGCAAGTCGGACACTGTCCAAGGCGGAGAAAATGTACTCCACGACTGAGAAGGAATGCCTTGCGGTCGTCTGGGCAATCACGAAGTTTCGTCCGTACTTGTACGGGAGCCCGTTCTGTGTAGTCACGGACTACAACACGCTCTGCTGGCTTGCGAACCTCAAGGACCCGTCAGGACGCCTCGCTCGGTGGAGTCTCCGACTACAAGAGCTCGACATGAGTGTGGTCTACAAGTCGGGCCGCAAGCACAGCGACGCCGACTGCCTGTCCAGAGCCCCCGTCGAAACACCTTGCGGCAGCAGCGACGACGATGACGACGAGTGCTTCCTAGGCGCGGTGAACACCGACGACATGGCACGACGTCAAAGAAACGACCCTGAGTTACGCGCGCTAATCGAGCACCTCGAAGGACGGGGGGGGGGGGGGGGGGTACTATACCCCGTGTTTTCTTGAGAGCCCTGCCGACCTTCGTCCTCCGACAAGGTGTACTTTACAAGGAGAACTTCGGAGACAACAGCTCGCCATGGCTGCTGGTAATCCCTACCGACCTTGGAGCGGAGATCTTTCAAGCCTGCCACGACGACCCGACATCCGGACACCTTGGCTACAGCCGTACGCTGGCCCGGATTCGTGAAAGGTATTATTGGCCCAAGCTGCCGAAGACCGTACACCTCTACACACGGTCGTGCCACGAGTGCCAGCGACGCAAGAAACCGCCCACGAAGCCGGCAGGTCTCCTGCAGCCGATTGCTCCCCCAACCGCACCGTTCCAGCAGATCGGAGTGGATCCACTTGATCCTTTCCCACCATCGACGCAAGGGAACAGATGGATAATCGTCGCCACAGATTATCTCACGCGGTACGCCGAAACGAAAGCCCTTCCTTCTGGGACTGCTGTGGAAGTCGCCAAGTTTTTCATCGAGTCCATCGTCCTCCGGCACGGCGCTCCCGAGGTTCTGATCCCAGACCGAGGATCATCATTCATGGCCCAGCTGACGCAAGAAATCCTTCGTCTCAGCCACACCAGCCATTGTCGCACCACTGCGTACCACCCGCAGACCAACGGGCTGACGGAGAGACTCAACAAGACCATCGCGGACATGATCTCTATGTACGTCGACGTGGAGCACAAGACATGGGACGAGGTGTTGCCATACGTCACATTTGCCTACAACACGGCCGTGCAAGAGACCACCGGGGTAACACCCTTTCAACTTGTGCATGGTCGCAAGGTAACGGCAATGCTGGACGCGATGTTACCCCACGAACCGGCTGTCGACGGAAGCGACGATGCCCAGGTGGTTGCCCAACGGGCAGAAGTCCGCCAGCACGCCAGACACCGTATTCAAGCCCAACAACGAGTCGACACTGGCCGCTACAACCTTCGTCGTCGGGACGTCCACTTCCAGCCCGGAGACAGGGTGTGGGTGTGGACACCGATCTGCCGTCGTGGTCTCAGCGAAAAACTCTTGAAGCGCTACTTCGGACCCTACAGAGTGCTTCGTCGACTCGGGGATCTGAACTACGAGGTGATGCCCGACGGAACAGGACTTCATCACGCCGCCCTCCATGACCAGAAGTCGTCCACGTCGTGCGCACTGAAGCCGTACTACGCTCGATAGGACTGTAGACCTTATGTGTTCCAAGTGACTCTTTAGCTTACCGTTCTTTTTTGTTTGGTTTGTTTTGTGCTGCATCGGGGCGATGCACTTTTTAAAGGGGGGAGAGTAATGCCGCGCGCGCAGCTTGCCAAGTAGGCAGCGCGCGCGTGGCCTAACGGTTATAGCGCCTGCCTCCCACGCGAAAAGCCAAGGTTCGATTCGTGGCTGCGGGGGCGCCTTTTTGTTGACATCTAATGTAATGTTCTGGTAAATTCGAGAACCGTGTTGCTTGTTCGAGTTTAGAAAGTTCTACACGCCGAACCTTCTACGCCGATTCTTCCAGAACCCTCCGCGTGTACATAAGAGGCTCCGCGTGGCGAGCCGCAGTCAGTTTCGCCTCAGCGTTCGACTCTGCTGCCACGCCGACTTCGACGCTCGCGACGCTCTGTTTTCTTCTGTTCGCTTTTATTTTTGGGCACAAGTTCGCCCCATTAAACGTTTAGTTTCCTCAGTTATTTTAGACTCATCAATTGTCATTCGTGACAATATGGTGTCACGTACCTCACTGCTTCATAACTTTAGTATGCCTAATACTGAATCCGTATTAATTTTTGAAAATCACGCCTTTTTACCAAACCTTTCAGAATTTGTATGCATTATTGACATTTCCCGATTTTCCTTTCTTTAGTGTCTGGGGTCCCTATTTTTCTTTTTCTATTCGGTCTTCTTCTTTCTCATATATTAACTAACCATTTTTCATGCTCGTTAAGTACATTTGACGACGTTTGTGTAACATAATGTGACGTCAAATATCAATCTAATATCTCCTCGTTTCACTTGCTTCTTAAAATGATCATAAGCGAACGCCTTTCTGCACTAATTTATCTAAAAATGTCCTATAAAGGTAGATGGGTTTATTTAAAAATCTATGCCAATTTTAATACTCTAATTTTAATGTCCAAACCTCATATTTTTTGTCTTAATACGGCTGCCTTGCTAATCTCTTGAACTGTTCTTTTGACCCTCAGATCAATGACGCTAAACGTCCAAGAGTCTCTGCATTTTATAAAGTAAGAAGGAAAGATTTGAAAGCTAGAAATTTCAGCTGAAACAAAACTCTGACAAACAAGCCTCTAGTTTCTCAAATGGGAACTCCGGAAACACAAAACCCCAGCAATGAAACAAACGGGCAGATCTCTCAAATATCACTCAGACATGTAGCAGGTTCAGAGAAATCAAAATTCAACGTTCGTTCTTGACTGGCAGAAAACTGGCATTTTAAACATACCTTTGTGATTTTGGTTCACATTACAAAGATAAAAAAATAAAACGAATTAAGATATAAAGACTCCTAAAAAGAAAGTTCTCCGAGATAACTGTTATTTATAGGTCAAGTGCGCTTGTGTAGGTGAAGATTGATCTGACATATTTTGTACAGAACACTCGCTGTTTAAGTAATTGCTTCATACAAAAGATGGCATATGCTTATTTTGTGTCAACGTCGCGCATAAAATGTTATCCACAGGAATACAGCATTTTCTAGCCTCTCTACATATACCACCGGAATCTTTCCAAGCAATCAAATGGATAACAGCATAGGGCAAAAGGAAACGTTATGGATTACTTTGCTCTGACATTAATGCTCAGTCTGTATTTTATGCTAAAGTTGAGGCTTGGGCGAGTTGGTTCATACTTCGGAATTAAAAACAGCGCGAAAAGACGAGGACCAGACAAAGAAGTGACACGGACGCAGCGCTGTATTTTATACTCAACACCGTCGTCGCCAAGTATTACATTGTGAGTGATACGGCCATTTTAAGAAAATAATTGTTCATATAGCAATTTTCAGAATATCTGTTTAGTTTACAATACAGCACTATTCATCATATTAACATTTGCGAGTGAGTTGGTTGTGATTCCTCTACTAAGTGGCGATCGCGAATATAAGACACCTGTACAAGCACAATCTTATAGCAGTATCAGAACCACTATTTTATGGCGATTACGCTTCTCCATCACGAATACTCGGATAGATCTATATTTTAAAATTAGAGCATAATATTTTAAGCATAAGTTCATAAAAGCACCTCTACTCCAATCAGGAGCTACATGCGTCAACAATTGAAGCAGCGGCCGAGGTTCAGAAAGTTCGGTCAGTGAAACTCGGTCTTCTCCACACTAATGACCCGATACGTTTGTGACAACTTACGGCTACGATTTACTAGGCTATTACAGCCCGTTCCGGAAAAGTACCGTCTACCTCAATATAAAAGACCCATTCGTCTAGGCAGCTGATGCGTTCGTACTACGCAGACTTTGGACAGAAATACTTTATTTTCAGAGAAATAACGAGAGAATATAACAACGGTTACTTTATTTCCTTACTCAAATAGATGTAGAACAGGGCAAAGGAAATTCAGCACAGCCGGCTGAAACTGCCTCGTGCAATGGGTCGTTCATGTGGTTAAAGACTTTACATGCCACCTACTTCTCGACACATTTGAGGGATTTGGCTTGCAAATAGTGGCGTGGTTAAAGAACACGCGTTATCATTGTTATCGTTTGCATCATCTTGGGTATAAATAGGATCACCTCAACATTTCCCTTTATCTATGTGGTTTTGCTTTTGACATTTTAAGAAAGGCTTATGGTATTAATTAGACGCCATGAAAAATATTTATGGTTGCCATGAGCCTGGCATTCGTAAAAGTGTTAATTTTAGCTGTTATAAAGTGTTTGTACTTTTCTTTGAAATAGCAGATTTTTTCAATATTGAATGTATTCCCACCATAATTATATTTATTTTGTATAAATATCTGCAGGTCAAAATGCTAACACTCGGTCAAAAAATGTACGCATATAGGCCGAAAACTTTCATACAAAACTACCAAATTTGCACCTTAAAGGGGTCCTGCAAGGAATTTTTTACTAGTTTTCAATTCGCACCGAACCTGAGCGCACTGAACGTAGTAACTTAATGCAGCTTTTCGTTTCTCGAATTTTGCTTTATTCTAGTTATAAGTAAGTTAGTTATAAGTATAACTTGTAAGTTATAGGCAAATTAAAATTACAAAAACCATAAAAACATAACCTCCTTCATGACGTCCTTGGTCGCTTGAGTGGCCGTTAACTAGAGAAGGGGGAGTGAGCTCAGCGAGCACTCACGGCTGCCGCACTCCGTGTCGACGGCTCGAGAGGGCATTACTAAAGCATATTCTGGATAGGCTGTATGAAGCGAGCAGCCAGGGCGGCTCGCGTTGCATTTGCTACGCGATTAAACACTAATTTGGCATGACACTTCATTGGCCACTAACGACAGCAAACACGGGGTAAAGATCAGTTCAGAACTGGAGCCAATTCGCGCTGCCATACCGCCAAGCGGCCAAACCGCAAAGCCAAACCTGCTCGCCGAAGGCCTTCGCAACGCTCGGAACCGGTCGGATTCTCGAGCCCGTATAGACCGTTTTACTGAAAGAGGGCGAGAGAGAAAAGGGGAAAGGGCTACCGGCGCTTTCCCCCTTTCTGGTTGTGTAGAAAGAGTGAAAGTCCCGGATGAGAGGCTTGGCCGGTGTTGCGTGCCTGCTGTGCCCCAAGTTCGTTCGCGCTTTCTTTTCTGTTTTAAACTCTCACACTTAATTAGAGCCACGGGCTTCGATGGCGAGAGGCCCCCGGTCACCGGGACACCATTGCTCGGTCATAGGGTGCACGAATAACGGCAGAAAGCGTCCAATATTGTCCGAGGACCTATGTAGCTTGCAAGGAATCCGGCAAGGCGAGAGCGGCTGCAATGTCTTTAAGCTCCATCGCTTTCCACGTGACCCCGGTCTCGGCGGCTGTGGATTGCGTCCGTAAACCGAAAAGACGTTTCCCCAACGCCATCCTCTCGACTGTGCTCGGAACATTTTGTGAACGGAGCGCGCACCGAACGCTGTACCGCCGATGAACATGGCACGCTCGCAAGGTGCGTGCAAGTTTTCTCCTGATAATTGCTGTTTCAGCTTGTACAATTGTGTAACTGAATTTATCTTAATATTGGTATTTTGAAGTGTTGTCAATGAATCAATTTTGATAATTTGCAGTGGTGACTGATTCGATTTTATCATCTACAACACTTAGTTAAAGGCTCATTTCCGCCACCGGGTGAGGCTAGAAATTGTTGAAAAGGTAGTTCTATTGGTTTTCCTGAATCGCGCTCTCCTGCGGCGATACCAGAGAGCCGGCAAAAGCGCTCCTTGGAGTGCCGCTGGTGGGTTGTTTGGGTTGTTTCCGTTGATTGGGCGCTTTGAAGCGCTGGATAATCGCTGCAGGGTACGTCTCGTGTGTTGCGATCTGCGTTTTCGAGCCCAGTGTGCACGTTTCTTTGTTCGAGTCATGGCATCCGCCAGTGCGGCGACGGGGGAAACAGCGGCGGCGAACGTGTCAGCGCTAGAAATTGGAGGTTAGTACTGAAAATATTGCATCAAATAGTAAAATAATTCGTGGCTGCTTTGAGGCTTTCTGCGGTTCGATATAAGTACATCTAGAACGTCTTCGTCATTCATCCACAAGGAAATATAAGAACACGGACACGCAAGATAAAAGCAGTGCAGCAAAACGATCTGTAGCAGCTCCGGGTGTTTACAAAAGTTAATTGAGGTTCCCGTTTCGTGTATCGCTTGTTGATTACTAAAAACGGCTACGTTGAAATAGGCCCATTGCAAGCAAAAATCGATGAATGGTTCATCATTTCCAGTTATGCGGAAAGCGGTTGAGCTTAAAAACATTGCAGCCGCACTCGCCTTGCCAGATTCTATGCAAGCTGCATAGGTCCTCGGGCAGTATTCGACGCTTTCTGTCGTTATTCGTGCACCCTATGACCAAGCAATGGTGTCCCGACGACCGGGGGACTGTTGCCATCAAAGCCCGTGGCGCTAATTAAGTTTGCGATTTTAAAACAGAAAAGAAAGCGCGAAGGAAGTTGGGGCACAGCAGACACCCAACACCGGCCAAGCCTCTCATCCGGGACTTTCACTCTTTCTACACAACCAAAAAGAGAGAAAGCGCCGGTAGCCCTTTCCCCTTTTCTCTCTCGCTCTCAAAATGGCGCTACCCACGATAAAACGGTCTATACGACCGCAGAGCAGCCGCGTACATCCGGGACCTTTTTACTCTCGTCCCTTGTCGGTGACTGGTCCCATTACCCGTTTCTAGTATGCGCCGCCTTTCCACCGCTTGGTGGCGGGTATGTCGACGGGTAATTTCTTGTTTCCGTACTTTATAAACTTCATTTGTTTCTTTTCTGATTTTAAATTTTGAACAAAAACTACTTTCATAAATAATTGAAACCGTTCGCGCCACTTATATTGTGTATTTCGACTAAAAAGAGGCTTTTAGCGGCTCTGACCAGTAGTAAGCCCAGGACCAAAGACTTCACATAGTGTGCGCTTTCGGCACCGCAGGTCGCCCCCGTAGGTGAATGAGGTTTCCGCGTCGTCCGGTTAAAATATGACGCACTGATATTTAGTTACTCTCTCCGTGCCCGCTTGCTTGCCCGAACCCCAAGAGATGTGGAAACCGCAAAAAAGGTAGGCGCTTAAATATGATTGCAGGGCCCCTTTAATTGCAAATAGTTGATTGTTCTTATCATAATATGTTTTGATTCTAATGTATACTTAAGTTCTAGAGCTAAAATTACGAAATAATTTGTGTAGAAGAATGTCATTTTTATACTGCAAAATGTGTCGTTTCTTACATCACCAAGATAGAGTTCATTTCCTTAAATTTCACGCATAATATTTGATCAACAATATTAACAACTACTAAGTTACTATTACACGTTAGCCTTGTATGAAGGAACGAAGATCAATATGTTCCTCTGGTAAGTTCCGCTCAAGACCAAACCTAAATGTCTTAAAAATGCATCGATATTTAATTTTATTCCAAATTTTGACACCATCAATTGTTGGGTTTTATTTCGTCTCTTTTGAAGCACAAAACATATTTCAGAATTATATGTCTGGCGAGGCAAAAATATTTGATGATGCTCCACAAAAGTCCACAAATTGTTCAAAATTAAAGGGTATAATGCCCCATCGCCATTTATCTTGTGCAAAGGGTAAGTGTGAAATGAAAAGCTTCGTTCGATTCTAGGTATTTGCTCATACATAATAATGCAAGGCATCAAATTCACAGTGACCGTGAAAATGCATCATAAGCTGGTCAGCTCACAGCCCTTGTTTTATAAAGCCTGCCATCTAGTTTATTACACTATTGCCGTTCTCAAATAGAAAACCCATTTCGTTCGAGATAACCAAAATTTATCAATGTGAAAAGCGCACGGAGTGCTATAGTCGCAAGCATGCACCTGCAGCTATTTACAGCGACAGCTGCTAGTGGGAGCTCCTCGGGAAATCGCATGGTCGTCCTTCTGAAGACACCCCCGGTGAATTCAACAATCACATTATCGCTCCCATCCGCCGCCGCTGACTTTATGAGATAACAAAACGTTCCGTCCGTCGAGCAGGATTTCAATCAGTGACTTATGTATGACAGAAATCACTTGCTACGGAGTCGACCGCTTCACCAACAAAGCTATCGACAGGACCGAATTGAATAAACGAAAGGTGGCAGAGAATAGATTTTTTTCTAACTTAGATAACTCTTCAGTGCCTCTTGTGGCTCAAGCAGGCGCACGATGCCAGAGCACGGCAAAAGACAACGATCGTGTGATACAGGCCGGGCGTTCGAAAGACATGCCCTGCCATGCCCACCGTGTAAGTGACTCTGGGGAGCGTGTGACACCTTAAGAGGGCGCGCCTCTCCACCTTAGAATAAAGCCCCTTGATAAAATTCATGCTTGAAGTCTTTTTACGTGTACCGCCAACCATTGTTCTGAGAACACGCAGGGCACGTGCCATGAGCAGGTGCTCCGGGCAAGTAATAATTAAGTAATGATAACGCAAGTATTGTAACTGGTGAATCAGCATAAATAACATGATACATGCAATACGTCATACATACATACATACATACATACATACATACCTAGACAAGTAAAACATAAAGTGAACAAATTGCAGAGATCATGATGCACAAAAAACCATACAAAAATACTATACAACAAGGTCACATAAGAAAAATACTACAGTGAGCATTTGGACCATACATATAAGGATAAAGAGAAATTCGAAAATGTCGCATCAGTAAAATATGAAATGTGTCTTCAAGGACTGTTTCCATAATATTTCGGGTGTAATGTTTTTTTTTTTTTTTTTTGCGAGGTGGTTAAGAAGAACAGGTACGGTATGAAGTATAGATTGATGTCCATATCAGGTTTTAACTGTTGGTATTTTCTATATTTCAGGCTATCGTATATTATACGATGGTATGTGTTTAATTTGATTAAATAATAGTAGCAGCGGTGCATTCTTTATTGTTAGTGCATTTTTATAAAGAGTGACTAGCCTGAAATCATCCATTTTTAACACATTTAGGATAATTATTTCATTTAAATATTTACTAATTTATGTATACCATGGAACGTTAGTTATAATTCATAGAGTCCTGTTTTGTGCGACGAGTAACTTCAGCATGTTCTGATTTGTGGTTGTTCCCCATATGACATGGCAGTAAGTGAGAGTCGGCAGAAACAAAGAATTATATAGAAGTTTTCTGTTTGTATTATGTGGCAAAACATGTCTATGTTTACTCATAAGGCAATTAAGTT
Organism: Ixodes persulcatus; assembly: GCA_013358835.2. Classification (NCBI taxonomy): domain Eukaryota; kingdom Metazoa; phylum Arthropoda; class Arachnida; order Ixodida; family Ixodidae; genus Ixodes; species Ixodes persulcatus. The sequence goes on from JABSTQ010011536.1 coordinate 872,889, forward strand.
TGGTTAATTTCATGCCAACGTGGTTTATATGTTAGTCCTATGTGAGATGTTCGGAGAAAAAAACACTCAGAGCTTTAAATTTCCGGACGAATTCTATATTATTTTCCTCCAATCAAAAATTTAAGGACACACGTTATTTTATTTTTAGGTTTAAACATTACGGCCTTTGTTTTATTCGCGTTAATTTTGAAGCAGTTCAAGTCAGTTTATATTTTGGAGTAAGAAAGAAAATTGTTTGCAGAAACTATAAGTTTGTTGGGATCAGTGCTAGCACAAAACAATGTTATATCATCAGCATATGCTATTGACTGTACTTCGGTATTGATATTGGAAATGTCATTCATATAAATCGTAAATAATAGCGGCCCCAAGATGCTGCCTTCTGGGACACCTGATTTAATATCCTCGGTAGATGATAGGAATGAATTATGAGACACGCATTGCCCTATTGAAAAATCTTTTTTGTATGAGAAATTTTTGTGTCAAATAAACACATATGAGTCATACAAAATATATAAGAACATAGAATAACCATATTATTCATATGTGTGTATTGAACAGAAGAAATTTCTCATACAAATGTTTTTTTTTCACTAGGGTGGTTACGGTTTTAGAGATACGATTTAAATAGTGATAACATTTTTTCACGAACACCATACATGTCAAGCTTAGTAATGAAGATGTTATGTTTCAAGAGGTCAAACGCCTTAAAAAGAACTATATAAAAGCTGGGTGAAATCAGTGTTTTCCTTTTTTTTTTTTTTTAGCGACGATAATTATTTATTTTTCCTTTATGAGCGCCATCTCCGTCGACATATTTTTCTGGAAACAAAACTGTGAATTTGACAGCAACATATACTTGTTAAAAAAGTTCATTAGGCGTGAATCAATGATTTTTTCAAGTCACTCAAAAAATAAAGGAAGAATAGGAATAGGCCTATAGTTGGAGAAATTATTTATATCGCCTCCTTAATGAATTCCGGTTACTTCAGCGGTTTGCATTCGTAAAACAAATGTACCTGTTTCTAAAACTAGATCAAATATGTATGTGAGTATAGGGGCAAGTAAATCTAGTACATATTTTATTGGCTTTATCTGTAAATCATTTATGTCACGGGACATTAATAATGCTCATATTAAACCTTGTAGAGTCCTCCATTGTACCTTTAGAAACCTATCAACCCGCATTTCGGATAAACATGCGATTAGCACTACCAAGATCAACATCATTGGCACCGGAACAGCTATGCTATCGCCGTGGAAATCTGATTTATAAAACTTCAATGCAGAAGCTAATTGGACTTCCATTCAAGAGCTTGACGATGTTCATGATCAGGTTCGCGTAATGACCGGTGTGGTTTAAGACGGCATGGCGATATACCTCAAAAAAAGTCTCACCCCAAAAGTACACCTTGTGGTTTCCTGCAGAATAATAATAATAATAATAATAATAATAATAAAAATAATAATAATAATAATAATAATAATAATAATAATATTAATCTTTATTTGCACAAGCAGGTGTTTTCCTGGGGGCGTGCGAGGCGAAACAGAAAGGCGGAAGCCCGTACGCTGGTGCGTCTGTTGGCCCAACCCCCAGGAAACGAAAACAAAGCGAAACATAACAAAACAAGAAGCAGGTAACAGACAAAAAAGACTACGCACTCGGCCCTGTTGGCGAGGCCCTAGCATGGCCCAAGTGTCCTCAAAAGGAGTCAAAACCGAAATCGCGAACGCGCGCGACTCCCACCGCCGCGACGGGAGGCCCCGCCAGAAGGGAGAGACCGAGGAAGGCCCAGCACCCTGGGAGAGCGAGTAAGGTCCCGACCCCAATCCCCCTCCCCTCCCCCCCCCCCCGCCCCGCGACAGGGCCCCCCCTCACAACAAAATTTGAGGGCCACGCGCGCCCCGCAATCACGGCCCGAACGCAACTCCCTCACACAATCAATTCTGCGCTCGCGAAAAGGCCCGGTACAGAAGCGCGGATCCCGCCCGGTCTTCTGCGATGGGGAAGCGCACGTCCAGGGGCGCCGAGAGGAAGACCTCGATCGCAGCTGGGAGAAACGTGCGGCTATGGCGAACTGTGCAAGCCCGTAGCTGCTCGGGTTGTCCGGACTGCTTACTAATACGGAGGACCAAGTTGAGATAAGTGATCTCTAGCGAACCGTCCAGGAGGCGGCACAACAGTCTCACACGCGCAACGACCCGTCGATGGTCTAGTGTCTGCCAGCTGAGGCGCCTCAGTCCATCCTCATAGGTCTGGGCGTCCGGTCCGTCCTCGACAGGAGAGTTTGTGTTGCGCGACGCTGGACCCCCTCCAGACGCTGAGAGAGGTGGGCTTCGTGAGGGCTCCAGATGGAAGCGCAGTATTCAAAGCGCGGAAGAACCAGAGCGGTGTAGAGGACGTGAAAGGCCTCCGGACCGCAGGAACGTGACACCCTTGTGACGAATCCGAGGGTTCGACGTGCCTTTGCCACGATGTTGCAAATCTGTAGGGCAAAATTCAAAGTAGGTGCCAGGGTCACCCACAAAATCTGAAGGTGTGTGGCGACCGACACAGGAGTGCCAGAAAAAGAATAGCAAGAAGGGTCCACACTTTGTTGCTTACTAAAGCGCATAGCAGCACTTTTGGTGAGGCTTAGTCGTAAATGGTTGGCAGCAGACCAGTCTGCAATCAGGGAGAAATGGTCGCTCAAAAACAAGAAATTACGCCCACAAAATATATGCTCAAAAAAGGTATGTACTCTTGGTACGAGGAGATTAGTCGATTAAGAAAACACATCAAGACTCTGCTCAAGGTGTATCGGCGGAGGCACACGGTCAATGTGGAGGCTAGTCTCCGGCGGAACCCGAAGGAAGTTTGGCACTACGTAAATGCTCGGTCTGGACTAAAACAAAGATCCAGAATAACGTTCATATAAAGCGAGCGATTTATTACAGCTCCAACAAATATTGAAAACCCGTTTGCAGCTCATTATGGTTCAGTTTACAAATGCTACCTTAAGCAGGATTGTCCTGATGAAAGGAATACCTCTCTCAATGTATTTTCTGTGGTCGATATTACGGTCCCAGATGTCCTGGTTGCCATGAAGAACCTCAGTAATTAATTGTCGTGGGTGTTGACAATATTCCTGGTCCCATTGTTAGGGCCTTTTTCTATTCGCAACCTATCCTTCAATTTGTCCTGAAACAATTATAAAACGGGCCTCTAAAACGTGATCTGCCGAGTTTATCTACCATTAGAGAATAATCAATAGTATCAAACGCCTTCCATAAATATGTAAACAGTGATAGCACAATTTTATTTTTCCGCAGTGCTTCGTTAGCAGAATCATCAAAATATTCTAATATTGTAATTGTGTTTTTTGTTTTGTTGTTTGAAACCATATTGCGTATTACTTAATAAAGAAAATGCGTCGCACAGTCTAGTCTTCGTAATTTGTACCCTTTTTCTCATGTAGGAGTTAAGACAGGCAGAATAGCCAGCTATCTTTAGCTCTCTAACTCCTGATGTTTTCCACATTTGTATATAAGACGCATAATCGAAGGCCTCTAGGCTCTTCGGAATCGTTGCGGTATTGGTGACTCCAGCGAAATCGACGCCGCGTAGCGGCAAAGCCGAGAAGCTCATAGAGGAGGTCGTTTAGACTCTGTCGTCTGCTATCGCTGCTTCAAAAAAACAAGCATCGTTTTCAGTAATTATTTTTATGCTTCCGCCGTGTCATTCCTAAACACTGACTAGAAGAAGGTTACTATCGTCGAAAAATCACTTTGTTTTCATATCTAACACCGATTTTACGCTATAGTGCAATATATTTATGGTGGTCCGCGTGCTGAACGACGAAAACGACCTCCTTTCGTCCGTCATTTTGCCTGACCAGCGCGCCCCCTATAGATCGCTGGAGTCACGAATAAATGATGTCAATAATTAGGGTAACCAGACGTCCCGTTTTGCCCGGGACAGTCTCGTTTTTTAGGTCCGCTTCTGCCGTCCCGTCTTTTTGTCCCAATAAAGAATCATGTCCGTTTTCGGGACATGATTCTTTTATATATATATATATATATATATATATATACATATATATATCAAGTCAGAGATCCGTACTTGCGGAGTTGCTATGCTAGGAGTTTATTGTATGTATTACGACAGTTTCGCCGAGAGGCTCGGCTTCGTCAGGAGATGGCATACATGTATATATATGTATGTATATACATATATATGTATGTATATACATATATATGTATGTATATACATATATACATATGTATATACATACATATGTATAGTATATGTATGTATACACATATACATATGTATATATGTATACCCCCCGCAGACTTTTGCAGCCGAGTCTTGCAGGATGAAGTCCCGCTTATGAAACTTCCGTCGTCGGCAAAATACGCTCACACCAACGAAGGATCGGAAGCAGGACCTTCCAAATGAGTGCATGCTACTGAACCATGAATGGGACGGTACCCAAGGCCCTAGAGCTTAGTGAAATATGGTACCGTTTTGAAATGAGAGCAGTTATTTCAATAAAGTTTTTCTCACACTCTCAATCTTTAAAACGCCCCCCCCCCCCGCCCCCCCCACCCCCCCCCCCCCCCGCTGGGATGTCCTGTTTTCTACCTTGAAGAATATGGTCACCCTATCAATAATATTCTTTTTGTAAGATCTTATTCAGTGCACCAAAATTCTACCTAATATCTCGATTCTAATGCTGTTAAACCTTGGTGGTTTAGTTATTTACATAGAATTAATAATTTGCGAAAGACCATCTGTAATATAAGGCAAATACACTTAATTAAAGCACTGGACTTGTGGAGTGACAGGAATTTTACTAAATGGTGAAGTTTTGTTTTGTATATTTTTTTACGAAGTCGATAAAATATTTAATAATATACTCTGCAAACGCCGCATAAGAACTTGACCGATAAAAATATTTTTGAATTTTGTAGTACATGCTATTTGTAGTTTTCCTGCTAATTAACCGGTTTAGTAAGTCAGAGGTTTTCTTTGACTGCTCTCGTGGTTTAATAATTGAATTTAAATCATGTTTCATTTTTGCTAAGCGTATTTTTCCTGTCACGTTGTTACGAATTTCACGAAATTCATTTCTTAGCTGGGTGTTTCCTGGATGTTGCTCACATCTATTCCAAAGCTTCTTCATCAGTAACAAATATCTAAAATTTTCTTTTTGATCCCAATATTTGCTGGTCTCCATTTCGTCCATTTTACTCTTCTGGTACTATTGCAATAAATGTTCTGAAAGGTTACCAAAAGTTTAATATAAAATGTGGTATGATCGTTCTGTAACGGAGAATTCTACTTAAACGTTTGACTTAAGTTATCAATTACGTTGTTGTCCGGTATCACTTTGTATCTCATTTTTCTATTTCGTATTTGTTTTTTCAGCAACCACTCCTAGAATGAAAAGTATAGCAATGTAATCATCAGCTACCTCTTTATTAACAACTATGAATAATACAATTAATTTACTGATTCTCGTTAGAATATAATGTCATGCTTTCGTAATTTTAGTACCACAGCATTCCTCCCACGAATAGTTATTAATTACATTTGATAGGCTAAAAGACGAGAGGATGTTAACATAGTGTGATACCCCTTGCTTCATCCAATTTAATATATAAATATTAGATTTTACACAAAAGAATTACGTATTTATTGTTACTAAACTTGTGAAGTAATTGGCTTCATTTGTCACAAAATGTTTAAATTCGAAATAAGTAGTCTGTAAACATTCCTCGGCAAACCTCACTCATGAGGGCCCTCACTCACCCTCACTCACCCTCATCTTCACAGGTGAGGTGAGGGTGAGTGAGTTTCTGAACCAGGAAAATTCATGAGTGTGAGGGTGAGTGAGGGCCATGAGGGCTGTGAGGGCTGTGAGGACCGTGAGTGCGTGAGGGCCGTGAGGGCGGTGAGAGCGTGAGGGGTGTGAGGGCCACGAGTGCGTGAGGGGCGTGAGGGCGCTGAGTGTGTGAGTAACATGAGTGCGTGAGGGGCGTGAGGAGTATGAGGGCCGTGAGGGCGGTGAGGGCGTGAGGGGTGTGAGGGCCATGAGTGTGTGAGGGGCGTGAGGGCGGTGAGTGCGTGAGGCCCCCTCCAGACGGAGCAACTTTCTCAGCAATTTTGGTGTTGATGGCGGGTTGTTCCCTTTAGCTTTCCCTAGATCGACACGAATTGCTGAGATTGAGTATGGCTCGAAACAAGCGAGCAACTCGGGGCAATTTGAAGACGTTTGAAGCCGCTGCATCCAATCAGGGACGCGATATTTTCACGTGATACCTCGTGCCGGTGATGACAACAAACACCTTGGTTCTGGTTTGAAATTGATCGTTTTCGGAAATAAACTGTTTCAGAAAGATGCATTAGTATTCTCAACGAAATTTAAATCCATAAAAACCCGTTTATAGACCTTTTTCGCATAACCTCAAACCAGCCAGTAACTGACGTACCCTCGACCTGGTGCATTTTTGGATTGCCCGCTGACACAGGGTATGCAACCGCCAAGGGTATGGGCGAAAAGGCTTAAAAACGGACGTCGTGCATGAGGTAGTTCCGAGTGCTCCTTTTTACCGTGCGGCAATTTCCGAAAATCTACGGTTGTCTGGCTACCACTGCGTGGTCGACGGATGGATAAATAATTTTAAAAAGCATAAGAACAATAGCAGAAAGTGTGCCATAAGCACAAGAAGCTGCAGCGCGAGTGTGGCTGCAATGTTATCGAGCTTCGCATTTCCCCAAGAATCCTTATTTATGAAGTCAGTCGATTGCGAGCTTGAATCGCGAGAGATTCGTATCAGACTCAACGTCACGTTTAAGCTCACGACCACTTCGTCTACGAGAAGAGGACCGATTTTAATTCCCGGTGCAGGTGGTCCAATTAGGTTATCACTGCAAGCCCCATGGTATGTGAAAATTTTGAAAAAGTCTACATTCCACCACTCAAGATGGAGCTATCAAATAATGCCGAGAGCTTACCTGCATAGACTACACTAAACTGCTCATATATACTTCGCTGTGGAGACTCAATCAAAACACCCCACCGTCTTCGTCGTCGTTCTCTCGAGGAGGCAAGGTGATGGCCTGTGAGTAGCCAGCTGGATTCAACCGGACAAGCTCCAACCAAGTTATTGCAGCCCACCATAGCCAAGTCTAGCCAAGTTCCCCCCCTACCCACACCGTTGCCTACCCAGATAGCTGTGCTGCCAGAACTAACCGGTATTTCTTTTTCTAAACCGCTAGGCGGCGTCGTCGGCGCCGCAATTCTCAAGATGGCGGCGCCGTTAAAGAAAAGGTCTATAGCGCGTAATTGTGTGTCTAAATAGTGCAAGAAAAAAATGAAAGCCGTTTACAACTCCCTGTAACGCCGAATTAGAGCGCAGCTCTTGAGGAGGAGGAGGGAAGGGTACTGAAGGGGGGGGGGGTCATGTGACCTCGGGGGGTCACGTGACCTTGACGATGACGATCCGATGACGTCATCGGTGACGACGATGACGATGCCAATGACGTCATCAGTGACGTCACTGATGACGTCATCAATGATGATGATGACGATGCGGATGCCGATGACGTCATCAGTGATGTCACTGATGACGTCATCAGTAATGAGGACGATGACGATGCGGATGCCGATAACGTCACCAGGTTGCATGCAACCTGGATTGCATGCAACAGGTTGCATGCAACCTGTTGCATGCAACTCCCGAAGGAACCCGAGGTCCTCCCGAAGGAACCCGAAGTCCTCCCGAGGTCCTCCCGAAGAAACCCGAGGTCCTCCCGAGGTCGTCCCGCAACCTGTTGCATGCAACTCCCGAAGAAACCCGAGGTCCTCCCGAGGTCGTCCCGAAGGAACCCGAAGTCTCCCGAAGGGACCCGAGGTCCTCCCGAAGGACCTCGGGTTCCTTCGGGACGACCTCGGGTTCCTTCGGGAGGACCTCGGGTTCCTTCAGAAAAATTTACCCATAATGCACCGCGCGGTTACGCCGACGCCGACGGCGACGGCGACGCCGCTCAAGGCGGAAACGGGCGCCTAAGAGCTGCGCTCTAAAATGAAAGCCGTTTAAAACTCCCTGTACCGCCGAATCAGAGCGCAGCTCTTGAGGAGGAGGGGAAGGCACGGGGGGGGGGGGGGGGGGTCACGTGACCTCGAGGAGGGGGGGGGGGGGGGCGGAGAAAATTTTCCACTAAATCTCGCGGGGAAAATTTTCCGCTAAATTTAGCGGGGAAAATTTTCCACTAGATTTAGCGGGGAAAATTTGCCGCTAAATTTAGCGGGGAAAACTTTCCGCTAAATTTAGCGGGGAAAATTTTTCGCTAGATTTAGCGGGAGAAATTTTCCGCTAAATTTAGCGGGGAAAATTTTCCGCTAGATTTAGCGGGGAAAATTTCCGCTAGATTTAGCGGGGAAAATTTTCCGCTAAATTTAGCGGGGAAAATTTTCCGCTAGATTTAGCGGAGAAATTTTTCCGCTAAATTTAGCAGGGAAAATTTTCCGCTAAATTTAGCGGGGAAAATTTTCCGCTAAATTTCGCGGGGAAAATTTTCCGCTAGATTTAGCGGGGAAAATTACCCATCATGCACCGCGCGGTTACGCCGACGGCGACGGCGACGCCGCTCAAGCCGGAAACGGGCGCCTAATGGTACGTTTACACTTGCGGATCCGCTAGCGAATCCGCCCAGCTTTTGCCGCTGGGGCGAAACGCTGGGCGGAAAACGCCGCGGCGAGCCGTTTAGGACTAGGACCTATTTCTGCCGCCGAACGAGGCGTTTCGCTGACCGGAAGTGACATTCTTGCGCAGCGCGACGCTGCCTACGTCATGAGCACGCGTAGTTCCGGGAGCAGCAACGCCCGGGAGCTCCCGGGAGAGAGAGCAAAGGCGGGAACTCTTGCGCCTTCTCGTCATATTTGACGAGATGTTACGGGAACCGCTGCCGCAGCTGGCGCCGCCGCCATGCTCGATGGAAATAGATGTAAACGCAACCCGCTCGTCGCCGCCACCTCCGGGAGCGGTTCCACTCCCACGGCAGCGGATTTCTTCTCAGGTGTAAACGTACCATAAAGGCTGAACTCCATGGGACGAATATGCTGCGAATAACCGAAGAATTTTCCCCGGCGGCTTTTGCTCTGCGCGTGGAATCAACACAGTGGCTGCTACGTCGCGCGCAAAGCAAGCGTGCCGTCGGGCGGCGTTCGCCAGTTATTCGTCACAAAATTCGTTCCATGGAGTTCAGCCTTGAAGGGGCCCTCCAACAGTATTTGAGCGTCTACTTTTTTTTGCGGTTTCTCCACGCTAGTGGTCCCGGAAACCCAGTGGACAACAAAAGAGTTTAAAAATATTAGCGCATCATATTTTAATTTGACAACTCGGAAACACCTCCTCCGATGGTGGCGCCGCGAGGTGCCGAATGCGCGCGCATAACGGCGCTCCCTTTCACTATACGTCACATTCACTGGGATTTCGTGATTGGCGGGAGCCGTCCCAGAAATTTTGAAGCGGAATAAAGTACATCACACGTTAATCGTCATTATTTCTCTAAAAAGTCGTTTTTATAGAGCTAATAAAGTTGCAAATTAAAGTTCAAAAAGGGCGAAAACAACGCCTCGTCGCTCATGCGCGCCTCCCAGCGGCGGAGTACCTCCTACTCGCCGAGGCAGCCGAGGCGGCTCCGGTGGCGGAGTTGCGGGAGACGATCCTTCCGCGGCTGTCGAAGCGGACTGAGGCAGAGACGCGGCGCTTGCGTGGTGTGTCCTCGTACGGTGCGACGCCCAGCTCCGCACTCCTTTTCAAGAATTCGGCGCTCAAAATCCGATAAGCCCGGTAAATTCATCGATGATGGCAACCCGATTCCCAAACTACGATGGTTGCAGCGAGGCCTAATGGCCGACCGGGCCGACCGGCTATCAACCAAACTCGCGTCCAATTGGCCAACCGCTTTGCTCCAATCGCTAAACTGTTTCATTTTACGTCATGAAGCGCAATGTTTTGCTTATTTAAAGTTGTTTTCTGCAATATTTAATTTGCTAATAACTCACAAAATATTGCGAATTTCTGTAATATCTTTTTCCCTCGGTGTTCCTGCTTTCATGGAGCTACGTTTCAGCGCGAACTTCAAACCAGTCAAAAAATTGTTGGTGGGCCCCTTTAAGGGGCCCAGCAAGGTCTTTTTTACTGGCTTTTTATTTGCACCAAACCTGAGCGCACTGAACGTAGTAACTTAGTAAACCTTTTCTTTTCTCGAAATTTGCTTTATTTTAAAAGTTATAGGCAAATTAAGATTACAAAAACAAGCAAAAAATAACCTCCCTCATGACGTCCTTGGTTGCTTGAGTGGCCGTGAACTAGAGGAGGGGTAGTGGGCTCATCGCGAGCACTCACGGCTGCCGCACTCCGTGTCGACGGCGCGAGAGGGCGCCACTAAAGCATGTTTTGGATAGGCTGTATGCAGTGGGCAGCCGGGGCGGCTCTCATTGCATTTGCTGCGCGATTAAACACTAATTCGGCATGATACTTCATTGGCCACAAACGACAGCGAACACGGGGTAAAGATCAGTTCAGAATGGGAGCCACTTCGCGCTGCCATACCGCGAAACGGCCAAACCACAAGACAAAGCTTCTCGCCGAAGGCCTTCGGAACGCTCGGAGCTGGTCGGATCATCCTGTCCGTACGACCGCAGCGCCGCCGCGTACATCCGGGACCTTTCCGTGTCGGCGCCTGATCCCACTACTCCTTTCTAGTGTGCGCCGCCTTTTCCACCGCTCGGTGGCGGGTATGTCGACGGGTCATTTCTCGTTTCCGTACTTTATAAACTGCATTCGTTTCTTTTCTGATCTTAAATACTGAACAAAAACCACTTTTATAAATAATTGAAACGGTTCGCGCAACTTATATTTTGTAGTTCGACTAAAAAGAAGCTTTTAGAGGCTCTGACCAGTAGTAAGCCCAGGACCAAAGACGTCACATTTTGCGCGCTTTCGGTACCGCGGGTCGCCCTCGTCGGTGGAGGAGGTTTCCGCGTCGTCCGGTTAAAATATGACGCACTGATATTTAGTTACTCTCTCCGTGCCCGCTGGCTTGCCCGAACTTCAAGAGACGTGGAAACCGCAAAAAAGGTAGACGCTTAAATATGATTGCAGGGCCCCTTTAAGAGCTGCGCTTCTAAAATAAAACTTCATGATGATGGCAAATTGCAGCAATGGACCTTTTCCGAGAAGCGTTCTACGCACGCGCGAGCGCCCGATGCCAAGCGGCGGAAGTTGGTACCAGAAATCGAGGAAACTCGGAAGGACGCTGTGAATCAACGAGTAGAACGCGTAATTTCAGCATACATATAATTGCGTTACACAAAAAAAGAAAGTGGACGGAAAGCAAAACACGACGTCTGGATGGACGCCACGGATGCCCCTCTTTAACGTCGCGTTGGGCACGCGCCGCTGCTCAGAGAGCGAAGAAACTGGTAGCGTAGCTCCCATTATCGATTGGTAGCGCAGGTAGGTCACTTCCTCGATTTTACGTTCGTGCAGCCACCGCCTGGTGCCGTCGGTATGTGGAAAAGGTCCATTGGTTGCTGCGTGTGAACGCGGGCGGCCCATGTTGCTGGAGTTGCGACGTCAAGTTTCTGGGCGAAATTGCCCCATCTGAAGCGGGCCTGAGTGGCGTGAGGGCCATGAGTGCGTGAGGGGCGTGAGGGCGGTGAGTGTGTGAGGGGTGTGAAGGCCAAGAGTGCGTGAGGGGCGTGAAGGCGGTGAGTGGCGTGAGGGCTATGAGTGTGTGAGGGCCGTGAGGGCAGTGAGTGCGTGAGGGGCGTGAGGGCCATGAGTGAGTGAGGGGAGTGAAGGCGGTGAGTGGAGTGAGGGCCATGAGTGCGTGAGGGGCGTGAGGGCCGTGAGGGTGGCGAGGGCTGTGACGGCGGTGAGGGGCTTGAGGGCCATGAGTGCGTGAGGACCGTGAGGGCGGTGAGTGCGCGAGGAACGTGAGGGCCATGAGTGCGTGAGGGGCGTGAGGGCCGTGAGGTTCAGTGAGGGTGAGTGAAGGGCTGAAGGTAAGTGTGATTGTGAAAATGAGGATGAGTGAGGGGCTGAAGGTGAGTGTGGCTGTGAGGGGGAGTGAGGGGCTTAGGTGAGTGTGGCTGTGAGGGTGAGGGTGAGTGAGGGCGACCTAAAATGCCGACCTCTGTCTGTAAATCGCGCACACCACGTACGAAATATACGTATGATTAACGTTCGCAAGGCGCACTTCTGTGTGTTGGAATAACACATCTATTTTTTCAGACAAGCAATGCTAATGCATATATTATTCATAATACAGCCACCTTTCCTGCCTTTTTCAGATAAGCAAAAAAGTGAAAGCATCGTAAGGAAACTATAACGCAAGCTTTCTCGCCAATAGTCACCTGACTCAAAATAAGCGCATCTAAAATTGAAGTCACTGGCCTAATAATAGCAGTAAATGATACCAATGCTTATGAATATTTCTAATATTTATGTGAATTAAATTGTACTTAGTGTCAAGCTTACCTTCTACCTTCGAACCTTCACTGCATGCGTCCCACTCACGGAACAAGTCAAAAGACGATTTTACGTTCACCTGATTTTAATTAGACCTCGTTCGCTCCTAATTTCAAGTGCTGCCGCTTTCTCTTTTTGTTTCACGAATAATTTTTTAATGCGAAAGCATTAACTGTTCCATGGAGTGAGCTGACGTCTTCAGATTGAACCTCGAAAACGGCACCTAGTTTCCGAGTGTCGCAGTCGGTTCTATTGGCTGGCGCGCGTCGACGGGGCTCCCATTGGCCGCTGCGTTCGTCAGTTTCCACGACCGCTCACCCCATGGAGCTGCGTGTCCATCAGCGCGCCCTTAACACGGAGCGTCCAAGGTCAGCGTGCCCAGGGGAGCACGCGCGCTGACCGGCAACGAAAACTTCGCAGCAGACGAAAAAGGGAGAGGACGAGCGGCTTGGATGCTTTCGCATTCACAACTCATAAGAAGTGATTAGGTGTACCTCGAGTTTTGTTTAATTTTTGATTCAAATAAACTTGTATCACTTTTCTTTAGGACAAGTCTTGCTCTACCACAGCTAACCTCATCCGTGCTTTAGTCAAATGTTCATTTTATAAATCTTATTGTTTCTAATAGCAGCTCTTTTTCTTGCCCACAGGTCCCTCGTGCGCCTCTCGGTGAACCTGAGTAATGCGGATTCTTGGGCGAGTTGGTACTGAAACTTGGAAACCATAATAGGGCTTCAAGACAGGGACGAAGAGAAGGAACGAGAAAACACAATACGCTAAGTTAGCGCATTGTGTTGTATCGTTCCTCCTCGTCATCCCTGTCGTGAAGCGCTATTATGTTTTCCAAGTTTCGGTGAACCTTACTGAGATAGGTACTGCTCTCGTATCTTTAATTTTAAGCCTATGGGCAGCTTCGATGTTATTATCAACTGTATGGTATTGCATTCTCAAGGCTATAGTAGCTTTCACAGTGCTTCAGCCCCGCACTGTTGCGAGAGCATGCGGTTCATTGCTGCATCTCATTTGCATTGTCCAGAGAAACTAGATTCGAAACTATTTATTTCCTTTTGTTTTTGTAATGGTCCTTTCTGTTAGAAATTGTTCGGGTGGTACAGGACAGTGGAGATGTCCTACATGTCGAATTTTCTCTTTTTTACTTTCTTTGTCTTCTAATGTTGTTGTATTTCAAGAAGACGAAAAAGAGAGTAAGTCGTTAGATAGCGCTATGTCTGTGTCCCTTCTTTCACTGGTCCTTGTGTTCGTTTGCGCTGTTTTATTTATATGTTTACTATGCACCTCCGAATAGCCCACCTCCAAACATTGCTGTATTCGTGTATATTGGTTTCTATGAATTTTATTTTATTCAATTAAACGTTTTCGCCAGTACGGTGTGGGCGGTCGTCTTCTACACTAAGGGTGTTTTTTCTCCCAAGCGGGCAGCATGAACCCGGGCCTCAGCAGAGCAGAGCTCGTTTGCAGCTTGTACGCAGTCTTGGGAAGGATTCGCACATTCTTGGGGAATCAGGACTCAGTGGTCTACCTTGGGCGCGAACGGAATTTGCTCATTCTGAAGAATTTTGGATAGAAAGACTGGAACTGCGACGAAGGTACTTAAATTGCATGAATGAAAGGGCCAGACAAGCCTGGTGAGCGCTGTTTTCAAGCCTCTCAATCTTTAACCCACTGGCGCACCCACACGTCTAGATGTCCTGATAGGCGGGAACACTTATTTGAAAAATGGCGGAAGGCAATATACAGACGCTGCTGTTATATTTATCAAAATTTGATATTATGATCCAAGGTAGATTGCACATTCGCAGTACTTTTCTCTTCACTTAAAACTATTCTACGCAACTAATATGTAGCTATAGTCAACAAGAAAAAAAGAATGGCCGGGCGTCTCTTCTAAACGACCGGCTTCATGCATGCGCTTGTTGCTTTTCATCCTGCTTTGGCTGCATGGGCAAGCTTGAAGCTCACAAAACGCCAAAATGTTATCGAAGGTAGCAGGCGTGCTGGAGTTGAAACAACTGAGACGTTTCCCTTCCTTTCTCATTCTGTCAGTAAGCGTGAAACTTTTGTCCTCTAGCTCATCTTAACGTGGGCAGAGCTCAGGAGGGTAGGCTTGTGGAGCGCCTTTACTGCATATGCATTTGTGCAGCGAGGCACTTTTCAAATGAAGTAGATTGTGGATCGAGCCTTCAAAAATAGATCACGGGAGGAAGGAGGGTGTTCTAAATGAATATTTGTTTCTTTTGTCCAATCACGCATCAACTCCTTCGACTAAATTGGAAGTCGACGAAGTCTGCTTCAAAATAAAATGCCAACCAGAAAATATTTTGTATTTAATTGGTAAATCAGTATAAAGTTAGGTATCCCAAGTCATTAGTCAATGTGAATCATTGTCTCTGCAAGTCAAAGTCATTTTTAACATTCATATAATTGCTTGTCAAATAATGGCACTGTCGAGGTCATGTACACAGCTCGAACAATCGCTGGGCACAAGCTGGTCGTGTTGTGACAGGCAGCAAACATCCCTTTTGGAGTGTCTGAGTACCTTACCCGCCATGTAGCTAAAGGTTGGGCTTGAGTCCCACTCACGAACGTTTATGCTTTGTCTCTCACTAAGCTCGAAATCTTTCGGCACTACAAGCCATTGCACCAAAAACAGTGTGACACGTGATTATAGCTCGACGTACCGTGGCGTCTACCTACACAGTCAAATGACTTGCATTCGGTACTGAATTCGCACCGATGGCTTGGAGCATCTGCCGTGGTCAAAGTTCAGCTGAGATGGTTTGGAAAGATGCTTCCGGTTTTTAGTGTCGTCCGGCAAGATGAACAATTGGGCGAAATCGTGCGGCATTGAAATATCAACGCATTCATGACAGTATCGCCTAATGAATGCATGCTAGATATTAAACTCTTTGTCTGCAGAGAAATGAAATTACCTTTTCTTCCACTTGCAGCTGCTTCTGGAGCTTCATGGTGTGAAGTATCTTATGGTTGCTAGCTCCAACCTGTCCTTGTTGTGTGGTCTGTGCAGGGCCATGGCAGGAAAGCGATCCGAGAGCAACACCAGAGTTTCCTGCGCGTGAACGTTGTGGCTAAATTTATCTGTTGTAAGCATCTTTACTTTTTCTCTATTGCTTAATGGTACTCGGGCACTTTCCTTTCATTGTCGCCGTTTTGCCTCAAAATTGCTTGAGCACACGAATACACGCGGTGAACCTGTAACCCACATAAGTTTCTCGGTATAACTTTTTACGTTTTTGTTTATTCATTTGAAAGTCTCCACTGGCAACACTGAAAATGTTATGCCAGTGGCAAGCACACGTTCACTGCTCGCGGTGTCGAACTTATTCTCCACTGATTACAAGAAGTTTGGTTTGTGGGAAATGAATTCTGGTAACATTCTACCAGCACTTGCACAGCAGCACAAACAAATTAGACAGACCCCGATTTTTAGATTACTTGCCCATTATGCAGGGCTGCCTGGCATTGATGTGTCACTGGAGAGTGCAGGTACGTTTGATCGTTGGTTTTGGCATTGTTTTCGTTAAAGGTTTTTACAATAGTTTTTTTTGTAAATTTAAAGATTCTTCTAAAAATCAAGCCGGGAAGAACATTTAGTTTGATTGGGTACCTCAAAATAACAATGAAGTACATCTTAAGTATTTAAAACAGATACTGTGTGCCACTTTTACTGCCAAGTCGAGATCGGCGCTTTTTTAATATTTTGCTCAGAGAAGTACCCATTTTTTTTCGCTTAGCTTCTTGATGCGTCAACTAAAATATGTCTTTGCAGACACCTGCCCTCTGCCGGTACACTTTACCCTCATGATCAGTGAGTGTCAACAGACGTTGTGCACCCAGTCGGCACTCGTTGAGCAGAGGATGAAAAATCTTTCGATTGGGGTACTAGTTTTGTATTTTACTTTGAATGTGAACATTCGACACATTCAAAAGTATTTTCTTTTGAATGTGAACATTCGACAGAAATCTCTCCGGTTGGGGCAAATGACGATTACACGAATATTTCCAAACAATTATATTAATTAAAGACCCGACATTTTGAGGACTACATTGCTTTGCCTCGTGGGTGACTAAGGCTGTCGCCGGGGAGGAGCAGTATTTCTATTAGTACCGGTACAAAGTATAAAATAAAAAGCACCCATCTGCTGATCACGAAAGAATACGCTAGCCTTTGTAGTCTATCTCTGCTGACACATTTAGTGACTCGTGTTTTTATTCTCAGCTGCTTAGGTGTCTCAAGATCTCGAGAACCTTGTGGACACAAGCTAAGACTCAACCTTCTTTTCAAGATATGCCCAGGAACATAGGGGAGGCAAACCAAGCAATAAGAGCATCACTGTACCTCCAAGTCTGTGACTTTTGAAGAGCGGCACGACAGGGGAGTCTCCGTGCCATCAGTTGTTACGTATGTCACTCGGAAGCAAACAAATATTTGGTTGGATGGAAGTTCATTTGCAAACAGATGTCTGCAGAGATTCAGATGTGAACTTAAAAGCCATAGATGTACGTTCGACCGTGTCACAGAAATAGCTTCTCACAGATGGCTTTGCTCGCGATATTTTCAAACGAATTCTTCCAAAAACCATTGTGTTACGTTGGTGTCATCCATCTTATGTACCTATCATGCATATCAGTGGGAAGATGAGATATATAAAAAAGACATTAACTTGCACATTGTCAGCACTAAAATTATTTATGTAGTGAGCAATGCATAGCACACTCGACTATTCAATGGAGGCCTAGTTTGAAGGACCACATGTATTCAATTACTCTTCAGAATATTGTAAAAACTGCCTGAGTTGGGGCCACCACAGATTTTCTATTAGTGTTGAACATTTTTGCAGTTTTTAAAACAGCACGTATCACGTATTTTCTTGAAATACATAGGTTCCTGGAAATGGGTAAGTGAAAGTTTGTAGACATTCATGGTGATAGCAATGTTCAATGTCAAATGTTCCACTTATTCAGAGTTGGCTGAGCCTGTAAATAGTGTATATCGCAAATTAAATTTTTATGTTATACAATGGGAACAAAACTGCGTAAGGACTAGCTCTTCCTCGGGGAACTTTACACTGTTGCTACGGCAAGATGGTTTCGCAACAGTAAGTATTTTATTGAACTTCTGCATTAAACATGTCTCAAACTAACATTTCATATCCTTGCTCTACTGAGGGAGGATTCTGCAAATTGTTTTTCTAGGTCTACACGAGACTAATCAAGTTTATCTACTTACAAAGAATTTGAGAAAGCAAAACCCTGTCATTAATGGAGGGAACTCACCGCATGACACGGATGACAATTTGGTTAGATTTATAAGAAACAGTCGGCGCTGTAACAGCATGTAACACAACGCTGTAATGGCATGTCACGTTCTTATCTAATGCTCATTGTCGCAAAGCAAACTGTTTTTAGGCCTGCGTTCATTTACAGTAGAGTCATCCACCAAGCTCCCTTTCTAGACTGCAGCGATAGGTTCTCCAAAGTAATTGTATATAACTAACATATTTCATCGAATGCGATATTTAAGTATCAATGGGAACTCCTCCAGCATAAAGCCTATATGTCCTGGCGTACCGCAGGGCAGTATTCCGTGTCCTTTCCTTTTTAAAATATACGTCCATGACATCAGAAATCTTAATGCAAACGCAAAGTTCATCTACTATGCCGATTACACAAGTATGCTATCTTCCGCAGATAGCGCTGATCTATAAACCGACATGGCAAAGCGACGCTCTCTAGATTAAAAATGTGGAGTCATAACAACGCGTGATAAATGCATGTGATTAACACGAAAGTATTTTTTTTTCTTTTTATACCTTGTTTTTCCGTCATAGTATGATATGTCCATAATGAAGTAATCCAAACTACGTGATCATCATGTTATGATGGCGATCGTCTATGTACATTGGTGGCTTTTTTTTTTTTTTGTTTACTGTTCAATTTCCTCGCTCTGTTGCTACTGCTGTCGG
Source organism: Ixodes persulcatus (assembly GCA_013358835.2). Classification (NCBI taxonomy): domain Eukaryota; kingdom Metazoa; phylum Arthropoda; class Arachnida; order Ixodida; family Ixodidae; genus Ixodes; species Ixodes persulcatus. The sequence goes on from JABSTQ010011536.1 coordinate 891,428, forward strand.
CTGTCAGGGACCCATCAGCCTGTATCTTACAGCTTCCTTTCCTGACCCCCACCATCGACTCTAGATAAAACTAAACATTATTATTATTATCATGATTATTTTGCAGGAACGTAGATGCAACAGGTTTCTTAAAGTCTGCGTCTGACATATACGTTTCATCTCTGAACATGCTAACGTAATCCATGACCATATCCATAACAGCATCAGCATTCTATCTGGACAGTATTATTTTTAATTTGACATTTCAGTTTTCAACAGTACTTTCCTACTCATATGTGATTGTAGAGCCATACTCAAGCCCATACATCTCGTCTTTCAATGTGACAGCAATTTATAAAACTGTTGATGCCGAGTGTGAGAATCCAACGTACCGAATCTGTCATGTGAGTTACGTTAGAGCCAATAAAAAGCTCTACAAAGTAAATTTTGTTAAAGAGGCCAGCATAGACATCAAAATAGCACATGCCGTGCTAAACAAAATCCAAGTGCTTGTTAGATGTGCGTCGGCTTACAGTGCTGCCTCATTTCTGGTGTGTCCGAAATAACTCGGTGGCATAGGGCTTTTTATGGTTGCTTGAACTATCAAATTCACAGCCTAGAAGTTTCATTAAACGACGTTCTTCACTACAAATGCATTTCAAAATCTGTGCCACTCATTCCTGCATGACTACGTGGTAGAAATACATTTTCACGTGCATTATGGCTTACAAGGTCTAGGATTCTGCGCTGATTTATTGCATTCATGCTGAAACTGGAAGGGGATCTCTTGCTGAGTGACGAGATAAACATTCCTTGAAATCAAAACATTCGAGAACTGACACAATGAATAATAAGGAGCGGTGACTTCCATTCTCTTTTTGAGTTTTATTTCCAGTTTCCTACTTCCTACATGTGAAACATTTAGTTTTCTTATCCCATGTTTATTAAACGTTTTGTATCGCAGGTGCGCCCACAGCAAACATCGGGGTTGCTGGCCCTCAATTCGCAGGCCAGGAGCTTCTGAACGACGAGAGTGGGAGTTTGATCTGACAGCTCAAGGGGCACCTTTGTTGAGTTATTCATTTATAATTATCAACCTTCGAATATAGTAAGCCTTGCGGCATGTATTTTTTATATAAAAAATGCCTGCTACCAGATTTACCAAGATACTACATTTTTGAACTTCTAATATTGATCCACCAGAACCTCGGATGAAAGTGAATCGGTGTGCAAACAACATGCTTGTGTGAAACCCCTACGCTCATGTAGAGACTCGCGGGCATACAGTGTTCCATATGTTTACGTAAGAAAATCTACCAAACCGTTCGGTTTCTACACTGCTAGTGTTGGACGAGGACATTGGATAATGTAACGCGCCGGTTCGCGCCTGTGAAACCAGGACACATTAACGCTACTCGCGGCTGTGCTTCATCTTATATTGCATTATGAATGTAATTTCTAATTACCTGTATGGTTCCGGAAGGGCGATACCAGCATGGCTCCACCATGTTGTTATTGCCTTTTCAAAGGTATAGGATGTCCCATATTACGATATGCTTGTATGGTTCCGACGGCCTCCATCGTTCCATCGCAATCCACTCTGTCTCGTAATACGATATGCTTGTATGGTTTCGTCCATCCGGCTTTTTGCTGGTATAGGATGTCCCATATTCATATATGCTTTTATGGAGCATTCTCTATTATCGTCCCATCATCGAGATATTTCCCCAGGTGTGTGGCTACAGGCCACTGCTACGGTATATTGGTCCCCTATGGAGATACCGGTACCGTAAAATAGTTTGTTGTTGGGCGAGTTGGTGAACGTTTGGATACATGGTTTCGCGCAAAAAGGACGGACACAGAGAGAGAAACGAGAGAGATCTTTGCAGGATGGCGGAAACCATCCTGCAAAGATTGAAGGGACACACTGCTAGAAAAAAGGTGCATTCAGCACTGAGGACTGTGTGGACTGAAGCGGTACCATACGTGCACAAACTCTCGCATAACCTCAAGAAGGTTGCGTACAGACATGGGGTGCCGATTGTGTTTACAGCTCCGACAAAACTCGGGCAACTCTGCCCCCGCATTACTGGTGAAAGCAGACAGAAGCGAGGATGCAGGACAAAGCATGCCAGGCCGTTTGTTGGCTGCAAAACAGTTGTCGTCTACGAAATCTCGCTCACGTGTGGGAAGACATACGTGGGACAAACGGGAAGGTGTGCCAACGACCGTCTCAGGAAGCATGCTCAAAATTTAATGACTAATGATGGGGCACATTTGCCTGCTCACTGCAGAAACTGTAACTGTGAGCCACGTTTTTCTGACACTGTAATTTTGGGCGGAAGTAAGGGACAAAGAGCACGTGAGCTGTTGGAAGCCTTCTTTATCAAAAAGAAAGGCGACCTATGTGTGAGCGATACCTCGATAAGTTTGTATAATGCTGAGAAATGCTTCCTTGATAAATTTCTGTGACGAGCGTGTGATAGTGACACGACGCATGCGTGGACGCATTGAAGTTGACGATATATCTGTATGTTTTCTAAAGGTTCCCTCCATACAGTTGTAAGTTGCGCTCGTGTTTGTTTCTCTCTCTTGTGTCCGTCCTTTTTGCGCAAAACCATGTATCCATACCGGTACCGGTACGAGCTAGGATTCCGGCCGCATGGCTATATGACTAGTCGCCTGTAAGATGGTACCGGTGTTGCCTGTATCCCTTTGCCGGCGACCAGGTGACCGGTCTCGCCCGCCGGCATCCCATACCGGTTGACCCGTTTCCATGGACCGGAAACCGGTATAGCTATTACAGAGTTCTAGGGAACCATTTTCGCACATCCGATACAGTACCGTGAGCCAGCCGGTACTAACTGCGCACGTGTGAGTCTTTTACGGTAGCACACGCGCAGTTTGTACCGGAGGGCTCATCGTACCGTATCGGATGTGCAAAAATGGTTCCCCAAAAACTCTGTTTAAACCGTTCTAAAGTAATTTTGTTTTCCGTCAGGCAACCTGTCTTCGGTTGTCTATTTTTATTTTGCCATTGCGTCAGTCCAAAGTTTCTATATTGGTAAAGCAATTGTTTACAGAGTATCCTTTTAAGCGAGAGACAAATGCGTGCATCGGGGAAATGCCACGTTCACCTCCGAAGCGTACTCACATAAGTCAAAATTTAACATATCTTCTTGACTGACGAGTAAGTTGCCGTGCTCACAAAAAACCTTTGTTTCAAGATGGCGCTGCTAAAAGCCGCTAACTGGGGCGTGAATGCAGTATACAAAGTCCGAAACGAAAGGTTAGGCCAGTGAAATGTCATGCATAGGTTATCGGTGTCTGCGTCTTCAAGTTAAATGTTAGCCCCCAGAAAACTATCTATTGTTCTTTCAATGACCGGCTTGAAAGCGTGCCTGTGCGTGTCTTAAAAACATCGGCCACGGCAAACGTAAAGTCAGCTTGCACGCTATAACTACGAATGCATCAGCTAAAACTTCCAGATTTGTTTTATAGTGACAATATTAAAGGGCCTCTGACACGCCAAAAAAAATATTTTTTTTTTCACGCTAAACGTTGCAATGGCATATCAGGACATTACAAAAAAATTGTTTCACTATAGAGTTGCGTAGTTTTTTTATAAAAAACAGAAATACGAGGCCCAATTCAAAGTTCCCGCCGTGCACTGTGACGTAACAGTGTACCGCAAGGTGTCGGGGCGGTCAGAAAGGAGGCATCGAGCTACCTCACTAAAAGTGGGTTAACCGGAAGTCGTGTGAGTTTCACTCCTCGTGCTCTTCGCGACCGTGCCTAAGACTTTTTTTCTTTTTATTATTCTGCTCTTCGTACGAGCGATCGTAGAAAACGAAGTTTCAGTTCCACTAGCTCTTTATCCCTGCACCGTTGGTTAGTTTGCGTGCTGTAAAATTTGAGGACGAAGAGTCAGTGGATCGACGTGATGGAGGTCAATGATGAAAGCGTTGCGAGTACAAGCCAGTGTACGGGTGCATGCCGTCAGGCCGATAATACAGGGCTATACTGGGCGCAAAACAAGCTATCAAGTTTTGAAGAAAAAAAAAATTAGAACGCTCGCAGAAATTAGGATTGCTAGCATACGACACGCCCGATCGCATTGCTGAAGGTTGAGGCACCGAGGTCGTTGAATCATCGGATACTCTCCAGGCTGTAGATGCCTGCCGTCTAAAGAATACGAACTGGTGAGTGTACCAAGTACAAGTAAACGTCGAGCACAAAGTACGTATTTTGTCTAGAGCATGAGTAGAAGTTGTTTACTGGGTGCTCATGCGGCCGATGTATGTCTCTCAGAAATGCATGCATTGTGATCTCTTCTTCAGTTGCTGAAATACCGGGACAGTCCCTCACACAGCACCTTCTAGGCATTGTAGTTGATCTAGGGTGCCTCAATGTCCTTCTGTTTAGGGTGATGCCACCCTTTGTAGTACCTGATGCCGACAGCACGAGCTCACGGGGAAAATACAAAGAAATCGACGAAAACAAAATGTCGCCATAGCACAGTCAGCGCCACAAACGCGTGCAGGGACACGCGCTTTCACGCGCTTCTGAACATAAAAGAAAAATAAAAGTGTGGGACAAAATGGCCAGATGTCTCCACCCTAAGCAAAGCGCACATGAAGGCACCCTAAGTTGATCACGTCAGTTCACTGACTCCGCTTCTTCTACCTTTACAGCAACATTAAGCGATGAAAAGCAAATAAAAGAAACCTCGTCTGCTTGGATCGCTCGTGGAGATGCGGAGAATAACAAAAATATTAAAAAAATATTACACGCGCTCGCGGTAAGCACGAGGAGGGATACAACTCACGTGACTTCCGGCGATGCCTCCCTTCTGACCGCCCCGACACCTTGCGGTACACTGTTACGTCACAGTACACGGCGGGAACTTTGAATTGGGCCTCGTATTTCTATTTTTATAAACAAACTACGCAACTCTATAGTGAAACAATTTTTTTGTAATGTCCTGATATGCCATTGCAACGTTTAGCATGAAAAAAAAATATTTTTTTTGGCGTGTCAGAGGCTCTTTAAGATATAAGAGTGTTCGACGTAAAAGTAAAGGGTAGTTTTTGTTTAACACAACTTGAAATAAAGACATGATTCCTTTAGAATTACGCACGTTATGACTTTGAATTTTGAAAGGGCTTGCGGGAGCAGACCACAAAGGCCAATTACCATTGGGTCACGTGTTCAAAGCAACTTACGCGTCACACCACACATAACAATCTGGCGCCTTTTTGGCGGGGAAACTTTCCGCTCCAGGCGCGCTTTTTCCAAGTTAGTTTTGATTTCAAGCTGCCGTGATTGTCAAAATTCTCCAAGCAATAACTCTAAGTCGAATGTTTCCTTAGATTTCTGAACTGCTTTTGCATAAGTAGACTATGGGCTTGAAATATCTAATTGAGCATGCTAGCTAGACCGAAAAGCTATAAATTAATTACCGACTTCTTGTTAATTAAGTTTCTGATGATTAACAGACTCTACAACCCGAAACGTCTCAAACTCAGCAACTACATTTTTAATCACCACAACTTCCTTTCATACTGCCATCCGACCCTCGCATCCTCTCCGAGTTTGCACACGCCTCGCCTCGCTATCTAAAGTTCAATCTGCTGTACCCAACTTCGAAGCGGTACTTTCTCATCCGACCGGACCCTTACGGACCTTCTCAGAGTTTCTAAGGTCAGAGGACACACTGCCAGGCAACAAAAAAACACTATACGCCTTGCTATCTAAAGTTCAATTGTTGGACCAAACATTGGGGTGGTCCTCCCTTCTCCGACTGAACGCTTCCGAACATTCTCATAATCCCCAAGGTCAGTGGGAAAACTGTCAAGTATACAATACACCCTTCCAGAAAAAAAGTCGAGAACGTGCAGTCTTTTTATGAACGCAAAAACATATTTTTCCTCACATCGAGTGTCATTGGGGGCTTACTAATACTCTTCACTAGTGAACCAATTCTAATGGTTTCTTTTAACACGCGTTTTATACAATTCCTTTCTTCGAACAAAACCACCGTCTCATCGCATTCCGCTATACAGCTATTCCTTTCCTGAACGTGCTTCGCGATTTCGGAGTTAGCAGAGTTATTTTAATAGATCTTTTATGTTCATTTAACCGATCATTGACACCGCGTTTGGCCTGTCTGACATAAGAAAACCCATACGACATCGGGATATCATACACAACACCTTCGCGACAAACGACCGAGGCATCTCTGTTTTTTCTTGCACCCATGTTGTCCCCCATGAAAGGCGCTAGTCTGCTCAGCGTAAAGCCTTTCGTAAAGAAAACCTTTACATTGAAACTTCTTGCCATGAACATTAAAATGTGGGAAAGCCCATGGAAAACTGGAACACATACAACCTTGTACTTCAGATAAAGAGGAGATGCATGTGCAAACTCGGATATGGTGCGAGGGTGGGATGGCTGTATAAGAGGATGTTGTGGTGATTAAAAATGTAGTTGATGAGTTTCAGACACTCGCGTTTGTCCCTCTTTGTACACCTCTGTCTCGGGTTGTAGAATGTCTTATAATAACCAGCTCGGCTGCTAAGTCACATTGTCTTCAATCAATTGATTACTTTATACTTGCGATCTACGTCCGTCGCCGCGGACAACGTATTCCAGAAGGAACAGTCTATCTACACGGTGTCAAAAAAAAATGACAGTTTTTTTTGTTTTGTTTTTTGTTTTTTGCCGCAAATATAAACTAGGCATCGCCGAACGCTCATTCTCCGCCCAAAGGAAGCGCTAGAGGTTACAACCAGATGCCAAAGTTTCAGCCCGATCCGATAACTTATGCAAACGTTATAAGTGATTTTCTGAAAAGTTCAATGGGAAAATGGTGGCCGACGTAGTTTTCGAATACATGGGGCTCTATGGTACCAGAAACCGAAAACGGGCAAAAATGGGCTCCATTTTCCCATTGAAATTTTCAGAAAATAACTTATAACTTTTGAATAAGGTATGGGATCGGGATGAAACTTTGGCATGTGGTTGGGACCTCTGGCATTACCTTTGGACGGAGAATGAGCGTTCGGCGATGCCTAGTTTATTTTTGCGGTAAAAAAAAAAAAAAAACGTAATTTTTTTTTTGTGACACTTTGTATTTCCATTTTCATTTTAAGACCAGCTTTTAGGCGCCCGTCTCCGGCTTGAGCGGTGTCGCCGTCGGAGTTGACGTCGCCGTCGGCGTAACCGCGCGTTGCATTATGGGACGTTTCCCATAATGGCGTCGCACGTAACTTCACGTGCGACATCACGAGAGCAAAATTTTCCCTCTAAATTGGCCGGGAACTTTTTCTGCGAAATGTAGCGCGAAACCTTTTCGACTAAATTTAGCGGGGAAATTTTCCCGCTAACGTTAGCGGAAGAGTTTTTCCGCTATATTTATAGGCAAACATTTTTGCACTATATTTAGCATAAACATTTCCCCGCCAAATTTAGAGGGAAACTTTTACCCTCGTGACGTCACACGTGACGTCAAGTCCGATGCAGACGTGAAATCAGGCGTGACGTTATGTGTTACGTCACGAGGGTAAACTATTCCCCGCTAAATTCGGCAGAAACGTTTTCCGCTAAATTTAGCGGGGAAGTTTTTCCGCTAAATATGGCGATAAACTTCAGCGCTAAATTTAGCGGGAAAATTTCTCCGCCCGATTTAGCGGAAAACTTTTACCGCTATGTTTAGAGTAAATATTTACCGCCAAATTTAGCGGTAAAATATTACCCCCGTGATATCACATGTGACGTCACCTCTGACGTCAAATATGACGTCACGTGCGACGTAACGTGGCGTCACGTGTTACCCTCCTCTCCGCATCCTCCCCCCTCCTCCTCAAGAGCTGCGCTCTAATTCGGATTTACAAAGAATTAATTAAAATAAGAGCGCCGACTTGACACAACAGAAAAAAACAATTTGATTAGACGTTTCGCCTCCCATGCGGGAGACAGCTTCAGTAATTAGAAAGCAAGTGCAAGGTTCAACCTCAAGTCAACGCTATTTATCAGGAACGTCCATATAAGCTTCGTGGAGAGGGCCGCGGTTTTTGGTACACACGGACGTGTCCCTGCGGACAAACCACGATTTTAGGAGTTTCCGGGTCCCCCATCTGTCCTCCCTCACCAAGGTCGTCGCGGCTGCAAAGTCAAAAGAATGCCCCATTGTCTACGCATGGTCCACTAGTTCAGTCTTCAGTCACGTCGCGTGGGATGCGCACGTGACGTCATGCTAATTTTCTTTGAGTCTGGTCTCTCTCCTCCGTCCGGTTTCACCAATGTAGGACGCTGGGCAGTCACTGCAGGGGATCTTGTAGATAACGCCTCTCTGGACTTTCGCCGGGGTTGGGTCCTTTGAATTGGAAACGGAGTTTCCAATAGTTCTGTATGGCTTGTGAACAGTTCCAATGCCAAGGGGCCTCAAAGCGCGACTGAGAGGTTCGGAGACTCCTTTGACATAGGGAATTGTCACGTTCTTGTAGTGACAACGGGTTAGACAAGTAAAAAAAAAAAAAGAAAAGGAGAAGGGCGAGCTGAAGACAAGCGGAGAGCACGAGGTGTGGGTCTCGAGCGAACATTCGACAACTGAACCTGAAGGGCGGCAGTTGACACGCCAACGCTCCCGGCAGACGGCTTCGCTCCTGGGGAACCCTGGCTTCGCTCCAGGTCTTTTCGCCACCATCGAGCCGGAGCGGCGTCGTGCTTGCTGCTCGCATCAGAAGCTCGGAGCACTGGATTTTGAGCTCGAAGACGGACACGAAGAGGCGGCCTCGCAACGTTCCTGTCAACCCAGGCCGCGTTCCTGGTTGGTCAAGCGACATCATCGAATCGGTGCTGGGCGGCCCAGAGCTCCTAGGAAGCTTGGACCCACACCCGTAACATCGAAGAACAAGGCCTGGTTCCGTCCCAAACAAGATCGACGTGCGAGACTGTGAATGTTCTCAGCTACAATTTAAAGACGACCGAAACTGACTGTAGTGACTGTAGATATTTAATCATCCTATTTTATTTTCAATCGCTTCTTCTTTTTTTGGTGTTTGTGTGTAAATTAATTTTCGTTCGTCTACTTATGTGTCGTTTCGTCTTTCGACCTGCCCTCGTCCCCTCGGAGGAACATGACAATTGGCGAGCCTGCCAGGATTCGTGGCCCATTTCTGACGTCTTGTTCTTCTGAGAGGTAGAGAAGCGTCTGAGGGCGAAAGGTATCTGGGGTCATGGAGGTAGAGAGATTAACGGCTGTCGGAAAGGAACTGGGCTATGCTGGGCCAGAGTTGAGAAAATGGGTGGACGACGAAAGAGCGCGATTAAGAGAGGAGAGAGCTCACTAGCGCGAGTTGGCAAGGGAAAACCGCGAGGGGGAACTAGCTAAGCAAGCTACCCTAGATAAAGAAAGGGAGATATTGCAGTTGAGAATCGCTGCGCGAGGGGGTCACCAGGAACGGGCTGATGAAGGACTCGGAGACGCGCCAATCCAAGCTTTGCGAGGGAGTCCTCACAAGTTGATCCCACAGTTCAACGAGCGGAGGGACCACCTCGATGCATACCTGCAGCGTTTCGAGCGCACGGCGACAGGTTTGGGGTGGCCTCAGGACAAATGGGCGACGACATTAGGCCTGTGTCTGACAGGAGAAGCGCTCAAGGTGGTTGGTCGCATGACACCCACGGACGCGTTGGACTATCCTAAAGTAAAACTGGCTCTGCTCCAGAGATTTAGGTACACAAGGGAGGGATACCGTGAGAGATTTCGGGATGCTAAACCCGAGGAGGGAGAAACTAGGAGGCGGTTCGCCGCTAGGCTGGCAGGTTACATTGATCGGTGGGTTGAGGTGTCAGAAACCGAAAAGACCTTCGAGGCGCTACGAGACACGGTTCTAGTGAAACAGTTTCTTGATACCTGCTCAAGCAAGCTAGCTGTATTCCTTAAGGAGAGGGACTGCCGAACTTTGGATGAAGTGGCAGCAAAAGCTGACCTCTTTTTAGAGGCGCAAGTGCGATCGAGCACAGGTGGCAGACAGAAAGAAGAGACTGGAAAGAAACTAAGTGCAGGAGATCCAGCTAATAATGATGAAGGCGAGGCCAGGAGAAATAGCCGCTGCTTTCTTTGTGGGAAAGCGGGTCACAAGGCAGAAAATTGCCGGAGCGAGGCTCAAGGGTTTAATACACCCGCGTGTTGGAACTGTGGACGCACGGGTCACAGGGCTAATCAGTGCAAGGCGGGACAGGACGGAAGACACCAGGCCTCATGCCTGTGGGCAAGGCCTCCAGCTACCATGGACGAGCCAGAGGAATCCTTCGTCACGCTGAGGAATGGAGACAAGAATCCGGTGGTGAATGCAGCCTGTGGGAGAGCTCCAAAGTTTCTGGCAGAGAATATGCCCGTGGTTGAAGGACGCCTAGGGAACAGGCGAATAAATGTGCTCAGGGACACTGGGTGTAACACAGTAGTGGTCAGAAAGGACCTGGTCCCTCCGGAGAATTTCACCGGAAGATCGAGTGCCGTTTTCCTATTGGACCGGACAGTCAAGAACCTACCAGAGGCGAAGATTTCGATTTAGACGCCATTTTATACCGGAACGGTTCTAGCGAAATGTATCAGTTACCCACTCTACGATCTGGTGCTGGGGAATATTTCGCAGATCCGAAGTGCGGATGATCCAGATCCTGGACGGGAGAACGCACGTCAAGTGGAAGAAGAAAGTCCTGTCAGCGGCGCTGCGGTAAACAAAGGATTGGAGATACGGGCGGACGTCCACCAGATGTCCGGTGCAGGCAAAAACAACGACGGCTCACGTCACGCGAATTTGGCTGAAGTTGCTGCAACCCATGACACAAGTGTCACACGAAGTGGACACTTGTGGACACGAAGTGGAGAAAGGAAAAACGAAAAGTTAGGCCTGAACGTGCCGCAGTTATCAGTGCTCGATACGACTCCAGAGGCACTCGCTCGAGAGCAGAGAGAAGACGACTCGCTCAGAAGGTGTTTTGATGAAGTTGGGCAAATCACGAGAAGGCCGAAATCTAGGACGAAGTTACAGTTCTTTGTTAAAAACAGCCTGCTATGCAGGTCTGTTGAGTATTCGTCGGGGAGAAAGACGATTCAACTGGTACTCCCGAAGAAGTTCAGACCGGCGGTGAGGACACTCGCGCATGATGGCGTCGTGTTCGGGCGCCAAGGCATAAAGAACACGCTGGGCCTGGTGGCAGAAGAGTTTTTCTGGCCGGGGATGCAAAGCGATATCAAAAGGTACGCCCGATCATGCGACGTCTGTCAGCGCTCGGTGTCAAAAGGCAAAGTGGGCAGGGCGCCTTTGGGGAATATGCCCACGGCCGAGACGCCTTTTCAGGAAGTAGCCATCGACATTATTGGACCTATCGCACCGAGATGGACGAAGCGACAAGGATGGAAGGACGTTAATGTTAAGCAAGAATTTGGACGCAAATAAAATTCGCCGAAGTGCGTGCGCTGATCGAAGAATTAAGAGAGATCGTCTCCGATGTTCCGGGCTACGGTCGAAAAATAATGCCTCGCGTTGGTATGGGCCGTCGCCAGATTCAAGTTGTTTCTGTACGGGAGAACTTTCAAGGTACAGACCGACCATCAGCCGTTAGAGTTCTTGAACAGAACCAAACATACTAACAGCAGAGTTATGAGATGGAGCATGGCATTACAGGACCAGAGTTTTCATGTTGAATACATTAAGGGAAGAGACAACGTAGGAGTGGACTTCATGAGTCGAGTATAAAGAGCCAACCGACGGGTGGTTGGGTGTCTAAATAGTGTAATCGTCTGTACTCCAGGGGGGTAGAGACTCTAGTTATGCTCTACAAATATGGAAACAAAGTTAAGAGTGCGGAAAGGGTTCCGCTGAAGACCAGCGCGAACTTTAGAGAAGTTTAGATACAAATAAAATGAACTATCTAGCGCGAGGGGACGGACTGTGACGACGAGCAGGACGTTCTCTGTTGCTGAGGGAGACTTTATGTGCAAGAAGTGTTTTGAACAGGGTGACACGGCTGTAAATATTATCCGAACTCTTGTCTTTTATTTCATGGTGCCTCTTGTGCGCGGATGTGTGTGGGTGAGTGCTGCCATGGTGCTTGCCGATGCCAAGGTCTGCTCTTCGACATCTCAGCAGCGCAACGATACTACGCCTCATAAATCGAGGCTCTTCAAGTGGGGGGGAACGTCACGTTCTTGGAGTGACAACGGGTTAGAGAAGTAAAAAAAAAAAGAAAAGGAGAAGGGCGAGCTGAAGACAAGCGGAGAGCACGAGGTGTGGGTCTCGAGCGGACATTCGACGACTGAACCTGAAGGGCGGCAGTTGACACGCCAACGCTCCCGGCAGACCAGGCTTCGCTCCTGGGGAACCCTGGCTTCGCTCCAGGTCTTTTCGCCACCATCGAGCCGGAGCGGCGTCGTGCTTGCTGCTCGCATCAGAAGCTCGGAGCACTGGATTTTGAGCTCGAAGACGGACACGAAGGGGCGGCCTCGCAACGTTCCTGTCAACCCAGGCCACGTTCCTGGTTGGTCAAGCGACATCATCGAATCGGTGCTGGGCGGCCCAGAGCTCCTAGCAAGCTTGGACCCACACCCGTAACATCGAAGAACAAGGCCTGGGGGGCTATGTTGCGCTTTTTGGACTCCCAGGAGACTAGGGAGAAGGAAGTGACGTCAACAGCGCAGCAAATGCAGATTGGATGTTGATTTTGTCTTCTTCTGTCAACATCCAATCTGCGTTTGCTCTAGTCGTTGACGTCACTTCCTTCTTCCAAGTCTCCTGGGAGTCCAAAAAGCGCAACATAGCACCCCTGGTTCCGTCCCAAGCAAGATCGACGCGCGAGACTGTGAGTGTTCTCAGCTCCCATTTAAAGACGACCGAAACTGACTGTAGTGACTGTAGATATTTAATCATCCTATTTTATTTTCATTCGCTTCTTCTTTTTTTGGTGTTTGTGAGTAAATTAACTTTCATTCGTCTACTTATGTGTCGTTTCGTCTTTCGACCTGCCCTCGTCCCCTCGGAGGAACATGACAGGGATGCACGCTACATTCTTATCTCTTTCCCTTTCGCATGGTTGCACATTTTGTTTCATTGGGTTGTTGACCTCGCCAACAAAACGCTTTGGGTAGTGACGTTTCTTTAAAGCTTCCTGCAAATGAGTCATCTCATTTGTGCCATGGAGCTCGTTAGATGTCACAGTATTTGATCGGCGTAATCGCACTACTGATTTGTTGAGTTGCACTGGGTGATGAGACAAAAAATTCAAAAAATTATCTGTTTCACATGGTTTATGGTGCACACCCGTTTCAATCCTGTGGTTCGGTTCGCCTGTCCTCATTACACATACATCTAGGAAGGGCAACTTGCCCTGCTGTTCTGCCTCGCAAGAAAACTGTATCGCGGGGTGAACACTGTTCAACTCTCGGTGAAAATCGTTAGCATGACATTTATCTTTCGTCATTTATCTAAAATGACGAAAGTGTCATCTACATATCGGTGGTAACATTTTACCGGGAAAGCAACTTTTTTCAGTTTTACAAGCCATACAGAACAATTGGAAATTGCGTTTCCAAACCAAAGGACCCAACCCCGGCGAACGTCCACTAAGGCGTTATCTACAAGATCCCCTGCAGTGACTGCCCAGCGTCCTACATTGGTGAAACCGGACGGAGGAGAGAGACCAGACTCAAAGAACATAAGCATGACGTCACGTGCACATCCCACGCGACGCGACTGAAGACTGAACTTGTGGACCATGCGTGAACAATGGGGCATTCTTTTCACTTTGCGGCCGCGACGACCTTGGTGAGGGAGGATGAATCCCGGACAAAAGCTCACCGAAGAAAGGCTCACCCATTTTTTCACAGACCCGGACAAGAGCTCACCAGGAGAAAATTTCATGTTGGTCCTAACACGAGTGCGGACAACTTAGGTGGAATCGTGCGACACTAAAAAATAACGATAAATTAAATCTGAAAGGCGCATGGTTTTTTTATTAGAGCAGAAATAAGTTTATTTATCGATTGGTTAGAAGCGAATGCCGTTTCCTACTAGCTCCAGCAGTCTTGGCAGATCTCAGTGTACCTGGAACCCCTCGCAAATATTTTTCAGACGATTCTGCAGGCGCATAGTGGATTTTCGCATCCGCTTTACTGGGGGCTCACCTCTCCGGGCTTGTGTCACTGCCGTGGCAACGAGCGCCTGAATATGCTGTCGGCATTCATTCAGCCTCCAGACGCTTGGATGGGCGTGGCCGACAAGCTTCTGGAACCCGGTATTTCATCCTTCGTAGGTGTATGTCCGGTCTTTAACTTGAAGAGTGGCGTCGTACATATGCCACCGTTCCGGTGAGAAACTTCGGTAGTCGTCGGCGCACATCAGGCAAAGGAAAGAATTCGCTCTGAGTGCCGCCGCAGAAGGAGCACGGAAGGGCCGTTGACATACGTGCAATCAAAGTAGTCCAGCAGGTCACCGATGTCACCGGTAGACTTTTCCCTGATGTCGGTCAGTCCTTCGGGCACAAGCTATCGTGGAAATAACGCCTGCCTATCCAAAATCCCGTATAACTTTCTAAAGTGGTCATCTGTCTCGTACTTATCCAAAAGGCCCAACTCCCGTTCCTTCAAAATATTTTTAAAAATTCGCAACTCAATAGTTTGTACATTACAGTTTTGCTTCAGTTTCCCTATCACATCACCCTGAGACAATCCTTGATTTCAAATACATTTAGGACGCACAATGACGGAAAGAATTTAAGTTTCCTTGCCATTCACTTCCAATATTACCCTGAACCCCAAGAAAACCCATGCATTAGTAATGAAGAGACATTTTGCATGGCGCGCCACATCAAAACAGAATAAATAAGAAGGCGCGCGCTACAGTTCACGACAGGCACCATGAGCAGCCTTGTCCCCCTCTTACTTTCTTAGTCGTTTGCTATTTTTATTTCACAGTCTAGAGGTGTTTAGCGCGTAGCTCCTCGTAGTGTTTAAAATCGTACATTGCACGCATTTCTTATTCACATGTGTCACTGTTTTGAAGCGTGATGCCAACGCAGTGTTGTACGGAATGGCGTTCCAAGGAACGGCGTTCCTGGAACGCGTTCCTTTTAGAAGGAACGAAGGAACGCCGCCGTTCCATTTTGCATCGGTGGAACTGGAACGGGAACGCGTTAGATTTTTACGAGAACGGAAAAAAGAACGGCGTTCCTTTTTTTTCGTCCAGTGGGGTTATTTTTATTTTGTTTCTAAGGATGAAACTAAAAAGTATAAAAACAATATATTTATGAAGAGCAGAATCGCGATAACGTTTTTGTTACTTATTCAAGGGTTAATGTTGCGGCGTCCTCGCGTGGTAACAGTCGGGTGCAGGCGAGCTACAACAAACGACGAGCGCGAAAGGGTCATCTAGGGGGCGGTATCTTTGTGAACTATGCCGCGAGCCCCCTCTGTGTGCCAATGTGCCTCAAAAAAGGACAATCGCGTTCACGCCCCTCCGCGGCGAGAATCTGCGGCGGCACATTAATAGGTGACACGATCGAGCGGTGCGGCTGACGACATTTGGCGGTAGACAACAGTTAGGTTTGGCGGCGAATACAAACCCCAGCACCGCGTGGTGGAGCGCTAAAAGCGTCGGGCCACGTAATGCCAGCAAGCAAATCCGTGTCTTAGTCAGAAAAGAAGAACCCGCCGTAGCATGTCTAGATGTCGGCAAGGCGCGTATATCTGATATGCCTCAAACAAGGCCAATCGCGTTCACGCCGCTCCGCGGCGGCGGAAGTCTCTGGCGGCACATCACAAAGTGACACGAGCGGTGCGGCTGACGATATGTGACGGGAAACAACAGTTAGGTTTGGCGTCCAATGCAAACCCCAACACCGCGTGGTGGAGCGCTAAGCTTTGGGCCGCGTAAAGTCAGCAAGCAAATCTCTCGACGCGGCATCTCCAAGTAGGAGGCGACATCTATGTACGCGCGAAACACGGGCGCGCGTTTACCCATGGCGCGAGGTGTTAGTCAGCGGTAGATGTCGGCGAACGCGCATTTGTGGCATGCCTCAAAAAAAAAAAAAAACAATCAGGGATCCCGGATTCGCCCCATAGGTTTTCTCCATGAGGACGCAACTATACGCGCCCGGTGGTTGTGGCGAGGACGCGCATTCTTGGGACTGCATCATCAGACCTCCTCTTGTCTCCTGTGGTTAAGTGATAACTGCCCACAAAGAGTGCCACCGTCGAAGTGGACTGTCTCTGGCCATGGCTGTCAAGAATGTTCAAACCTGTCCAAGACAAGGGCAATGGCGACATAACATACCAATGCTTGACTTGTGCACCGTCAGGCAAGACGATCGGACATGTCCAGGTAAGGTTTATTTATTTTTCTTTCATGCTCGGCAGCTATCCATGGGGAGTTCTGCATTCCGTGTCTAGGTTAATAGTTTGTTATTTTGCATTCATGTTACGTATCGTCTTGCGGACAGCAACATCGAAAAGTAACTCTTGTTAAGTTTCAACAAAGGACTTCGTTAGATTGAAACGTGGAAGGTTGTAAAACGCTCGTGCAACGTGGGGTAACCTTTTAATAAAGAATAACAAAATTGACTCCGCTCCTATTTCCCGGCTAACAGTACATGTGGCTCGTCTGAATCCGGAGGCATGCGGTTTAGAGAAGCTCGTTTTAGCGAACGCCGTTTTACCGACCCCCGTTTATCGAATGCCTTTATAGAGAACCCAGATTAGAGAAAATGGCGACGAGCCTCCTTTTAGCGAATTCGGCCGCCGCGAAGCGGCGTGTACGGGTAAATCAGGTGAGGAATCGCCCACCACAAACGTGGATATGGTAAAACGCTGGAATTTTTAAAGATGAATAACTCAACAAATAAAACCTTGCTTCAGCTTTGGTTTTTTTTTTTTTTTGTCTCCTGGTGACTTCTATCATGGCATTCAAATTTGTATGTTGCCACTAGATGGGATAGATAAAAAAAAAACTTTGTTTGATCTAATTAAGTATAGTAATTAGCAAAAATACAAATGTAACGTATAAGTAACGATACGTTACATTTTTTAAACAGTAACGCGAACGAGTTCCTTTCTCTCGGATGGAACTTGTAACGGGAACGCGTTCCAAAAATCTGAAGGAACGAGGAACGACCTTTCGTTCCTCTTCTTGAGGAACGTGTACAACACTGTGCCAACGTTATCCCAACTTTTTTTACATGCAGGAGAGTTCGTGCAAAATATCAAAGCCCCATACTCCTACCCTTGAGGTTAGAAGACGTTGCCATTCCGGCTAACTACGCGTTGAAGAAAGACGACTCGAGGATTCTTGTATTCGGCTCCGGTGCGCAAGATCAGGACCGCTTCCTTATTTTCAAAAGTCCGCAGATGATTGAAATTCTTCAAACATCCAAGAAACGGTTTGCCGACGGTACATTCAAGGTTGCACCACAACTGTTTTTTCAAGTCTACAGCCTACATTTTGAAGTTGGCGGATCTGTTCTGCGCACGGCCTATATCCTGCTAACTCGTAAAAACTGTCCTACGTACACGCGAGCTCTGAGCGCCCTTATTAGCGAGTGTGGAGGGGTCTGGGAGCCAAGCATCATAATAGCTGACTACGAACTTGCAGCCATTAACACTTAAGGCCCGTTCACACTCTTGCGACCGAGTTCGGGTTTTTAAGCCTCTTGCGATCTCTTAAGACCAGCTCCGCTGCAGCGGAGCTGGTACAGCGGAGCGGCTTAAAAACCGGTCTCGTCTCTCTCGGTCGAACTCGGTCGCAAGGGTGTGAACGGGCCTTTAGAAGACGGTCTTGTCAACATCCGACGTGCGTGGGTGCTTCTTTCATTTATCACAGTGCGTTTATTGCAAGGTTCAATCTGAAGGACTGCAAAAGCTATATGCCTGTGAACCTCAAATAAACATGGAGGCCCGCATGATACCTACTCTTTCCATGGTACCCCGGAGTGATGTGGAGGACACCTTCACAAAACTGGCGTCCAGTGTTCACTCAGATCTGCAACCAGTGATGGATTACTTTGAAGATACCTTTATAGGACGGCCAACGGCTGGGGGAAGGCGAGACGCACAGTTTCCGGTGGATCTCTGGAATCACCATGACACCGTGCTCTAGTGCGACTCCAAGACCACTAACTCGGTGGAAGCATGGCACAGGGGCTTCCAGGCTGATGTGCAGTGCTCCCACCAGTCCCTTTGAACGTTCCTGGAGATTCTACACAGAGATAAGTGCATGCAGCTTCCCCGGCTCACGCCACTTGAGATGGGGCAGCGATTCTAGCCGGCAACAAATTATGTGACGACTTCCGAGCGCCTGCAGACACTCGCTAGAGAGTATGACCGCAACCGTGCTCTTCAATTTCTCAGAGGCGTTGCTCGTAATGTATCCTTCTAAATGTTTGATTGCACGCGTGTTTTGTGAATAAACGATGTTTCAAGTTAAAATCCCGGGTTTTGCCTCAAATGTTATGCTTGCTTCCTACACCGAAACACAGTGCACCGAAACGACCGTGCACCGAAACGTGCGTGCACCGAAATGTCCGTGCACCGAAATGTCCGTGCACCAAAACGTCCGTGCACCGAAAAGTCCCTGCACCGAAAAGTCCGCACCGAAAAGTCCTACACCGAAACGTCCTGAACCGAAATGTCCAAATCCCCCGGAAAATGTGGCAGGTGGGTATTCTTCGAATTGTTATTTCATGAACATATATTGTCATTGCAAATGGTGTCATCGCCTCAGCAGAACTTGCTCACATGTGGCGCCTAACATCTTATTCCATGGAAAATAATATCATGTGATCATAGTGACATACAATCAGTGCCTATTTATTATCACCTTATCATTACTATTAAGAAAAAACAAATAATTTTTTTTAATTATCGAATCAAAACCGAAGAAATTTCGATTCTGTATTGAATTTTGAATTTGTCGACCATAGTAGGATGTTTATAGTTATCAGCTTTACCATCTTCCCTGCAAAATTAAATTGTGGCCATGTGCTCTGCCTAATAGACGTTTTGCGGAATCGTAAGTGTGGTCAGAAATATCAAGTTATCTTGTTCAGCATGTCTTGATCCTATTAAGTTCGAACGCTTAGATTGTACTGCAGAATAGTTTCACAATATTGTCTGGTACATTTAAAAAATCCCTTTGTCTTGGATGTTTGCCCGACACGAATGAAATGTATAAAACGCGGTACCGCAACACAAACCTTGTCATCAACGTTTCAATTACTATCCTATATTGCTAACCAGTGTGCCAACCACATGTCTGTAACGTTTTTTTACACCTTTTAGATTTAGGTAAATCAAATAACTTTGTTCACCTGATTAACACGGCTTCTGTATATTATTCGTGTATTATACTCAGCAGCTAACATTACCTCACGACATTCATATTATATTTGATTGTTATTTACACGCTGCTTGCATATATCTAGATGTTGCCAAAGCGTTTTATAAGGTATCACATACCTCACTGCTTCATAACTTTAGTATACCTAATGCTAAATACAGCATTAGAAGCCCCAAGTTCTCGACGTCTTCCTCTAGGACGTCATCCTCGACGTCGTCCTAAACGCTGTCCTTGATGCCGTCCTTGATGTCGTACTAGGCATCGTCCGTGAGGTCGTTCTAGAGGTCTTCATCGACTTTGTCCTAGATGCCAATCTTGACATCGTCCTCGACATCGTGCTTGGGGTCGTCCTAGAGTTCATCCTAGATGTTGTCCCTGACGTCGTTCTTGAAGTCGTCCTCGACGTCGTCCTAGAGGTAGTCCTAGAGGTTGTCCTAGAGGTCGTCCTAGACGTCGTTGTTGACGTCGTCCTCCAGGATGTCATCCTCGGCGCCTTCCTGGACGCCGTCCTTGAGGACGTCCTAAAAGGTGTCCTTGAGGCTGCCCTCGACGTCGTCCTAGACACCGTTGTCAGCGTCGTCTAAGACGTCGTCTTCGAGGTCGCCCTAAAGGACATTCTGGAGGTCGTCCTCGACGTCGTCCTAGACGCTGTTTTTGATGTCGTGCTTGACGTCGTCCTAGAGGTCGTCGTTGAGATTATCCTGGAGGTCGTGCTAGACGTCGTACTTGACGTCGTCCTTGAGATCTTGCTAGAAGTCGGTTAAGACAGCTTTTGATGTCATCTAGGACGTGGTCCTCGACGGCGTTCTATACGTCGTCCTAGAGGTCGTCGAAAACCTTATTCATGACGTCGTCCTCCAGGACGTCGTCATCGACGTCGTCCTAGAGGATGACGTCGATGACGACGCCGGCCATGATGTGTTCCACGATGTATGTATGGGATGATACGACTATTTCATCGCCGTACCATTTCCTTTCCTAATTGTTTTCACTAACGATGTTTCTATAAAGCTACCGCATTTCATCGCGTTTGGCAGAGAGGACAAACATCAAGCCAATCTTTTACCATAAATTTCACAATTTGTATTCATAATGACACTTTCTTGATATTATTTGTTTAACATGCGAGGTCCTTCAAGGTTTTGTATTCGGTCTTCTACGTTGTCTTATATTTATCCGTGGCTTCTTATCCACAGTTAGTGTAGTTGCCGATGACTGTGCAACATATTGTGAAATCAATATTCAGTTTAAAGAATCAATCTGACGAAATTCATCTAAGTGTGGGTAAACGACGGGAGTGACTATGACAATAGTTAGAGAGTCATAGTCACTCAAACAATAATGCCAGCAAAGACGACGACAGCAATACTCCGAGCACCAGCGCCTCCACAAACTGGGTCCAAAGGCCCCGTCGATGAAATGCGGATGGGGGGGAAAGAACCAAGTGTCACCCTTCAGAACGTCCATAGGCTGTACAGCCTCTATATGTCCTGCCCTCCGCGGCCACTCGACAGCGCCATTACAACCTATCCCGCTCTGAGCGAGATGAAAGTGCCGTCCTACATTAAGGGCAATGTGCGAAGGGTGCTTAAATGCATAGACACCAGCACGGCCCCCAGTGGCGTATAGCTGCTTCCTCGCCGAGTGAAACCATGGGGTGAACCCCGAGCCCCTCATTGGCCTTCCTGAAGGCACGTCACAAGTGCGCTCGCCGCCGGCTGGTTAAAACGCGTGCCAGTGTTTTGCGCTAACAGATGTCGTTTAGATCTAGAAATGCCGCCTCGAGATATTTGGCACTCTACCACGCAGTGTTTGGGGGTTTGTAACCGCCGTTAAAACTAGCGTCAACTTTGTTTACAGCCAAATATTTATCGCCAGCTGCGCCCCATCGTGTCGCCTTGTAATGTGCCGCCGCAGACTGTCGCCGCGAAGCGGCGTGAACAAGGGTGGTCGGGTAGGCTAACACGCGCCCCAGTGATGCCACACCCTGCCGCCTGCCACTGCACCTCAAAAAAGGGCGACACCGCCGCCGTCCTTGTTGAGAGCGGTTTTCTGATCTCACACAATAAACATCGAGCATGAATTCGTGACATTGTCGTCCCCTGCTTGCGAAAGAATGGGACGTTCAAAAAGGCCAATCAGGGCTCTGGATTTGCTCAAAGATTTTACTCCGTGAGCAAACCGCAATACGCCCCCCCCCCCCCCCCCCCCTTTTCCGGGTCTGGATGGCCTGACGCTACGACTAATACGGAGGTCCCCGCAGCGGTGTCAGCAATCCTTTCCACAAACTGGCTGGTGTTTGCTTCAATACCAGAAGAGCTTAAAACAACTAGGACTGTGTTCCTGCCGGGGTCCCGCACTACCACAACGGTGGAAGAATTCCGACCAATCACGATTTCTTGACTTCTCCTTTGATTGTACATTAGGGCACTGCTACAACGCTTCACTCAGGATCATCAATTTCACGGCTTTCATGGGGGCCTCGTGGACAACCGCGGCGCATCCTCAAACATCATTATTCTCCAAGCACTCATGAAGGAGAAAAAAATGTGAAACGATCACACGACGTGAGCGTCCAGACAGTGGCAGCTGTGCCGCTTATTCGACGATACGACAATGACGATCGATAGGCTTTCCGCCGATCATGCGTCTGATATTAAAATGACGTTGTGTTGATTTAGCGTCAACACTGTGTTAATGAATTAGTGATTTTAAGGACGGGATGTGATTTCCCGTCAAAATCAGCAGTATAACTGAATTCGTGCATAGGTCACGTGACGCTAACTTTTCCGCTATACTTAACGGGGAACCTGAATTTGTCTGTAGGTCCCATGACGTCAGCTCACGTGACAACACTTTCCCCGCCCAATTTAGAGGGGAAACGTTTTGTTAACGCACACGCCATCCCGAAACCGGGCAACAGGCCATTAACAGCTGCCGCTCTAAAAAAGCGACCGCCAAAGCCTTTTCGCCTTGAGGCTCGGTGTACGGAAGGCGTTTTACACCGTCAGCCACCACGCCATCATATAGGTCCTCAAGGGTAGAGGACTACCCTTGAGGACTTCGACTGAGGTGGTCAGGGCCCTTTATGCCGGCTCATCTACCACCTTCTGGGATGGTGCTACAACAGACGGTTTCAAGGTTCCTGTACGACATGTAATCAAGGAAGGGGATCCCCTGTCGCCATTTCACTTTAACTGCGTGCTTGACCCATTACTCAGTGACCTTAACCTTGACCAGGCAGGTTTGTCCCTACGTAATTACACCACCTGAGTCCTTGCTTTTGCTGACGACATAATTATCACCTCTTCCAGCTTCGAGGGACTTCGAAGTTTGCTGGCAACAACCGAAACCTACCTGGAAGAGGTGGGATTGTCGCTTAATCCAGTCAAGGCAATTCTATTTGGCTGGAAAGCCGCAAAAGAGAGGATCAACTTCGACCTACCTTTAATAAACGTCGCCTCCACACCTGTCCCACCCACGCCCATTAACACGCCCATCCGCTACCTGGGCGTCGACTTCTTCAAAAACAAGCGCCCGGTGGTTCATTCAAGACACGCCACGGACGACCAAACTATCATCGAGTGCGCCTCTCTGTAGCCATTCCAAAAGCTGCGATGCATAAACACCCTAATCTAACCAAAGTATTTGTATGCAGCATCATCAACTCTGGGATCGGTGAGAGAGTTTGCTAGCTTCGACAAAAATCTTAGGGTTCGCGCTAAGACGGTACTTTATCTCCCAATATCATTTCCAAACACTCACATGTATCTGGCGGCGAGAGACGTGGGACTTTGGAGACTGAACATTGAGCGGGTTAGTACAGAAGTGTAACTTAATGGCAAATTCCAATGTCGTTTTCGAGCGCGCCAGGATTAGTAGACAGGGTCCGAGATGAAGCACGAGATCCTAACGGAGTCACTCCGCCTCTGACTTCCAGCAGAAAAAGACCACTCCTTAGAGATCGGCGGATGCCTTTCCGTCATTTATCTCCCCAAAAATCCCCCTCTCTCGATGCAGTATCTCGAAGCATATGCTTCCCAATCGCGGCGCTAACAACACGTGTTTTAACAACACGCTAACAACACGTGAAAGATGCGTGCCGGTAACCAATGAGCATCAGCGTAGCCCACTTGCCTCTTCATCCGTATATTCGTGAACGGCGTCCAAGCACGTCTAGATTTTTGGCCTTTTCTACGGAGTTCCGAAAAGGCAGTTGATTTTATGCGGGACATACAAGCAATCCTCGTCGACGCTGCTGCTTGAGCCGCTGCTGCTGGAGGAGCTGCTCGGGCAACTTCACGACGAACTGTCATCAAGCAGCAGCAGCTGTAAAGCGGGCGCGACTTCACAAGCTGCCATTACTAATTTTTCCGACGCCAGATGTGTGATGCCCGGCGAGAAAGTAAGTCACGTGTGCGCCCCGAGGGCTGGCCAGGCTGGCTTCCGAATCGGCGGAGCGACTTTTCTCGGATCCGGATCGAGATGTGGAGTGGGAGCTGACTCAAAACGACGAGTGGAACATGTCAGTCTCGATCCCGATCGCCCTGTGAGATAAGCGCGTTCCCAAAAAGTTGATTCCGGCGAGCTCCAAAACGGCAGGTGGAATTCGCCATGAGGCACTGGCACGACTCATCCGCCTCGGGAATCCCCCAGTGGACAGCCTTTTCAACACCACCATTGGCTACTTCCACTGCCGCCTCGCCGCCCACCTCAGTGTGCCTCCCGACATGATGCGCACGAACTAACAGCAGTACTACGACAATCCCTGTCCAGGGGCCCTAATCTGGACACTTGGCGAAAAAGTCAGCGAGAAATCTGGCGGCTGTGATTGGCCGACGCCGCACTTGACCTTGGCACCGGCCAATCATAGCCGTCAGATTTCTCGCCGTCTTTCTCGCCAAGTGTCCAGATTAGGGCCCCAGATGGTGGAATAAACACCGGGTTCAGTAAGCCAACAGAGACCTCTTTGCCCATTATGAACAAGCCCTGAGAAACACCTGGCTGTCGCCTGATTCCCACCACCCCGAGGGCGGGGAGAGCATCAAAGCGCTCCGTGTACGCCCAAACACCTACCCCACTAACGCCATGCTCCAGCATCACACCTGTGAATCTTCAAGGCTGTGCGGGAGAACCCATCATGCCCAGGAGACGCCCTGTCACATTCTACAGGAGTGTTGACTTGTAAGACTGCCCAGGATGAAACGACATAATTTTACAGGTAAGCAGGTGTGCCGCCTGGTCGCCAAGTATCGACCAGCGGCCACCATTCAGACAGAAACAGTATATCGCAATCTGGAAGGGGATCATCTCCAGCTTGACATAATAGTGTTTGTGGAAGACATCGTCATTATTGCCGATGTAACAGTGTTTTGGGATGATCACCATGTATCGCTCACACGGATCTGTGATTTCAAGAGCGGGAAATACGAATGCCGAAGATTACTGTTACCCGATAAGGTCGATACGGCAGTCAAGTCGGTGTTCGGGGCACGTAGCATGCTGTGCAATGAAACAGTCAGCGGTGGCGCCGTACTTCGACTTTCCAGGTGGGATATGGCATGGCTCTCTTCGCGGTCCCTCGTAGAACCACTCATCTTTCTCAACCGCCTTATACAGAAGTAGATATATATCTCATCCCGACTGGTGAGCAATTGAACTCACCAGTCATTTTAGTTGAGCTAACGCACAACTTTACCATAATCTAGAATGGTATGGAGGTCTTTTTCCCTGCCAATCCTTATTATAATTTTATTTTTGCAAGCTTGGTTAACTTCTCAGCATGCAATATGCTTTGGTGTGTGGATCTTTATAGTTTTCTTGACGTTACTGTTTAAGGTGTTCCTGGCCTCAATCCAGAATACCCCTCATAAATACTGTCGTTGTAGTGCTTTTCTTTTATCTTTCTTTTTGCTGGTGAAAATACGTCTGATCTAACGTTTCTTGCCCCTAAAACAGGGAGGATATGCTGAATTAGCTGCAGCTTGCTGCGCTGCCTTTTTCACCTGGTAATTCGATTTTTCTGCCGGTAAAACATGCACTGCGGTCGTCTACCTACGGACTTCGACGGAAATTATTGTACTAGTCAAATGCATCGTCACATTTTTAGTGACGCGCATGAATGGATTAACGAGTCTCCCACTGTCCCTATCAACTATCTAGTGCAACCACAGCCAAGGGAGTGGGCTCGGAAAAATATGTGGAGAAAGAAGATCCCGTTGAGCTTAACACTAATCTGAGTCTGTGAAGCGAAATGATCATTCTTGATCAGTTCGACCGTATGCCGCCGGAACAAATATTTTTTTTTGAACGTTCATTCTAGAGCGCAGCTCTTAGCGCCCGTTTCCAGCTTGAGCGACGTCGCCGTCGGCGTAACCGCGCGTTGCATTATGGGACGTTTGCCATATTGACGTCACACGTGACGTCACGTGTGATTTCACGAGTGACATCACGAGGGTCACTTGGGTCACAAGCGACGTCACGGTCACACATGAAGGTCACGACGAATGTCACGACCTTCAGAGTGAAGATCACGTGAAGGTCACGACCTTCACGAGGCCTTCACGATTGACGTCACGAGGATCACTAGGGTCAAGAGTGACGTCACGAGGGAGGGGTAGGAGGTGGGGAGGGGGAGGAAGGGAGGAGGAGAATGAGAGGAAGAGAGAGGATGAGGATGGAAAAGGGGAAAAGGAGGAGATTAAAGGAGGAGAGGGAGAGGAGGAGGGAGCAGGAGGATGGGAAGGGGAAGAGGAGAAAATGAGGAGGACGGGGTACGGAGGAGGAGAAGTGGCATACTCTCCTCTTCATACCATCCCCTCCTCCTCCTCCTCAAGATCTGCGCTATAATTCAGCATCACTGGGAGTTATAGGCGTCTTTCATTTTTTTTGTGAGAACCGTATTACAGTGGAATTCGTTACCAGCGGAACTAGTGTGCCGCAAGAGTGCCGATTTATTTTATAATGCATTGTGCTCCGCGCAATAATGTGCAAGAGGCACTGCGGGTTTTTTTTTTTTTCTGAATAAAGGAGAAAGGATATCTCTCGTCTTCTATGCTATCTATACATGCGTGTTTAAATGGTGTCAGTTAGGAAACAAGGCACCTAACGCTATGGTGCATGGAACGCGTCTCCAACTAGTGACTTTAACGCGTCCAAAGAAGTGGTGCCTCGATTTCCGCCTGGTGACATCCTAGAAGTGTCATGCTGTCGCCGCCGCAACACTGGCGGCGTTACAGCGGCGGTGGTGGTTGTGGCAGACAACTGTTCACCTGCAGGTCGCTCTCCAGCTCGACAGCCCAGGGAAGCTTTGGCTCTCAGAAGATGGAACGCTGCGATGACAGCGACACTCGCGTTTGCACGTGCCTTTTGCCAGAAGTTCTACAACCAACCACCAGGATAGAGATATCCGACAGCATGGCACTCCGGCTTTTGTGACGTGATTTTCTGCCACCTCGGGACCCCTTTCCGTGCATGGATGGATGGGACGCAAAACAGAACAGTCAAAGACGGGATCCAGAAACCGTACTAACACTCACAAATATAACGTGATAATTCTATATTTTATTGAAATTCTGCAAAAACCATCGTAATTTTCTTTTCAATGCCTGCAATGTTTTTTATTGAAATTCCTTAATTCGAGTAGTTTGTCCGTCCATCTGTCCGTACATTATCCCGCTGAATTTTGATGACAAATTGATGTCACGTGACGTCTAAGAATCGCGTGACAGCGCGACTTTACACGGTGATGTTGCGTCACGTGGCGACGTCGCGGAATTTCAGGTCACGTGACCACACCGGGGAAAGGCAGGTCACGTGACGTGACGTCCTGGTGTCAAGTTGTGTGGTCACGTGATACTATGACATCACTCGAGTTCAGTTCACTTGACGTAAATGTTTCTGCTAACTGTAGCTGCGAAATTAACAAACAATATGAACTTCGCTCCCCCCCCCCAAAAAAAAAAAAAAATGTTTAACGTCTTTTTAAAAACTTTATACCACAACTCCTTAAACATTGAACTCCACGCATTGCAGGGCTTTGAGGATACAGATTGCTGGTAATTTACATTTTACTTTCGTTTCGATTCTTCTCGATTTGTTTATTCTTTCTGTAACAAGTTATCAAAACCAACGCGCTCACGTTCAACTATGCGAATACCTTTTTGAGCGAATTAATCTGAAGAGAAGTTCATTTAAGGTAGATGAGTTTATTTTAATAGTTCTACGCTTATTTTTAACAAATGAATTTGTATTGTCGAAATATCGCCTGCCTCCTCTTATAACGGCTCCCTTACTAAACACGCGAACTGTTGTTTTCTTCCTAGGACCTATAACGCAAAACGTCCAATAAACTCTGAATTTCTTAAACTAAGAAGGAAAGGTTGAAACATAGGGACTTTCAGCTAAAACAAAACTCTGACAAACAGGCCTATATTTTTCTCAAAATAAAACTCAAAGAAGACAAAACCCCAGCAATGAGATAAACGGGCAGATTTCTCAAATAATACTCTCAGACTTGCAGTAGGTTCAGAAAAATCAAAATTCAACATTTCTTCTTGACTGGCAGAAAACTCGCATTTTAAACCTACCTTTGTGATTCTAGCTTATATCAGAAAGGTCAAGAAAAAAAACGAATTAAGATATAAAGACTCTTGAAAGAAACGTTCTGCGAGAGAAATGATACATAAAGGCCAACGAAGCTTATGTAGGTTGGTGACATATTTTGTGCGGAACATGCATACGTTTCAGACAAACAATGGGATACGCTTACACTGTGTCAACGTCGCGCACAAAATGCTCTTCGCCCAAATTCCGCACTTTTAGCCTCTCTATATATACCACTGGAATGTTTCTAAAGCAAACAAATGGTTTACAGCTCACTGCAAAGACACGATATGAATTTCTTTGGTCTGAAATCATTGCTCACTCTGTGTATCGTATTGAACACTGTCGTCGGCAAGTATTACCATCAGGGTTATGCGGTAGTCTTATGAAAGTATTTGTTGACATATCAATTCACAGAATAGTTGTTTAGTTGATCATACGACTCAATTGATCATAATCACGTGCGCGAGGGAGGTGTCTGTGTTCCCTGTATTAAATGCCGATTGAAGATTTAGAGACATCTGTAAGGCATAGTCGTTTAGATGTATAAGAACCACTATTTTATCGAGATTCCTCTTCGCTGTAATTAATACTAGTGTATTTATTATAAAGTAGCAGCATATTATTTATAGGCATAATTTTATAAAAACACACGTCCAGTTCAATTTGCAGCCACATGTGACCGATCAATTGTGTCGACAATTGAAGCAACTACTGAGGTTCAAAACGTTCGGTCAGTGCAACTCTATCGTCGTCACAGTAATAAACCGATACATGTGACGACATCTTGTGGCTCCGACTTACAATGCTATTACAGGTCTTTTCAGAAAAGTACGATCTCCGACAATATAAAAGACCCATTCGTCTAGGCAGCTGATGCGTCCGTACTAAGCACACTTTGGCCAAAGATACGTTTTTTAGAGAAAGAAAGAGAGAGGTGGAGAATATAATTAAGGGTCATTTAATTCCTCAATTCAATGTACTCAAGCCTGAGCAAAGTGAATTCAGCAAAGCCGGCTGAAAGTGCCTCGTTCAATGGGTCGTTCATATGGTTGAAGGCTGTACTTGCCATCTACCCCTCATCACATTTGGGTGAGTTGGCTAGAAAATAGTGGCATGGCTAGAGAACACGCGTTCTGACTGTTATCGTTTGCATAATATATAGTGTGGATAGGATCACTTTAAATGTTCCGTTTGTCTATGAGTTGTTGCCAGTGGCGCTTCAAGAAAGGCTTCTGGTATTAATTATGCTGTGACAAATACAGTTGAAATGAGCCTGACATTTGTAAAAGCGTGTAATTTAGCTGCTAAAAATATTTGTATTTTTCTTATAAATACCGCATTATTTTCGATGTTGAATTCATAACTTTTCTTAATTATATTTATTTTGTATAAACTTCTCTAGGTCAAAATCCCAACACTCAGAAAAAAAAGGTAAGCACGCAGGTCGAAAACTTACACAAAACAAAACTTCCAGGATTACCCCTTATTTGCAAATAATTTTGTTGTTCCCTTTGTATTCCTATATTTATTCCAAACGTTTACGCCAGTTCTAGAGCTAAAATAGATGAATAAGTTTTATAGAATTATTTTATTTTTAGAAGGGAAAATATACCATATCTCACGTCGGAGAAAAACATTTTCATCAGCTTGAATTCCATGCACAATATTATAGAAAATATTAACAACCACTAAGACATTATCCCATGTTACTTTGGTATAAAGCTACGGAGTTCAATCTGTTACTCTGATAAGTACCGGTCAAGACCAAAACAAAATGTCTTAGAAATGCACCAATCTCTAATTCTGCTAAAACATTTAACAAACCGTCAATTTGTGTTATTTTTATTTTCTGCCTTTTGAAGGACAAAACAAAGTTTAGAAAGCAATGTCTGGACAATCACAACAAATACCGGAAGCGTCACGGAAGTCCGAAAATGGTTCTAAATGATACGGTATATTGCCCTATCCAATTTTCTTTTTTCTTAAAGACCTTTACAAGGTAATGTGAATTTAAGAGCTCCGATTTCTTCTCTGTACTTTAAGACAAAATAATGCAAGACATAAAATGCATAGTCCCTGTGTAAATTTATCATGAACTGGTCAGCTCACAGCACTTATGTTATAAGGCTTGCCACCTAGTCTATAAAATTTCCGTTCTGAAATAGATAACAAATCTCGTTTGAGATGGCCAAGATTTATCAATGTCAAAAGCGCACTAAGTGCTATAGTAGCGAGTATGCATCTGTAGCCATTCTACAAAGGACAGCTGTTAGTGAGAGCCTGCTGGAAATTGCGTGGTCTTCCTTCAAGAAAACTATCGGTGAAGTTATCAATCGCGTATTCGCTCCTTCCGCCAATGCTGACTTTAGGATATAACAAAAAGTTTTCTCCGTCCAGCAGGATTCGAACCAGTGACCTATAGATGACACAATTAAATCACTTGCCCCACTGTCTACCACTTCATCAACAAAGCTATTGGCCCGTAGCTCTCAAGTTTTGACCAGCGCTCTAGGCGAGAAAAATATAATATTTCTGGTTCGCGTTTTGAACATGCGTCATTACGCTTACCCACTGCAGTCTTTTATACTCTGTTCCATAATGAGTGCCAGCGTAGCATAAGCTACAGGAGCGAACTCAGAGTTTTCAGTGTCCCTGCCAAGCACCGCGCTCATGCAGTGCAAGGTTGGTGCGAGCATCGTTCAAAGTAACATGCTTTTGCATGTAGACATACATGCAAAAGCATGTTCCCCTGAACATGCTAGAACGGGCGTTCGAAATTAACGCACAGACGTTCTTACCTTGTCAGCGATTACGGGGAGCGCGCGCCACCTAAAGAGGGCGCGCAGCTCCAATTAGATATAAAACCCCTCGATGTGTTTGCGCTTATCTATCAAGTAGCGTCAAATGCGCCAGTGCGCGAGACCCGTGTTTCGATCGGCCTTGGAGCCAAATGGTGGTGGCGCAGCACTGAAATTAGCTGCTCTTGGAAGCAATCGGCGGCGGAGCACCCACTCGCTGCACGTATATTACACCTTTCCACAACAATGGTTGGCGGTACTTGTAAGCGTGAATATGACAGTGAATTTCTGCTTGAAAGGGCGTTGCATGAGATCTCTCCTCAGTATGGCTTGTGCGCTGTGGTGTTGTGCGCGAGCGCGAGGGGCACGAGAGCGTCTCGTACGCCACGTGCTCATGCAGGTCGCACTTCTACTATCTAGAACACTGTATCTTTACGCCGAGCCTCCTCGAATGGAACTCCACTTGCTATCAATGTCGCGTAGCTCTAAAGGGGTACTCTGGCGTTTTCTTCATAGTCGCCGATTGGCCTCAACATTTGCTAAACACACCAACAAAACATCGCTAAAACAGTAACCAAAATATGGGCAACAATAAAATACATTTTGCGAAATAATTTAATTTACAATTTTGGTCCTGACTGCGATTTTCCAAGTGAGAGTCTCTACTGGACCCAATAAACAAGTGACGACAGGGGAAGGCAGGGGTTCACTCTTTGGACTGTCGACTTTGTTCCCAACTGATTAAAGCAGTTTTATGGTGTCAAATGAATGCTCTGGAAGCTCGCACAGCTCTGACGTGGCCACACGAAGCAAATGTTTGGCATAGTCTATTGTTAGACTCCCCGCTTAACCTCCAAGCCTGCCTTTCCCTGACGACACGCCACTGAGAAGCGTGGGTATATTTGGATGTTGGTTTTGGCATTATTTTCACTTTCCAATTTCAGATTAACTATTATGAATTTAGGGACGCTAAATAGCATACCGGACAGGGTAAACGCCGATGATTACGAAAATATAGCTTGCTGGGTAGCTCAAAAAGGTGCCGGAATACCCCTGTAAGCCAATGCCCTTTCTCGCTCAGTATTTAACAGCACTTGCCGTCTACAATTGGCGAGGCCCTCCCGTTTTTAAATAAAGATCAAGAAGGACACCAGTTGAGTAACAGGCTGTAATTGAGCTTGTTGGTGCATAATACTAAAAAGGCCAGCTGAAGTGCGGGGAAGTGCGGGTGATTCAACTTTTAGTTTAGTTAGGTTTCGGATATAAGCTGTGTTTTATGTGGGTTTTAAAACAAAAAAAAAAGCAAAAAGAAAAAAGTGAAAAGCACAAAGTCAAGATTCAGAAAGAGGAGGAAGTATTAAACCACAGTTGGTAGTCCAGCGGTATGCCTGTCTCTTTCTCTCTCTATATTCTATTTTCCTAAGTTCAGCTGGCCTTTTTGGTATTAGGACACCAGTTGCTTCGCGCCTCGCTGCAAAAGTGGCTATAAATTCAAGAAGCAAATTTTTAAAGCCTTATTATCTATGTTTCCAAAGACTCTAATCGTCTTTTTTTTTTCAAAATGATCGCGCTTTGACCAAAGGACAAAAAACTTCAGACTTAATTGATTTTTATTTTCTACTCGGCACACCTCCTCTTATGACCACCAAGCGTAACCAACAGCTCGCGTTAGTTTGCGTGCTGACGCGGCGTCTGCTCCTCCACATTCCAATCCAACGTTCGTTCCTTGGTCTAACGCCGGAGTGAAGGTGTCGTATCATGATATTCGAAAACCCACCTACGTTCAGCGTTCCTGTGTTCTTGTTATGTGATACGACCCGCAGTACAGGCTTGAAGCTCGGATACGACTGTGTACTATAGTAGGTTACAAGTCAAGAAGGTAGCGGCAAATGCCCCTCAAAGGGAATCATATATCCCTCCGCCACCTCCGCATCCAATAGCGTCCCATCGTTTCCGTGACGTTGCGGCCAACGCGCGAGGAGGGTCTTGCCTTTCTGTACATATTTGTTTTATTTTTCGACTTTGACTTAGCATTGTGGAAGCCACGAGAGGGAGATTAGAGTCTTCCCCTCCGATGGAAACAAAGACGACTTTCGGGGATTAGCTTCCCCCTCCGATTGATACAAAGGCTACTTTCAGGGGCTCGGTTCCTTCTCCGATGAATACAAAGGTCGCTTTCTTAAAAAGTGGGGGTCGGAGACAAGTTGGCACCACTCTGTGGCCATTATCTATCTATTGAAGCGGAACAAGGAGCGTTTCCAGTGAACTCTTCTTTCGATTGCGGAAGGATTTGAAACCGGCGCACCACGCTTGTGGGAGGAGCTTCTCCTACCTTCTTAACTTGTAACCGACTATAGCATTGTAACAGGCAATGACGGTAGTTCAGCGTCATATTCGGCAACAGTCTTGAAACTTCTGAAGGGCGACATACACGAGTATCGGGAATTGATAAAATCAGCATGAGATGTAGATTTTGCTCCTCATTTTAACAGATTGATCTTTCATTACTCGGCCGAGCCCAGCCTACTGAGAATCAACCCAGGCAGCACGCAATATTTGAGCGATATTCGCCTCGGGTCGGGAAAGTCGTGCGAGTATTGCCGATTTTTCAGTTGTATCGGGTAAATTGTGCCGGTACCATTTTGATTCTGCCGATGTCGACAGATTATCTGTTATATTGCGGCGACGCAACCATTTTTTATTTTATTTATTTATTCACATACCTACATTTCGCCCAGAGGGCATTACAGTAGGGAGGTAAACAACACAATTTCACACACAAAATGTACCCCCCAAAATAAAAATCTGGAAAATAAGTAACATACAAAATATAAGAGTGCCTTCAATAATGTAACAATGGGCGACAGACAATGTAAGCTACTTCAAGCTTCGGATTTTCGTTTTTGGGACGTTAATCCAAACCTGGGCCTGACCGACTTTCAAGATTGGCAACCCGGTGACTCTGACTGGCAATCAGGAACATCGCCCTGTGCTTACATACGCTCACCGCCGCTGCAGTCACTGGGGCATGACACCGCTCGCCGTGCCATGTACTTACAAGTGCTTCTCGTCCAGGTTTTCCTATCAATCCTACCCGTCCGTTCTTGCAACTTCGTCGTTGAAACTTGGACAACCGACTTCCAACATGAACCGGATTCATCGCCACCCCAGCTACTTCAACCTTCGGATTTTGTTTTGGGGACTTTAATCCCAACCTGGGCCTGACTGACTTTCAAGATTGGCAACCCGGTGACCTTGCCTGGCAATCAGGAACATCGCCCTGTGCTTATATACGCCCACCACCGCTGCAGTCACTGGGGCATGACACCGCTCGCCGTGCCATGTACTTACAAGTGCTTCTCGTCCAGGTTAGTTATTTCGGTAACTGTACCTGCATGAAAACTTCAGATCGTTTCTTGATTGCGGTGTCGTGCCCCTTTGACGCCAAAAATGTTCTGCTTGCAGTTACTAATTGCTACTTGTCGCAATTGCTCTTGTTATTGTCGGGTGACGTGGAGTCGAATCCTGGCCCTGACAAGGTATGCCAATCATGCACCCAGACAAAACAATCGGAATTGACTGCAATCTTGGAAGTAATGACCAGACTTGAGTCCGGTCAGGAAAAGATTTTATCTGACTTAGCAGATATTCGTAGCAAACAGCGTAACACCGACGAAGAGATAAAAATAAATATGCGTGGTATATTCTAGTTTTACTGGAAGGTGAATAACAAGTTTGGGATTATTGAAAGTGCGTTTGTTGGTGCTTATGTGTATATTATACTACTGTACTTTATGCATCTACCGCGTTTATACTAGAATCTTAACTGTATTAAGGCAGCAGTATTAGTGTATACAAAATAAGTCATATTTTGTTCTAAGGCAGCTCAAGCCCATAGGGAGAAGTAAATTAGTTTACTAAATAGTAAGTTTAGTACCCCTGCCACGCGGAAAAGTAAAGACATTTTCAATAAATGATAATAAATTTAATCAGTTTACGGCCTTCAGTGAATTATACGAGCGTCGCAAGCTGATTTGTCGACCCCATAATGTCAATCGATCAAAAATACATTAATTTTGCCATGTGGCCGGGGTATACTGCAAGAATTCAGTGACTGCACGCAATAACACCCGCTTACATGATCGTAAATGACACTTGTCTAGCCGTGTCCGCGTTGACTACGTCTACCTGATTTTTAACAGTGATCTGTTTTTCTGTGTCCAATCACTGCGTGTCCCGCCATTTTGCCGAAGTATTTCTGTATAAAACATACATTCTTACAAAAATAATTTCGACTCAATGTTTTCGACTTAAAACAATCACATTTTTCTATAGACGTCTCATACGCATACCTCGTGCCACTTCGTACCAATTATATAGCGGTGTAATGTTTTTCCCGTGCAATAAAATGCTTTCTAGACCAGTTGCTATGTGCAGCATTAATTTTAGCTAATAAGACGCACGTTACGACGGTCGATCCACGGGCGTCGCCTTCGCTTCGTCGCGCGCCTCCGATGGCCTTCCGTTGCGACGTCACGAGAAGAGCGCTACGGTCTTATTTCTAGGAGGTGGTTAGTGTGCTGTTGGGCTGATGTTTGTATGTGCCGTGTATGAGTATGCGCTTAATGTATATGTTCAGCTGATGCTTGTGGTATGCGCAATGTATCGACATGTGTGTATAATGAAGGTGCCAAAAAAGCCCGAAGCGTAATGGTCGCGTGAGCAAATAAAAATATTTTTGTTGGACATAAATTTGGCGGTATCTGTAGTCCGTTGCAACTCGAGAAGCTAGGCTGAGAGTAAGACGGCCGGGGAGAAGGAAGCAGACGGAACGCTAAAGAGGGAAGGAGGTTTCCCCCTCTCTTCTCTGCAGCGTTCCGTCTGCTTCCTCCTTTCCTGCCCGTCTTACCCTCGCCCTACCATCCAAGTACTCTGTAGATATGGTGTACTAGAACTGGGCAGTGTGTCGTCCGCGCCGAGAAGCAACGGAGGGAGGAGGTCGGCGCAGCGATGACGGAGCGCAAGGACGGCAGGGGGCGCTGCGGGTAACAGGCGTGCTCCTTTCCGCTCGGATTGCCGTGTTGTCGTACTGCTTGTGATCGCGTGGTTCGCGTTGTCGCTTTGTTTTGCTGCAGTTCTTTTTTTTTTTTTTTTAATGGTTGAGTGAAATGGATTGTGATCGGTGCCGCTCAGTGGCATGTAGACAACGCGTGCAATGACGGAAAAACGGCGGGACACGAGAGACGGGACGTGTTTTGTGCCGGGGCAGTGATTTCCCTACACCCCCGTACGGGGGTGTACTCCCCCCCCCCCCCCGCTTGTTTTTCCGAAGGCACCCCCTTAATTCGCAACGACTCTTATATTCTCAATGCCCCTGAGTGTAGATACTTGCCTAATATTCTTGTGCCACGTGGGAAAGCATCGCGGCTGTTTTTGTCCAACGCATGGAGCGAATTTCTGTTTACAATATTAATCTCTAGCGCGAGAGAAGTTAGCGCCGACTGTGACCTCGGGTACTTATTCAGCAGGATTCTCATGTAAGCATAATACAATAGGAATTACTGAAGCAATGCTTGCTATCCTTCGGATTTTACGTGCGATGTACACGCAAAATGGCTCTGCTAGGAGTCGCACAACGGCGCCACTATTTTGTCACAAGCTTCGAATAGGAGATTTTGCTGTGGTCATGGTGACTGCAGTCGAAACACCGTTGTGGCTGTGCATTCGCACGAACATCCGTGCAGAGGAACTTGTACGCTATATTGCTGGACCTTGGAAAGTTCGTAGAGGGTTCGAAGATCGCCGATTTTAGTTACGGGTAACTGACAAGACTCGTCGTAGATGAGGTGCGGATGAGGAACTAGAGCGGAATCAAAAGCGTAAACGAAAATGGCTTGAAAAAATGAAAGACGTTTACAACTCTCTGTGATGCCGAATTACAGTGCAGCTCTTGAGGAGGAGGAGGGGAGGGTACTGAGGGGAAGGTGTATCCCTCCTCCTCACCTCCTCATCCTGTCTGCTGCTTCTCCCTCCGAGCAGCGTTGCCGTCGCCTCGCGAGGGTCACGTGACCTCACGAGGGTCGCGTGACTCAGGGGGGTCACGTGACCCCCGTGGCGTCATGTGACCCCGTGACGTCACGTGACGATGACTTCATCAGTGACGTCACGTGTAAAGTCATCAGTGACGTCACTGTTGACGTCGACACGCTGACGTAATCGCCACTGATGCCGTCATCGTCATCTTCACTGATGACGTCATCGTCACTAATGGCGTCATCGTCATCATCACCAAGGACGTCATCAGTGACGTCACGCGTCCCACAATGGACCGCGCGGTTACGCCGACGGCGACGCCGCTCAAGCCGGAAACGGGCGCCTAAGTGCTGCGCTCTAAAAAATGAGACGTTTACAACTCTTTGTGATGCTGAATTAGAGCGCAGCTCTTGAGGAGGAGTAGGAAAGGGTACGGAAGGGAAGCTATGCCCCTCCTCCCCTCCCCTCCTCCTCGCCTGCTCCCCTCCCATTTAGCGGAAAACTTTCTCCGCTAAATTTAGTGGGGAATGTTTTCACTACGTTTAGCGGGAACCTTTTCCCGCTAATTTTAGCGGGGAAATTTTTTCGCTCATTTTAGCGTGGAATGTTTTCAGATAAATTTAGCGGGATCTTTTGCACTAAATTTATCGGTTAAGTTTTCCGTCTGAATCTAGAGGGGAATGTTTTCCGCTAAATTTAGCGGGGTACTTTTTCCGCTACATCGAGCGGAACATTTTTCACGCTAAAGTTCGCGGAAAAATTTTCTCCTCCTCCTCCTTCCTCATGATCTTCGTGGCGTCACCGCTGACCCTCGTAAAGTCATATGTGACGTTATAATAGGAAAAGTCCTATAATGCAACGCACGGTTACGCCGACGGGGACGGCGACGCCGCTCAAGCCGGAAACGGTTGCTTAAGGTGCAACCCCACCCTGTGCATGACGTTTTGGTGCTTTTTTGACGGCTTATAACTTTATTTCTATGTACCCTACAATTATAAAGTTAATGTCAAATTAAAGAGCTGTCTTTCAACAATATTTTAATCTCTCAATATAACGATTATTTGTAGTTGTTAGTTAATTATCCAGCTTTTAATAGACCACAGTCTATAAAATTGAAAAAATTATTTCTCGAGTTATAACGTCCCATCGTCCACGATAATTTACGTGAGCGTTCGGTTGGACGTAATAAATTAAAAAAGTAAGCAACGAACTCTACAGACGATGTATATTTTAAAATAAAAAATAAAGTTTAAAATTGTATTATTTTATGGCGCTATAAAAGCGGAATCACGTCAACTAATCAAAATAACGAGACATTAAATTATGAAGCATCCTTCAATATTACATTTTCCAGAACTTCCATATTGATACATTACACGTTAAGAATGTTATAAGACCTCAAACTTTTCCCATTCAGTTACGGCAAATTGTAGTTTTTTAATATAAAGTACAGATGGCGACACGTGTTCAAGAACAGCTTGATGTGCATTTTCCGTCGTGTGCCGCTTGGAACGCCACGTGAAAGACAGAAAAAGCGCCAGATGTCAGGGTGTCAGAATCAGATGCCTGGATGCCGGCAGTGAGCGAGCCAGAGATGTCAGAACAACAAGCGCGAGGCTGCGGGTGCACCACAGAATGGGTCGACTATATTTTGTTTCAAAAACCACCTCAGTGGCTCTTAAGTGGCAGTGATATTAAAACAAAACACCACATTAAATCGTCACAGTGTCTCTGAGCCAACGCACTGGCCCATGAATCCATATTTGTCGGGTTTAAATACCGGCCGAGGTGCCCGCAATCCGACGGAGGCCAGTCTGAGATTTCGGTCGCACGTCAAAAGATCTCCAGCTAGTCAAAATAAACCCGCAATTTTTTTTTTCATTGTGGCGTGTTAAGTGGTTTTTGTTGGTTTGGCTTGGGAAACCCTAAGATCTGAATATTTGCTTTGCTTTACCTTAGTTCGGAGCGCAGCCAACGCTACGAGCTGATGAAGCCACTGAAGCAGCGGCAAGAGCGCGAGGTCAAGCTGTTCGTTCTCTTTCTGTGCCTCTGCGGTCGGGCCACGGTGTCGGGCTAAACTAGAGCTACTAAATAAGCTACGCTTCATACACATCTTGGCGCTTAAAATGATGGTTTTCAGTTATCTGAAGCTTTATCTGAAATCACAGGAAACGCTTTTCCGTCCTCCACAAATGTTCAAACAGTCGCGACAATGCAAAGCAACATTACGTGAGCTTCCTGACACCGAAACTAATGCTGAGGAAGTCGCACTTTTCAATCATGGCGATCGGCAGCTGCGTTTGATTTGTTACTAACCACAAACCCACAGCAATATCGGGGGAAAAAGTGCCGATACTCTAAGCGAAGCTCATTTGGCTTAGCTCACAGGCTAAACCTAAAGCCCCTTCATGTTTCAGAAGCAGCGCACGTTTCGTCGATGCACGAGGCACGTGCAACGTGCAGCCCTTGGGAAGCTCATGGCGGCATAGCGCAGCACTGAGCTAGATTTCAGACGCCATGAATTTGCCAAAAGTGGCGCGCGGGACGTGCCTCGAGCAATTTTAAAACAATGAATGGCGCCACTTTTCCCATGATAGAGGGGCTTTAGCTAAACCAAGTGCGGTGGGGGATCGTTGACCGAGTGTTTTACGGCACCGCAGATCAGAGCACGTGGAGAAATGCTCGAGCGCGAGCTCCGTTCAAAGCACGGAGCTCACGCTGCAGAACCTGTAGGAACTAAATCTCCTCGATGTGTTTGCGTTGGTCTTTCAAATAACCTCAAAGGGGCCAGTGCACGAGGCCCGTGTCTCGAGCGGCCCTTGGAGGTAAATGGCGGCGCAGCACTAAAATGACTGACCCTTGAAAGTGAATGGCGGCGGAGCACCCGCTCGTGGCGCGTGTCTTGCGCGTTTCCACAAGAATGGTTGGCGGTACTTGTAAAAAACGCCTTTATCAAGGGGCTTTAGCAGAGGCCCTGGGTTCAGTCGCCCATCTGCATCCTATTGTCGTGCGATTGTGTACAACATATACTGCGTAATGCACGTCAACGACCCTGAGCTAACAGTTGTACTTCACTTTCTATAACCTTCAACGGGTAACAATGTCGCCCTACGAAAGTGCTGCTCTCTAAAAAAACTAACGAATAATTTTGAATGCGCCGTTATATTGCATTTTTAATGTGTGTTCGCGTGTTCGTGTTTTTTTTTTTTTGTCTAAATTTTTGATTATGCGGTTTATACTTATGATGAAACAGACTATGGTTCTCGGACTTCTGGGAAAAATTTATATAACTAAGAAAATGGCACACACACACACACACACACACACGCACACGCACACGCACACGCACATAGGCGCTTTCAACAAAACAAATTGAATTATTAGAATTGATTATATTTGTGTTTTCAAAGGTTTGAGCGCACCTAAAGCTATAAAAGCGAGCTCGATGCTTTGGATGGTGCACTTGTTCACTGGAAGTGTAGTTCAGGGCAGTATGCTCGCACTTGTATGTTCCGCTTCGCTCGCAGAATAAAACCGAATACTTTACAGGTAATGTATTTAGTAAAACAAAGCTTACCTTCTGTATATGTGCAATGCCCTAAGTTTTCGCGTGATTACACGCTTGTTTGTCATTATTGTTTTCGTTTCTCACTGCGATTCAATTTGTGCTCTTTTGTGTGCTACATGCATTAGAGACCAAGGCAACCCAGGAGCATTCTATTTCGCGGATTGTAAAAAAAAACCTATGCAACTTGCCGCGTGTTCCACAATCAATACAAAATATTCTAAGCTTCACATGTGACCACTTGCCTGAGTAAACATTGTTGTTTGTCAAGAAAAAGTGCGTTTGTATGAAATCACGTGGGAAAAACTCGTTCTAAGCACGCGACCGTTGGCATGCAGTGAATACTCATAATCGGCGCCGAGATGATTGGTAGCTGTCAGCAGGTGGAGTTTTTTTATCAACCCAGAGTTAGAATGTTTCCTTCTTTCTGTTTTAAGCAATCAGGAGACAACTTACATCAAATCTGAGAGTAATAAAGTACTATGAGCATTCAAACATAACGGCCTGAGCAGTATATGTGTACAAGCTTTAGCTTTTGATGCACCCTTAACTTTTGATACGCTCAACGCTAGTGTAAAATGTACGGCTGTTTCATTCTTAATCAGCGTACCATGTGCGTGCTTACACTATATTTTATACAACGTCAAACTCAACCCGTTTGCATCTTTTTTCATTTTTGCACACCACTACTTGCGCGCATAAATCACCAAATTAAGACTGGTACAGGATGTCACAAAAACAAATTTACAGGGTTTTTTTACCGCAAAAATAAACTACGCATCGCCGAACGCTCATTCTCCACCCAAAGGTAGCGTTAGGTCACAACCAGATGCCAAAGTTTCACCCCGAACGGACACCTATTCAAAAGTTAAAAAAGTTTCTGAAAATTTCAATGGGAAAATGGAGCCCATTTTTGCCCGTTTTCGGTTTCTGGTGCCATAGAGCCTCATGTATTTGAAAACTCCGTCGGCCACCGTTTTTCTATTGAACTTTTCGGAAAATAACTTATAACCTTTGAATAAGGTATCGGATCGGGCTGAAACTTTGACACCTGGATGTGACCACTATACTTCGTTTCACTTTATCTGCGAGCGAAGCCAAAGCTAGAAGCGCGAGACCAGCGCTTTTTGCGTTTCTGCCCAGCTCGCGCGCTCGAGCAAAGCCTGAAGGCACGGAGCTTTCGTGCTCGCGCTTCCAGCTTTGCCTTCGCTCGCACATAAGGTGAAACGAAGTATAGCGCTACCTTTGGGCGGAGAATAAGCGTTCGGCAAAGCCTAGTTTATTCTAGCGGTAAAAAAAAAAAAAACTGTAATATTTTGTTTTGTGACACCCTGTACATTGCTTAAACTATGTGCAAAAGCTATCCACAGACCCAGAATGTTTGCCTGGCCAGTCATTGCATTTATCACTGAGATCGTATTAAAATTAATTCTTATCATTTATTGCTGTGAGTTAATTTTTAACCTCGGCATTTTTTTTTATTATGACTCCCGCACCAGTCCTACTTTTGGTTTACTAAACTCAGCATCTAAACCTGAGATTCATTTTTTGTGTCTTCCAGTCCCGTATTTTTGGTCAAAATAAACACCCAGCTACCTAAATGAGACAACTGACCGCCCAAAAAATTGTTCATTTATTTTTTTTTATTTTTTAGGTAGTTAATTCCACAAGCTAGAATTTTGGAAACCCAAGTTTATCACGTCATCACGTTATCCTGGAAATCCACAAAGAGTCAAACACGTGCTCGACAAAAGGGCCGGCCCGTCATATTGCCGCCCGCAGAGCGGAGAAAGCAACGCTCGGTCACGGACTTCTCGAAGATTCGCGTTCATTCTTGCACCGGACGCAACTTTCGCCCTGTTTTGTTCTCGAAAGTGCCAGTTCATCCTCGCCCGAAGCGCGCGACGCTCGAACCTTCTTTGCCGAACTTTCGAGATGGTGACGCA
Organism: Ixodes persulcatus; assembly: GCA_013358835.2. NCBI lineage: Eukaryota > Metazoa > Arthropoda > Arachnida > Ixodida > Ixodidae > Ixodes > Ixodes persulcatus. The sequence goes on from JABSTQ010011536.1 coordinate 933,750, forward strand.
CTGTAGATAAGCAGCAGCCAGCGACCTTGTCAAGTCAGCCTCGCTCTTGCTCTCTGTTACGTTGCCGAATCGCCGCCTGCTTTTCTGCTGCCTCGAGGTTCTTTCTTTAATTTTTTTGTTTGGCACAAGTTCGCCGATTAAACCTTTATTTTTCAGTTCACTGTTCGTCCTCTCGTTACCTTCATTCGTGTGAATATAAATCTGATCACATTGAAATCTGTGTAATTGGCCTCTGAAATCTCCGATAACGGCGCACAGGCAATTTTCTATTTTTCAACGCGTCGGTGGTTTTGTTGTGCATGTGTCTCGCCATTTGGCTCAGGACAATTTTCGCGTTTTGTTCTGCCCACATTTGCTGGAGACGTGAGCTCGGAGCGTAGGCAACTGGCTCCCTTGCACGAGAACTGGCGTAGCCGTGCGTGTTCCAAAGAAAGCTCGTGCAGAGAAAAACAAGCAAAGGACCAGGGATGTCAAATTCAGGATCTAGAAAAAGACCACACTGTATCGAAGCGCCACAACACACGATTTCTCGCATTGATGTACAGGCCTGGAAGGCGATCCCACCGCCATCTGTTGGTTCAGAATCACACTAACCAAGGGTGGGGTTGCACCTTAAGAGCTGCGCTCTAAAACTTTACAATAGAGCTCATGAGGCGGCGCGACAACGGGAATGGTGCTTCAATTATACCGATTCACGCAAGCATCAAGCTGCTATCGCTGTGACGCGCGTTATGCGATTGCTTATTTGCACTCGATTTTCGTATTACAATTTCAAGTTTAGGCATCAATTCTGATATGATGTAGATTGCACAAACACGGAATTTCGACATATAATTTCGCCGCGAATGTGCTCACGCTGCAACCGCAAATTGCCTCGTGCTGTTTGCTGCCGGAAGACTATAAATAAATTTACGACAAATCGCTAGGCAATTGTGTAGGTACGTGAAGTGTTCTTGTATCACAAACTTTTAGCGATGCTCTGCATTTTCAGAAGCAAGACGCCTACGTTCACGGCGCTCGTCATCAGATAGTTTAACGCGTACCACGTGTACAGTTGATAGTTGTTCCCAGAATGAAGCGATACGCCGTAATTTGGTTGATAAACATGGCGATCTTCCAGACCTCACATACTCGCGATCTCCTCTGCATCAGCGCTCAGGGGTGGTCAAGCTCCAACTAGTCTACCTCACTCATTCTAGACTACCCGCTTGGGTCATATGATCTCCCCGCTGACCAACCAGCGTCGAGCACTCAACCAATCAGTGTCAAGCCCCGCGTTCCCGTTTTTCATCAGGCTTCACAATATGCCAAACTCCTAGCCAAAGAGCGTTTGACGTTCCTAATTCAAGACTATGAGGTCATAAGAATTGCCGTTTGGGCGTTCGGGTAAAAAAAATTACGGGAGCATTGACGGTATCTCTAGCGTGTTTCACAGTGACGGCAGCTCGCCACTCACGTAATTCGCTGTCATTGTAACGTCCCTGTTGTTTCTGCACCAACTCAAGAACACGATTTTGAGGGTTTTTATGCTATTTTCGCTTCCGCACTCGATTCCGCTCCTGTGATTCATCCGTACTCTACCAGCAATTTGACACCTCAGCGAGTACGGAATACTGCGCTTTGCGCAACCTCCCAGACAGCATGGTAACCGAACTCCTTGAGCGCATCAACGAGGTTTGTCAAAGGGGAATCATCTCACCCGAATGAAAGGAAGCCCTCGTCATCGCCAATCCCAAACCCGATAAGCCGGCCACGACAGTCACTATTCTCCGTCCTAAGTCAATAACGTCCTGCCTCGGAAATCTCAAGAACAAATGGTCGTACATTGCCTCGGCTGGTGCCTTGAAAAACACGTTCTACTTCCCCCACGATGGTGGGTTTTGGCTCTAACGTGAGCACTTGGGGCGTGGCGCGCAGGAAACAAAGAAGACTTTGACGCCTTTTCATGCACGGCCGAGCTCCGCACCATAGTCGGGATCGAGATTCAAAAGGCTTTCGTCAGCGTGGCTGAAACCCGCCCGGGAATACGTCTATTTAGATTCATCAAACACATTTTCGCAGGCTGCATCCTGCGCATCCAGTGCCCAGATGGAAAACCGTCCGACACATATCCACTCGCAAAAGGCACCCTTAAGGTTCCATACTCTCCCCAATCCTGTTTGACCTCAAAATAAAGAACCTTCCTTCAAAAATGGCAGTCATCCCTGGCCTCCGCCGCACCCTCTAGGAGGATGACGTGACTTTCTGGTATACGACCGCAAGTGTAGGAGAACAATAATTTTTTCTCCAGAGTGGCATTCACGTCATCAATGACCACGCGACAAACATCAATCTGACCTGTTTCCCGAAGAAATTCGAATTTATCCTTGTCACGAACAGCAACACCAAATGAGCTAACGCCTACAGAGACCTCATCAAGCTCCACATAGGGCAAGACTGTACCTCAGCGAACCCACATGAAGACCCTCGGCATTATCTTTCAGCAGGACGGTCGCATCACAATATGGGTTCCCACCGTCCTCAGGCAAATCGAACAGATCCACCACATGATAAGACGCATCACGCGCCTACGCCGAGACGTACGAGAACATGAACGCCGAAAGGTCATCGAAGACATGGTGAGCACTTATCAAGGCCCAACCGCAACACAACGCCACAAGCTTCAGGCAGCCTTGCGGAAGTGCACCCGTACGGCACTCGGTGTCGCCCACCTAAACGGCCAACATACAGATCGGAGGCACCGCCCTCTTTAATGCCCCTGAAGAGCGAACAGAAAGTCACCACAGAACCCAACTCCACTGACGCACCACCTCCAAACAAGGGCCGTCCTCAAACTCCTCGCTCACCCCACGGGGCGCCTCCTTTTAATTAATTCCTCCTCGACCACCGCCCTGCACAGTACCTCCAGAATCAGCGTCTGCCCCATTTCCAAACACATGGACACCAAGACAGACCGAAAACGCCGACAGACCAAGGTGACATATCTGCCCGTAATTCCCCTCCCCCACGCACACACTCACCAGACCTATTACACGGACGCCAAAGTCCACCCCATCAAGTTGTCACCGCCATTGTGGGTCTCCACTTGAGTTCCACAGGTCTCCACTCGGACGACTCATCACCAACCCCAGAGGAGGTTTAGGCTATCACAAAAGCCATCACTTTCCACGAGCACTCAACCTCTAGCTGCTATCACCTTAAGCATGGACACCCAAAGAGCCGTCCGGGAATTCGAGTCCCAAGCGTTGACGGCCCATGTCCATATCCATATCTCACGCTCTGGCCCGCGACAGTGAATACCCGGGTCCCCCTATACCCTGGTCAGAACCATACAACCCCAATGAAGACGGAGCACAACAGCACGGAAAACGCAGGCGTCACCGCCAAGAGCAACGTTCCCAACGGTGCACTCTCCCTTTTCCCTCTACGCTCCTCCCCAGGGCCGATGCGATTTACGTACGACTGGCCCAAACAAGCTTCCTAACTCGCGACCTCGTTCACCACCACATCCAAGGGCGCCTTGGAAAACCCAAGCTCCAAGTCTGTGGAGGACACCCCTCCAACACCAACATCTATTGAGAAAGCACCGGAGCAACCTCCTCTGCTACCTATCTCCCACTCAACCTCTTCCCTCCAACCATACCCTACTTCTGGGCGAGCTGGGCCACTCCCCCTCACGACCTCCAAGAGACTCTCTGACCTCTACAAGCTCAGCATATACGACTGATATTGTCCCCAACAAATATCTCCTCCTATGACCCCCGACTGATGAAGATGACTGGTACAATCCAAACAGGAGACTTCAGAACACGCAAAGTCACACACTTCCGCCATTTGGCGTGCGGTGGTCCGCCGCCGTCCGTGTTTTTGGTTGTGGGTAATGCTTCTCTCCGCCAACGTCTGCTCCTTTTCTTCCCGGAAGCCTAGAGTATGTTCATCATGAGGGTGCGGACAGCCTCTCAACCGCTCTGTTGGCTGTCAGTCAAGGACACCACTGCTGTTCGAGGCTGAGCCAAGCTGGGCCTCCCGAAACAGGAAAGGGAAGGATACGAATCTAAGGAGGCGATCCTCTTCGCGCGAGCGGAACCCGAACGCCAGGACCGCTTAGGCCTTCCTCCCGTGCCGACGTCGTCCTTGACAGCGGCAGAACAGATGGTCGAGACACACCATTCGCCAATCGTGCGCGGCATCAAACCTGACGTGCACCGACATCACAGAAAAGCAGACGAAGCAAGGAGGAAAACCGCAATGTTTTCGAGGTTGAAGTAAAAACAGAAGACGGAATGCAGAACTTCAACTTTCACTTCATATGGTTGAGAAGTGACGGTTCACGCGCTCTGAAGTACCCAGTTTGGACACCCCTTTACAGGGAAGACTAAAGGCTCGTTCACACACGTGCAACCGAGTACGACCGAGAGAGACAAGACGGGTTTTTACGCCTCTTGTGACGTCTTAGGACAGGGTGCGCTGCTGCGGAGCTGGTCCTAAGACGTCGCAAGAGGCTTAAAAACCGGTCGTGTCTCTCTTGGTCGTACTCGGTTGCACGTGTCTCAACGGGCCTTGACACGACTTGGAATTGAGTTATTAAAAACAAAGTTATTTATCTCTCTTTCCCTCTTTCTCTCTCTCTCTCTCGATATATATATATATATATCTCCTCGGCGCGCCCAAACCGATAGTCGCGTCATTCGTTTCGGTAACTTCCCGAAGTCCCATACGGCGGGAACGTTTGTCTGGTCGGATGGTCGTGCGCATGCGCCGGCACAACGGGGTGTTGAATCAATACCACGTAGAGGACAAGGCCTGTGCATGACGTCATCGTTAGTGGATACGCGAACCGCCCCGAGCAGCAAACACTCTGAAGCTCGACGAGCCACGCCGTAAAAGGGAAAACGCGTCCGTCTCGGGTCGCGCTCGTTTTGAGTGGCAGCACGATGCGCTGGCGGCGATTCTCACGCCGGCTGTACGGCACTTCGCGGATCCACTTAATATTTAGGGGGGGGGGGGGGGGGCGGGGGGAGAGCATGCCTTGTCTTCTAGGTGGTATAGCAACAGCTAACACTTCCCATTGGTGGACATAACCGCCACTAAGAAGCATGTAAATGTCACGTGGTACGCAATATGTGGGGATGCCGGTTTGTTTACATCACGCGCGCAGTAGCGGTACCGCTTGATCGCTTGCTCTTGGTTGCGGCGCAGTGGTTCGTTCTTGTACGGTTGCCGGTGCTACAACATACGCGATTAAAAAAAAAGGTGTAAGTTTCCATCTGTATTCAAGAAAACAACACTGGGGAAGTAGCAATGGAATTAAAACAACGCGAAAACGTGTGGGCGTGCGCGATGGTGAACTCCAACCACTTAGCATAAGCCTTCACGACGAATCGGGTTGTAATTTGTATCATGTTTGGCTTTTTGTTTCGAGTGTGTCTGTTTGGTCCTCCGTTTGAATTTCACTGGCGGGACTCGGCGCCGACGATAATCCGATAATCGGCCTTACCTTTTACTCCCCACCAGAATTTCTTTCTCCATGTCGTCTGTGCCACCTGTCGCACTGCAAAGTTAAAAGAATAAACAGTCCAAAGCGAAAGGGCGCCCATGTGCCTGTTCAACAAATCAGGTTCCGAGGATCCCACGTTTGAACAAGTCTCGCCTTTTTTTTTATGGCGCAGTAACTGCGGCGCAATGTTGTGGTAAAAAAAAATGTATTCAGTGCGTCTAATTACATATACACTTCATTAGATTTTCTGTGCATTAAAACATGCACTGCTGGACGGTTCTGCTCCATAATACGAGCGCTAATTTGGTTTTCTAGACGGCTTATGGACAACAAATCAAAATGTCACGTAACTCCTCGAAATACTAGCCGTGAACCTGGAGATTGTTATGTTTTATTGAGAGCAAAAATAAATAAACCGGAAAAGTGCCTTTGTTACTCAAAGATCCGATATAAAAAAAAAAAAATCTGCATATCTTTTTTTCATAAAGGAGCAGTGGATACTCTACTTTTGCATCTTCTACTTTTGACATTGTTTGTCTTGTCACAAAGGGAAAAAAAAACACATCTCGTTCCTTCGAAATGTTGCGATTCCGCCGCGTAATCGCGAGCAAAAATTATAATATTTCCCGACATGCAGTCACGAGCGGCGGCCATGAAAACCACGCGGCAGGACGACAATGGGGGACTTGTAAAAAGATAAGAGGTTGTGCAAATACCTGCTCGATAAAAGGTAATTTTTCTATAAATCTTGTGGTTCCAACATAAATATAAGTGCGTCAAAAACCTGGTATCATTCACGGAAGTTTTATTTTACGGACATTTTAGTGGCGCCATCTATCAGAGGTCAACAAAACCGTCAGCTCTACCTGCTACTGCGAACAGCCGCCAGAAGCCGGAGGGAGACGGGGACAGAGCCAGACGGGGATGGCGGAACACGTATGAGACTCCTTCCTTCGCTGTGTTGATAGCGATGGCTGCGCAAGCATAGAGTAATATAGTAAACGTAAGGAGAGGACACAGAAGCCGATTCGCGGCCCAGATAGTGCGTTTAATGCCCTCCGCTACGTTGCGCTTTTCTGTTATTTGGTTAATATTAATTAGAGCTCTCTCTTCGAGAAGTATTTATTTTTCTAAATTGTTACCCTTTAGAATTATTTAAAGTACTTAAACCGACTAAATAGTGTTAATCAAATACGTCACAAAAACCACGTCATGAATGGCGCCCGCCATGGCCTGCCTGCCTGCACGCCGTCGCCTCTGCATCATTCTGCATGGCCTCTGCTCGTCCGTGCGTCGTTCGTCCGTGCCGTGCGTGCCATCCGTCTGTGCTTTCTGCTGCATCATGTTCGGTCGACTTTGCATCAATCAAGGTGACGCATGACCGCCCGCGTGCTCGCATTCTCGGCGTGAATTTGTGGAGCCGATCGGTTTGAGTTTCTCGCGCTGTTGTTTCCGCCGGGCTTTCGGGCTGCACTTGATTGTGTGTGCATCTTGATTTTCGATGAGATTGTTTTAAAAAAAGAACTTAACTCACGACCCTGCACACGACATTGTCCATGGATTTACAGATGACGGTGTTGAACGAATTTATAACATTGCAGATAGAGCCTTGGTTGTTGTGCTCTCTGGAATTTCCAGGAGGTGGGTAGGCACGTAGCCAGGATTTTTTTTAGGGGGGGGGGGGGCGCCCATGATGAAATGCTGTATGAGGAGGAGGGCGTAGAGGAGGACCAAGAAAATGGAAGATTTCGGGGCGGGGGAGGGGGGGGGGGGCCGGGACCCATGTCCCCCCTCCCCCCCCCCCTCCCCCCCCCCCCCCCTGGCTACGTGCCTGCTGTTTTGCACACTACAACAACGACTTCTGTTCAACGCACTCACCTCAGTTCTCTCATTCGGGAGCTTAAGAGTGTTGGCTTCACAGTAAAGGCCAAGGCTGTGGTTTGTGATTAGGGGGCTTCAAACGTAAGCTTGGCCGACCCACGGTGTGTGTGTTGATAAGCCATTTTTTGAAGTTGACAACGAGTATGTTTACTTTATCTTTGATGTTCCGCATCTCCCCAAAACAACCAAGAGCAATCTCCAAGCACACAAACTTTGCATTGGAAATGAGGTCGTTGAGTGGTCCTATATTGTCGAACTTTATCGTTCTACCCATGGGCCATGAGATGATCTTGCAATTTGCTCCGAAACTTATTGAGAGACACATTTTTCAAAAACCTTTCAGTAACATGGAAGTAAATTGTGCCGCAGAAGTACTGAGTGCCTTACTCTTTCTTGCAATCAAATCTCTTGTTTATGTCAAGGAGCTTCCTGAGGCAGCCATGACTACAGCCTATTTCTGTAATAGGATATTTACATACTTTTTGATTGCCTAAATAGCTCACAATTCAAGAAGACAGTGCAGAATTTGCGTCATGCCATTCTGAAGGGAGAATCTGAAATACTCGATTTCCTTTACCAACAACTCGGATGGATTTCAGCATGGCAGTTTCAAAGTAGGAGGCAGCCACAAGCCATCATAGGGTGGCAAGTTACTAGAAAAAGTGTCCTCATGCTCTGGGATGAGCTTTCAAACAGCCATGATTTTAAGTTCTTACTTACACGACACCTGCAGCAAGACCCATTTGAAACTTTTTGGAGCTATATACGACAAATACTGTGCTGCAACACAAACGCAAATGTGCATTCGTTCACCTTAGGACTAAAACACACAGGGATAAAGAAACTGTTCAAACTGTTGAACAATGGAAACGTAGAGGATGGCAAGGCTGACCTTCTCAAGGAGTTGCCAATATCTTCGCACCGTGAAAGTTATATTTCAGACAAGGTGGCATGCCTTCCAATTGATAACTTCCCGCCACTAGAGGATATTTCTGAGCTGGCATCAGACATCAGGTCGAACGTAATTGATGACTCGTCCACTTATTACGTTTGGGGCTATTTGATCAAGCTTGTCCTTGAACAGACAACCCACAGCTGTGGCTGTTCTCAGCTGCTATGGGATGAGTCTGATAACTTGACCAGGCCTCACCAGTACTTTTTTGTACTTAAATCATACCACGTGCCAGAAAAACTCTTCGGGAACTTAGTAGTACCGTCACAGGCTGCCTTTAATTTCATTCAGCAACTAGAAAATTACTGTCTTCCTAACATAGAGAGTGTGGCACATGTTCGAGGAGTGTATGCCGCTTTGTATCGCACACTTTGAGGTTTGGGTGGTTTTAGCCTTTGCTCAGGGGAGTGCCACAAAGGTTTTTAAAAATGTTTTGCAGAATACGCTTGTGTTGGCATGTTCGATTACTTAACCGGAATTCGGACAAAGTTCGGTTGCACTCTTCAGTGGCTGGTAAGCAACTAGACAGGCTTAACTGTTAATAGTGTATTAACAGAGGCGGTTGCCAAACCAAAAACAGAAAGCGCTTATTAATTGGGCGGTGCTGCTTGCGCTCCAAACACCTGTTTCCCTTCCTTCCAGCAAACGTGTATCACGGCTTCTTAACAAAAATAATTATTCACTTTCTACGGAATTTCCATAGCTAAGAGGCTAAAATTATTCGAAAGAAAATGTATCCACTGTCCATAATTTTTTAGACGCTTTTTCTGAAGCCATACTTTTTTCCTGAACAATTTCGGGGAATGTTTAGATACGTTGAATCTTGTCAGATTTCGAATAGAGCACTCATTATTTGGTAATAGCTTGCCCGCAGTGAGTTTGAGGCTATGAAAATTGGCGTTTTTTATATTAGCAGGAAATTGGGAATTTGTACTATCCGGTGTGTGCTTCACACTCTCATTATACTCTTATGACTGGTAAGGATAGCGATGTCTTATATATTTCTGTACTTACTTCCCGTGCCCAAGTCGGCGTGAAAGTGAATGAATCATTCAGCATGTTTTCTGTGGAAAGTTTTTGTTAACTTTGTTCTGCTAAGAATCTATTACGAAGTGTACGATGTGCCAAACTCCTTCATATTAATTTATTTTTGTTAGTATCTGTTTCGTATAAAACATACAGAGCTTCTGAACTAAATCATGTATACATGAATGTGGTCCAATAAAATGTTTTCTAACCACTTCCTGTTGTTGACCCTATAATGTTCCACCAGCCAGGAGTCAATGTGGCGATCGTGTAACTTTGATGTTTTACAACAGGAAAAGAAAAAAAATACACCTCTGTTTTGTGAAGTAAGTGGAAATATTATTTGACACATTTTGCACTGATTCTATTGTAAAAATAAAAAAAAAAAAAGTGCGTCAATATTAGAAAAAAAAAAACAGCGGCTTCGGGAGTCGAGGAGCTCCCGAGAGCCGAGTGAGGAGCCAGGCGGGAAGGAAAGAGAGAGAGAAGGGTACCGGAAAACCGGAGCAGAAACGCCCAAACCGAAACTGAAACTAACTTTGCCGGAACCGGAATCAGATTTTGCTTAATGCCTCCCGCTAGGAGCGTTACCTGTCACACGTCTATCTGGGCCACTGGGGCCTATGGGAGTGTCCAGAGCCGTATATGTAGAGGGTTTGGTCAATGGGAGGCGCGGGCAGAGCCAGGGCGTGAGGTAGACTCGGAAAGAGTGCTTGGCATGCTCTCTTGACCAACCAGAAGCCGAAAAGAATCCCCTAGCGGTGGTAGCGAGAAACAGTTCTGATCAAAGGTCTATGTTCGTAAATGGTTTTAATAAGCGCGTAAGAGTGATGTGTAGTGACTCTTTGAGGCTGAAAATAGGGTACACGTGTTGTTTTCATCATGATCATGCAGAAAGATGTAAGAAACGAATTCACCGCTCAACTCTGTTTTGCTCGGACAGAGTGTGACCGCTCGGACGGCAGATTCCCGGCCCTCGGCGCTTGGCGTACGGATTATGTCGATCGTTCCGCTAGTCGCACTCTTCCACCATCATTTTGGATGAGCGTGAGTGAAACATCACGTGTACCTTATTTTCAGTCATCGAGAGTTACTTCAATGCAGTTATCAGGTTTGTTTCTCGCGACCACCGCCAGGGCATTATTCCCGGCTTCTGGTTGGTCACATTCGAATTTCTGAAGACGCCCTGGAACACGCCCAGCCCGCTTTCGGCCAATGGCGCCTCCTTATTTGTCTCCTATACTTCCCAACGAATGGCCAAACTCTCTACATATACGGCTCTGGGAGTGTCCGCTCTTTACCTTGTGTACATTACTCTATGGCGCAAGCACGTGGCCACGTGGTCGAGAGCGGGTGAGCTCTAGCTGCTCACTGATGGCCGTAGTTGAGAGGTGCATAAAACCTCAATCTTTGTCAATGTTTAAAATAAAAACTAGGACGTGCAGGCAAGAGTGTTTTTTTTTGTTGTTGTTGTTCTTTACTTCAAAAAGATCGAGACACCAACTCCTAAATTATTTAAGCAAATCACTGAAATTGTTGAACAGCTCCTTTAACGTTATTGTCATACAGTTGCGAGAGGTGTCGGTATACTTATTCGAGTTCAAAACAACCTGAAGTGTACGGTGTTTTCTCATGAGAAATTCCTTGAAGCCCAGTGGGTTGCGTCCAAAGCTGTGTTTTCGTAGGTTATTATGGTGCATGTTACCGGCCGCCAAAATCTAATCCATGTGATTTGCTTTATTTCATATAAAGCTGTTGGGGGCATTGAACAAAGACTTAACCAACTGATAATCTCATTATAGCAGGTCATTTTAATTTTTCCGGCATCTATTCAGTTACTCTTGAACCACCTTCAAGTGTACAAAATTCTGGTAATTGCAACCATTTTCTCGCCTTGGGAGGGTGTTCGGATTGCGCCAGCTTGTAAATTCCCCCTACCCGCAGTGACGTAGTACTAGATCTATATTTTGTTAATAAGTGGGGCCATGTAAGCGCCAATAATATTCTTCAATTTATTAGCGATCATGCAACTGGGCCAGTCGTTTCGGGCTTCCTGTTGCGTTCACAGCACCGTCAAAATTATCCAGATTATGCCCAACGGTGAATAATGAAGCACCCAATGGTGTAGCATGTACAAAACGAAAGCATGAAAACACATATGTTTATTGCGAAACAGCTGTGTTTACAAGATGCTGACGACGTACGGGATAGCATATATCGGGAAGACGGGGGAGATATGTAAACGAGGGAGCCAGGGAGCATGACCTCTATGTACTACGGTCTCCTTCGTAAAAGTTCGCCGTTCATTGCGTCAGCTGCCCATCCTCTCCCCTACTTGTTGAAACGCAAATTTTGGGAAACTTATAAACAAAAGCAGGAAGAAAAATCTTAGAAGCTTTTAGAACCAAGGTGGGCAATGAAGCAGGTATCAGCTGATCGTCAATCCTTTTATCATATACAAAATTTGAATTCATCTCGCGAGACGTTTGATTGTGAGCGAATGGTTCACTTGGGAGTGTATGTATGTTCGTCTTTTCTGAATGAAAATTTCAGTTGACAGTAGCGCATCATATCATCGAGTTCATCCTGTTGTCCTTGTTTGTTGGCGCGTTTCGAATATAAGTTTATCTCAAGGGAGGAAACCAGGACAACAATGATACCACTGACTGTTCTCCAACGAACTAAGACGATGATTTTTTTTTTTGAAACTGTCAAAGCAAGTTTGAAAAAGATATGTAAGTTTGAAACATTAGTCAGCTAAAAAATAGCATCTTTCCCGCGCTTTGCCCGGGACAAAAAAAAAAAAAGAAAACTCAAACTAGAAGAATTGAAGCCTGATATTAAAACCTGCTATAGGCAATATTCCCAATCGTCCTCAACAAATTAAAAAAAAAATGTGTAATAAAAAAACGCTCGAAGTACACCTAAGCACTTCTAATGAGTTGTGAATGCGAAAGCATGCAAGTCGCTCGTTCGCTCCCTTTTTCGTCTGCTGCGTACTTTTCGTCGCCGGTCAGCGCGCGTGCTCCCATGGTGACCTTGGACGCTCCGTGTGAACGGAGCGCTGATGGACACGCAGCGACATGGGGTGAGCGGTCGTGGAAACTGACGAGCGCAGCGGCCAATGGGAGCCCCGTCGACGCGCGCCAGCCAACGGAAACGAAGGCGATCGCGGAAACTAGGTGCCCTTTTCGCGCTTAAAACTGATGACGTCAGCTCACTCCATGGAACAGTTAATGCTTTCGCATTAAAAAATAGACAATAAGAAAAGTTACCATCGAGACAGTGAGGCTGAACGAGCACCGATTCAGCTATGAGAAGTGGCATCGGCTTCGAGGGACTCCTCACTTTGTGCTGTGCCGGGCTTCCGCTAGATGGCGACACCGAACCTTCTCGTCACAAACAGACAAAAGCGACTGCCCTCGCCGTGTTCTTCCCATTGCGACGTGGGCTGTACGTTCGCTAACCGAAGCTGCTCCGGCGTTTCTATCTTCTTTTAGATGCGGAGCATCTCTTGCTCGGGTCTATGTCCCGCGGCGTCGGCGTCGTAGTCCGCACTCACACTACGCATGCGCAACTCTCCTCCTTCCCTCTCTCCAACAGCTGCGCGTTACTCTCTCCGCTCTCTCTCTCTCTACAAGCTGCGTGCACTTCGCGTGCGTTCAATTCTACTCACACCGCGCGCGCATGCGCAACTCTCCTCCTCTAGTCTCCTCTCCTTCAAGTGTGAATATAAGCAGCGGTAGCTTCTTCTCTCTCTCTGCGCGCGTTCAGTTCAGCGCTGTTGACTCCACTTCACTCCGTTCTTCCGATGAAGTGTGATGGAAGCAACAGTCCCGTCAGTTAGTGGGTTGGCGCAAGCAAGCGTCAGCACCACCCCACAAACTAACAGCAACGCTACGTCCACTGAAGACAAAGCTGCGCAGCGAAGGGCACGCGACGCTGAGCGCAAACGCTTGAAGCGAGCGGCAGACCCTGAACTACGGCAACGAGAAGCGGCGTCCATTCGTCAACGTCGAGCGGCTGATGCTGAACTACGACAAAGTGAAGCAGCGGCGGTTCGAGAACGTCGAGCAGCAGAACCTGAGGTTCGGGACCGTGAAGTTCAACGTAAACGTACGAAGCGAGCGGCGGAACCCGACCTTCGAGAACGGGAAGCCGCGTTGGTTCGTGAACGTCGAGCAGCAGAACCTGAGGTTCGGGACCGTGAAGTTCAACGTAAACGTACGAAGCGAGCGGCGGAACCCAAGTTAACAACGTTACTAACAACGTTACTAACACCGTTAATAACACCGTTAATAACGATCCGCGATGCTCCGAATCACCCCATGGTTCCCCTCGGGAAGATGGTGTAATTTTTTCTTTCTGTGCCGTATTTTGTTATTTGTTATATCTGACTATTGGCGCTCGCTGCCAGAGCTCAAGCAGCAGTGATGCAGCGAGAAACTGTGCCTTGGCTGGGTTGCCTTCGAGGATGTCTACGCCAAAAGCACGGAGCACTGGCGCTCCCACGCCAAATCGGCCAAGTTGCTGCCGCCAACCTCGGTGGCGCACGTTGTCGATTGCCTGGTCTTTATGGCGAACTTATTTACGGCAGACGCGGTGCAAGCGTACACGTCTCTCGAGGCATACAACTACTTTGAGTATGGTAAGAACAAATTGAGCGCAATGCCTGCGACTATATCGGGAGTCGTCCGTGTCGGAAATTTAACTGCACTTTTTTACGTCACAAGCTTGGTACGAGACAGCAAGCTGGGCGCCTTAAGGCGCCGCGTTGTGCGTCAACCATGATAAGGTGATGCCGTCACAGCGGGCAGCTGCCTGAACGTAGCGAGCAACCGAGGAAATTTCGGGCGGCAATTTGTGTGCAAACACTGTAGGAACGAAGTCCGGGTGGTCTGGATCGGATGACGTATCTACAGAGAGGACTGCTTCAGCGCTGGGAACAACGATTGCGGTTGAAGCTAAGCACTTACTTTCAATGAAGGCTTACCACACAAGCGGTCATCTGTGCGAGGCGAAAATTTTTTTTTCGATGCACGGAGGTTACTTCTTTCTTGCGTCTGTCGGCGTGCACCTGGAAATTGTGGAAGCTTACTCCACTAATTTGCAGTACCTTTCGGCACAACCAAAATCCACGGAGCTTTGCGGCAGGTCGAAATGCTGCGTCGCACGTGCAAAGTGCCCGCTGTTGTACCCGCACCTCGGCCGCCTGGCCGATCCGGAGCGATCGCAGAGCCGCCGCAGCTCAGTGTATAGACCGTTGCATCGCTTATCACCCGGGGCAAAAATTCCGAGTCGCTGAGCTGTGGACGTATACGCAGGGTCAAATACACCGCACAGCAGAGCAACAGCGCATGCTTAGAAGGCGTTCCACAGCCCAGCAGACAACGATGGCAGCGCGTACAAGGCGAGTTTTGCAAAGAACTATAAACCAACATGCGGCTCCGGCGTCTCCCAGCTGCGGTGGCGCTGTTGTCGGCAAGGCACACGCGCACACGCTTCACTCGCCGTAAATTTTGCTCCTGCGCACAAGCAGCGCCCACACCTGTCGGCAAACGTGGGTCTGTTTGTCCACAGCGTGTTAACGTGTAGTCACTGCCAAGGTTAGGTTGGCGGGGCGTCTCCCTCGAACGCCCAGCCTTGAGCACGGGCTCATTGCCCTTCGCTGTGCTTGGGCTTTGTGTGGACGCTCAAGGCTCATGATTCGGAGAAGCGTCATCGAAAATACACAGAAAGTGAATTAACTTTCTGTCTTTAATTCCCTAAAACGTGTTCCTTCGTCAATGAAAAGAAAGTTTGTTTTTTGTAACTCAGTTGGTAGAGCGAGTGACTGTGACAGAAACGACTGCTGTCATCCACAAGTCGCTGATTTAAATCCGGCTCGACAGACGAAATTTTGTTTTTCTTATAAATTCAGCCGCGGGCGCACCTTGAAGCCTCATGTGCGGCTGCTGGAAGCGAAAATCTGATTCATGACGTTCTCGGGGGTTTTGGCGAAGGACATTCATGCAGTTTCCCGGAGAGGATCCCACTAACAGCTGTCGCTAGAAAACAGGAGACGAATAACTGTACATACTGTTCTTTTTGTTCTGTTTTAAACTGTACTTGTTGACAACAGTTACTTTTCTAATATTTTCGCCCACATCACAAACCCACGTTCATTTCATACTCTGCAGAGGAGGAGCAAAGTGTTTTTATTGTTTGTTAGCTGTGTTTTGTTGTTGTTAAGGCCTGTTCACACAAACAACGCAGCTGTCTCAGTGCTATACACACCGCTCTGACTTGGTGCTATATCAGCATCTTGTTGCGTGTCCACTTGCCTCTTCTAATTTGTGCTTATAATGCGGCACACAACAGGCGCTAACAGTAGTGCTCATGTCGCCCATATTTTGTGCTTTCTCAGCACTCCGCTTCCTCTGTGAACAGGTCTTTATGGTAACAATATTAGCTCTATCGATTGGCGACAATATTTGGGAACAATACGAAACTGGAATTACCACGTCGAACCAACTTTTTTTGTCGCTTGCTTTGCGTTTTGTTTTTAGCATATATAAAGTAAATAGGCAAGCAAAACTTGCGTACGTGTTTCTTTCTTATCGATATAGTTTCGAATCTTTTGCTCCCTCATTGACACATAAAATTCTTATTGGTGGAACTTAGTCTACTGCAAACAGCTTAGTGCTCTAAATCCTCCGCGTATATCATATGGAATGCTTGGAGATATCATTACTTAGGATTTATTCATTCATCATGATCTGTGATTCTGTCTTCTTCCAGATAAACTTGTGGGCTCAACAGTGGGCAGAGCAAAACGCTGCTCAAGACATGATGAAACACCGATCGAACAATCCTTATGGCGAAAATCTTTACATGTTTGGGCCATCACCAGCTCCCAAAGGGCCAAAACGTTAGTGAGCATGATATCTTAAATTATACTTTTGGCACGCTTAAACACAATACAAAAATGTGGACATAGCAGCCGAGTATTGCAGCAATTGAAATGTTTAACGAGGACGTCGAATTTTCATATAAAAGGCTCTGCATTCATTTCGTCGTCAGAGTACATACTGTTACGTTTATAGATTGGTACTCAAAGAAACATATCCATATTTTTACTCCAGAGGCTCTTAAGAAGCGTTCAATGTACTTAGGAATCCATCTGGGAGTTCACGAGTGGTTTGTGTTGTATGCTTTGGGACAAAGACGGAACGCATTTTAAGTAAAACAAATCATATGTTTTCAAAACTGGGACAGCTGAACACAATTATATTAGAACAGAAAAAGTGCCAGCAGAAAGTTAGGGTAAAAAGAAGAGAGAGAGAGAGGAAGAGACGAAGAGCGCGAGAGGACATCAGAGCTCAGAGCTTTGGTTGCAATGATTAGGGGGCAGATGCCAAGCTAGCTGCATTTGTTTCTAATCACTCGTCGAACGGTTTCGAACGCGTTCGAGTGGCAAGTAGAGACAAGAAAAGTTCGCCCTTCATGTGCCCACTAACATAGCCTCCTCTATACTTACAAAGCCTGGCAGTTCGACGACGGAACCATAGAGTGCCCGGTCGCAGATTTGGAGCGCGAGGATCTGGTAGCACAGAGCATCAAAGAGACATTTTTCGGGGAACCTAAAGTTCCTTAGGGGAACCTGGACGTCAGCGCACAGCTTTTGCAGCAACAAGGATCCGAAACACTCTTGTTCGCTCGGGAGAAGTCGTGTTCCGGCGTCTCGCCGCAGCGGGGCGCCAGTCACGTGGCTCTCTTCTCATCCGTTGTCTGCCGCTCCACTTTTTCTATTTCGACGGCCGCTTTTCGTGACGATCTGTCAGGCTTTGTCAGTATAGAGGAAGCTATGCCACTAATCATTCCAGTCAGAGCTCTGGGCTCTGGCGCCCCCGTGCGCTCT
The DNA here is from genome assembly GCA_013358835.2 of Ixodes persulcatus. Classification (NCBI taxonomy): domain Eukaryota; kingdom Metazoa; phylum Arthropoda; class Arachnida; order Ixodida; family Ixodidae; genus Ixodes; species Ixodes persulcatus. Next base: position 951,006 of record JABSTQ010011536.1, read on the forward strand.
CATCTCCTCTTAGTTAGTTAGAGTTTTGAAAGCAAGGAAAGCAAAGGAAATGTTTCTGTCGTTCAATTTTTCCTTATATAGGACAGACGGAGGAGCAAACGGTGGGGGCAGCACATCATGGAGAAGGCGCGAAGCACAAGGAATCTGAATAAATCAGAAAGAGAAGTACCTAAGTAATGGGAAACATTAATTCGGTAATGCTTCCAAGCTAACCTGCAGTATCACGGCGATTTATCACATAAAAAACAAAAACCGTACTACAAGATGCAAGTTCGTAAAGAGGTAACATGGTTTATTGACTGATAACACATATATATTTGGCGATTGACTGCCCATCAGCTTAGTCAAGTAGTAATGTTGTTCTTATGTGGAATGAGCGAACACTGTTATAATATATATTTTTGTGATAACACAAATTGAAGTCCACAAACTAATACCAAACAAAGTTTTAAAAAACAAAACAGAAAACAATAACACATAACTTACTCTAGTTATGACTTTACTCAGTTTTTGACTAGCTTAAACACATAAACCTATAAATTAAAGGTGATGAAACACCATTAAACGAGGCCTCCATTTCGGGTGAGAGGCGAGAGCTGAGGTGTTGGCCTTGCTGTCTATAGGTGATGTTGACCAATTCAGTCTAACTAGATCTCGAAACTCAGTTTGGCGATTCCCAACAGAATAATTTATCATACAATTGCGCCGAGTGGCGCATTGATTTACTTTAGAATACCGAAAGCTAAACGCTCCTTAATCAACTCCTTGATCAAATAATACAAAATAGGTGCAATGTTTCTACAAATCAGCATAGCGTTAAAAAGTGTTCATGCCAATGCAAAAAAAAAACATTGTCGGGGTCAGCTTTTTTCGAACGTTTGACAAGAAAAAAGAATATATATATATATCTATATATACATTTTTTTTCCCGTTCTAAATGTATGTTATGACGTCCTTTTTCCATTGAGGCTGTTTATACAAAAAATGTCTTTTTTTTGTTGCATATGTCCCTTCAATGTTTTTTTTTTTAGAAAAACAAAACTTTTCATTTCATTGTCCTAATTTTTAAATAATAAAAATCGTATAAAATTTCAAATATAAATAATTACGAGTTATGCCTTGCGAATCAATTCCAGAATAAAAATGAAAATTGAAAGATTTGATTATCTTTCTTAAAGATAGATGGAAATGCAAACATTATTGGGAAAACAAAACTAACGTTTTCAGAACTAAACATTATTTGTGGGATTTCATGAGAAAAATATATCAAGAAAAATGACTAAAGTTGATACATTGTTGATGACATGCGTGAATGTTACTTTAGTAAATATTTTTATTACTCCTCCGATTTCTCTTCAAATTTCTTACTAAAGTTAGTTCCAAATCGCAATAACCTGCCCAAATAAAAACTATGGAATGTAGACGGTACAATGCATTTAAGCGGTAGTGCAATAATCTTCCGAATTTACCTGCGTAAAGAATAAAATCACCACGTAGTACGCAATAATTCAAAGCTGTCTGATCAGCAAGAAACATATCTTTCAAATTGCATGCCACTTAAAAATACAACTCATGGAAAATGCTTTTTCCACAGCTGGCTTTGCCCACGTTCAAGTCCTAATAATTGTATATTTATTTTCTGTTTAGCAAAAGATGTGGTCTCCGCCTGGTACAAGGAGATCAAGGACTACGACTTCAATAATGGGGGGTTCAGTGCTGCAACTGGCCATTTCACGCAAGTAGTGTGGAAAGAATCCACACAGTTGGGCTGTGGCTGGGCACGTTCAACTAGGGATACCATCTACGTCGTGTGCAACTACAGTCCACCTGGAAATTATATGGGCAAATTCACAGAAAACGTCCTCAGAAAAAAAAAAAAAATTACAATATTGATATCACAGGTTCGCCTTTGATTTAAAAAAAAATAAAAAAATTCAATATAATCGAACGAAAATTTAGTCTACATATACCGCTCGAAATAAGCTCAGCAAACTTGTAATTTTTTTAGACAGAACACCAAATTAAATACTGCACCATTCTCAAAAGGTTGCTGCCGAAAACGCTTCATCGCTATCCATGGAGAGATGAAGCCCCAATATATTACTAACGAGAATTTCACTACCACATTGTTTTCATAAATAGAAGTTTGTAACGTTTTTCGTTTTCGTTCTAAGCTTTCGGCGACGCGCGAACATTTCTCGCCACGAGACCCTTCTTGCCGAGGCAACGCAAGCGGACGCGACCGGTCGACCGGTCGCGTCGCATTCTCATGTATAAACAAATCTGAAATGTTACTTTGGACCAAAACCTTGTTTGTTTTGTTTTTCTTCTCAAGTTACAGCATTTCCTGTGTGAAATAAATATTGTTACTGTATCTTGGTGGGGTTGCAAGAGCGAGACTCTTGGGCTTTTGCGTCGCGACAGAGACACGCTATTCCAAAACTCTCATGTGTAGCGTGCGTTACACAAGCGCTAAATTTAGCCCTATCATGCGCTAAAATTGCATGCGTACGTTGTTCTAAAACTCCCTTTTTTCTCGTTCGAAACGGTGACTCGCAAAGAAAGTAAGAACACAGTGTTACCGCCTTTATTTCAACAATGTGCACAAATGCAGGTTTGCGTTGATGGGGCCTGAAAACCGAATCTCACGTGACGTGATTGCGCCCGCTACCGCCCAACCTCGTTGTCACACGTGTGCGAAAAGTCCCTGAAATTGACAGTAAGCACACAAAAATGACACCGATACAATTATGTTGTAGAATATCACCTTATTTAGTAAGAACTGTGTTTTTACAATGTATTTTTGCCGAATCTTTGGCAAACCTTTAAAAAAGTTGGCAAAAAGTCGGCTTGGCAAAGTCCTAAGATTCGGCGCCGAATTTTCGATACGCCAAAAGTTCGGACCAACACTAGCTAAAAGCTCCACTGCAATCTGGGAGACATCAGGGCCCGCTTTCGCGAAGACCGACTCCCGGCCAACTACGGCACCAACCACTGGAAGCCAACCACGGGGCTGCTGGACTCCCTGCGTCGCCAGAACTTCGGCCGGCTTGTCTACAAGCCGTAAAAGAAGGGAGTCCTCGACAGGCGCTCGAGACCCACCTGCTAGAAGTAAACAGCCCATGGCGGCCCCGTGAAGACCACCGTCGCGCTGACCGCTGTTAGGCCTAAGACATTACCCCCTCTTCGACCTCAACATCAACCCCTCACCCTCGTCCACAAGCTCCATTTCAAGCACCACCACCATTTTTATTTTAATTCCCCTATGCAATGCCATCTTATCATCGTTGAACTGGGCGCCGCGGGCCTTCACGGTATGGGCTACTTGCCATTGTGTGGCGCCGCGGCTTCGTTGAGCCGCAATAAATAAAGACCTACCTACCTACCTACCAACCTACCATTCGTTTTAGAGGTTTCAGTTCCCCGCCCGATTTTTAACGATGATTTTTTTTTTTTTTTTTTTGGAACAAAAATCAGTCCCATGTAACAAAAACCAGTCCTTAGGAACGGTTTGTTTGGAGCAGTGACGTCACACTTACGGGGTCAATAGGAATATATGTTTCAATTCACGCGAAACAAACTCTGTTGGTCTTAGGCAAACGGGGACAAAACAGATAAGAAAAAGACTTTGCAACTTGGCCTGCGCGCGTGGAACATGCAGAAAAAACATCCAAGAGAACACGACGATGGACCTGACCGAGTGACCGTTTGGTATTGTTGAAATGTGAAAGAACGATGTATTACAGTGTAAATATTACAGTTTTGCTCGTTGCGTGGGAAAGATTCAACTGCTCAAAAGCTCGCAGCAACTGCAACAAACGTTTGGTGACGAAACCCGGGGTCTACTGCAGATACTTCAAAGCTGTAACGCAAGTAACTCTTCTTACTGCCGTAACGAAAACGACACAAGAGGCACTTCTAGAAAAAAAAAAAAAAACGTAAAGCAATTTGGCCAAAGGAACTCGATTTGTGAACGATGCGGAAAGACTTTATAAGTGCCGCGGAAATACTCACCGAACGTCTACAACAGCCCTAGAGCCAACTCAACGCCATCGATTGAGCCATTGAGCCGTTCTTTTCGAAAAAAAGACGGCGATGCAGAATTTATGCAAGTCGTTGACCATGCACACAAAAATGTCATATAATTGACCAAGCTTAAGTGTATCGTTCCATGGAAAATGACTGCAGATGATGGACAGGACACCAGAATAAGCCTGGAATATCGGACTCGTCGTCGTCTTTTATTCATCCCCCCGAGGCTATCCCGGTGGTATATCCTCTTTTCTATTAACTTAAAAAAATCGGAAAAATTTAAAATTAAAACCACACATACACGTTAGATAAAAAAAGGAAACAAATAAAAATTAGAAAGACAATTATGGCATCTGCTGGAACAGCTAATGATAACATAACAACTCATAATAACAACATAACTGCTGCGTCTGAGCTTGCGATGCTTCATGGTCCTCTGTCTCTTCATCTGTACAGTCTGATCCAGGCGACTCCGGTCTCCCATCGTCTTTTGAATCTGATCCGATGTTTTCTTTTGTTGTTCCTGAATAACATTCTTCGTCAACATTGAAGAGATGTTTTCCGGTTGCGTCGAAACGTCCTGCCATTTTCTGTGATGACGCTGTACGAGCTAGGGGCGACGTAGGACACCGTGGTTGCTTTCGAGGCCCACTTTTCATTGTTCGAGTTGCTGCAGCCAGGAGACGGCGTCTCTTCGCTGCAGCAGCTCTAGATGTCGTCCTTATTCGAGGTTCTGGGCGTGCTTTTCACTAGGCGGTGCTGCATTCGAAGAAAAGTTTGTAACTAGGGCTCGAATAACGCGACCGATCAAAAGCTCCGATCGAGAGCGAACGCCTTCTACTGGAGCCGTGCGGTAGCTGAGCGGGCCCAACCAGAAGTAATCCCTTGTCGATTATGCTTTGTGGAGTAGCCGCTTGACCACCTGGACCCTTTTCTCAGCTAGGCCATTGGAGCAAAGTACCCAGGGCTTGACACTGTATGAACAAACTCATACCACACAGAGAAGGCTTTGAAGTATTTGGAAGAAATCGGCGGACCTTCCTCTGTGCAATGTTTTAAATGAATTTCATGACCTGCAAATATTTCAAATATTTTAGAGACCACATCATCATTAGTTGCATCATGAAGCTCCTAGAATTCTCGATAATAGAAGTACGCGTTATACACAACAAGGTAATGTTTACGACCAACTTCAAACACGTCTGCCCCAACCCGACCGCCCAAGAATAATCCGGCACCTCGCGTGAATATAGAGGCTCATTTAAATATCGGCATAAGAACACTTGACATGTCTAGAATTTTCTGGCTAGTGCAGGAATATCCGCATTCATACCTGGAAATTAGACTAGGTTCCTCGCTCTTCATTTACACGTATTAAGGCCTAAGTGAACGCGGTGTATTCTTTTAGCTTTATCTTGGTGCATTGCTGCAGGTATTACAACCTTGTTCTCTTACAACAAGATTATATTGATGGCTGAAAGCTGTGTCCTAACGGACTTCAGCTCACTTGAAAATGGAGTTCCCGCTTCTAAGCAGGCAATTGCCTTCTGCAAATCAGGATGGCTTGCTGTGGCTGCCTGCTGACTTCCAGGATCTGGCTACCAGTGTCAACCTTTCAATCTGAGCACATCTACGCTTTTCGTATGTGACTACTTGTGATGACCACGTCATCACTTTCAAATCCTTTTCATAGTGCTGGAACAAGGCAGCACCTAGATCAAATGCAGAGACATATATGTTGAGACTCTGGTAGGTAGAGAGGGATAAAAAAATTACCAGGACCGGTGCTTCAGTGATCAATGTTCGCAGCTGTTGCCACTAACTTGTATGCACCCACTGCCATTTAAAAACAGTGACTTGTCGAATCAGTTCACGCACCGACTGTCTGTGTTACCAAGTTGGGCAAGCGCGTTCGAAAGTAGTTTACAGCTCCTAGCAACTCCTGAATCTCTTTCGTACTTGCTGGAGTTGATAGGGTTGCAACACATTTTACAAGTTCAGGATTTGACTGCATGACAGCTGCGCTTATTTCCTCTCCTAATTACGTAATTTATCTGACCCTGAAGATGCACTTTTCCAAGGTAAGTGTTACTCCTTCTGCTTGCAGGGCATGAACTACAGCACGCAATCGTTGGTCTTGTTCTTCCCGCGTTGCATCACAAATCAGTACATCATCAACACGCACACGCACGCTTGGAAGTCAATCTAATAGGTAGATCATAGTGCACTGAAAGACATCGGGAGCTATATCGAATAAAAAGGGAAGTCTAAGGAGCATGTAGGAGATGTAGGATGTAGGATGTAGGAGTCTAAGGAGATGTACTCTCATCTAACGGTATTTGATGGAAACAGCTGTTTGCATCGAGACGGCTGAAATAAGCGGCATGTGCCAGATTTGAATCAATTTGCTCTCTCCGAGGCAGCTGAAAATGCTCTCGCGTAAGTGATTCGTTAACGGGACGAGAATCTATCCACATTATTGACTTGTTGTTTAAAACCAAGGGGCTCATCCAGTCGAAACTTTCTAGTGCCTCCGCAATGACACCTCCTGTCTTCATATGGTAGGCTCTGCCTTCAGAGGCGCTCGTAGCGCGTGCGCACCACGGGGTGTTGGATGTATTACATTTGTGGAGTTTTTTTTTTTTTTTTTTTTTTACAAAAAAAACATCTTGTAGGCGCTCTTTGTGCAACTGAGACCATGGGATAGCCCCGGGAACTCGCGGTCTCCATGTCGCCGCTGCTGGCTCCCGTGCTCCACAGTGTTGACCCGGTTGACGAGGCCAAAGTGCTGGAATTCTTTCAAGCCCATGATGGCTTGCCTGCCCTTCATTACTATTAAGAAATCCATGAAATCTTGTTTGCTGCCGAGAGATACCGACAGCCGGAATTTTCCCAGATGTTGTATAATTCCACCTCCGTAGCTGTGAAGAGTTGCTGTCGTGGGTCGCGGCCAATGGTTAGGTTTGATCGTCTTAAACAATGTGCGTGGCAGTAGGTTGGCCTGTAAACCAGTGTCTACTTGAAGCTCTACCTGCTTCCCTTCTATCCGGGTTGTAATGGTCCACTCACGGTTGCCTACAGATTGGACGCTGGTGGTTGACAACGTTTTGAACACCTCAAAATCGCTACGTGCCACACTGGTTTCTTCAACGTCATGTACGCCAGCCGGCTTGGTATTGCAGCATACTGTGAAATTATTATTCTTCACAAATTTTCATCATGTCTTTCTGTAGGCTTGATATTGCCTTGAAGAGTGGGCTTGGTTGCAGAAGCGACATCTCCACCTGACTCTTTGCTGCTGATTGACTTTCTTGGTCGGTTTCACCTTCGTGGTTCCGTCGCTCGACCCTTTAACTGAAGGCATCATACCATGTTTTGTTCTGTACATCGGATATTTCTTCGGTCTTGCAGCATTCGACCGCCATTTACAAAGTCAAATATTGCTTTAGCAGGAGTTTCTTTCGAAGTTTCAGTTTCTTACTTGACGTTCCATACATGATTTGATCTCGCAGCACCGACGCCTTCAGATCGCCGTAATGCTCGAAAGCTTCTCCTTCCTTTTGTCGCCGGCTCCAGAACATGTAGCGCTCGATTGTCTTATTATATCTCGGAAGGCAGTAGGCTTCGAATCTTCGTACCAGGAGATCATAATATTGGAATTCTTCGGGGGACAAAACAAGCCTATTAAATACCTCAATGCATCTTGCCCGGCAATGTGCGCAAAAATAGCGGCTTCCTAATGCTGGCTGCGACATTCCTTGGGCTCTGTAGCCAGAAGGAAGAGTTCCGTACGCTGCAAGAATTTCTTCCAATTTTCTGCAGCGTGAGCTCCTAGCCGCAGCGGTTCTGGTGGCGGAAGATCAGTTATGGTGCAGTACGATTGGAAATCCCACTTCTGACACCATGTATCCTTCTATAAAGAACGACTGCGGATGATGGACGGGACACCAGGATAAGATTGGAACGACTCTCTCGACATCGTATTTTAATAAAGCACCAGGAAACTGTTCTCGTGGTACGTACGACACGTGATACGATGCGGAAGGATTGTTAAATTCCCCAGGACCGAATGTAGCTGCATCTACAATTAACCCAGGACCAATAAAAATCCGTCGATTCCGCCATTGACCGGTGCGTTTCGGAACAAGACGGCCATGCAGATGTAGTACGCAAGTCGTCATGTACTTGACTACTCACGGTTCCCTACCGGAAGAGTCGTCAGATACTTGACCAAGCTGAAGAGCCAGCTATGGCGTTGCCCGGGACCCGGTCACTGCGCGATCGAGTGACAGTCAATTTAACAAAAACGGAGACATACCGACATCATCAGCACCAAGAAGCAGCACACTTTGTGGGGTTCTTTATGTAACCCCCCTCTACTAATAATCGCCGCCAAATCGGTATGCGTTTCGCTCGTCACCCAGGGAATGGCATAACAACGAGAAGACAGCGAATGGTTTTACTGTACCTCCCGGTTGCCCGTCGTTCAGAGCCGGCAGTCCAGGCACGCCGACCCTGGTTGTCGCCCGTCGTTCAGAGCCCGCAGTCGGAGTCCGTGTCCAGCCCTGCGGATCGTCCTTCCCACGCCAGCGCTACGTAGGCTGGCTGTCCCGGGCTATCACAGCCCGAGTCTCGCTGCGGAACCACCCCGGGATCGTCATAGCCCAGGTCGGTATGGCCAGGACTCGCCGTTTCCACCGGTCGTCTCCAAACCTTGCTGGTGGACTGCTCCGGGGTTCGCCGTGGGCCAGGCCAGACAGACCGGCTCCATCGTTCCTGCCCAGCTCCAGCCTCGCACAGCACGCGCTGTCTCGCGTCAGCTCGTGACTTCTCCGCCGACCGCCTGTCACGTGCCCTTTGCCTTGTCTTTCACCCTCGTCTCCCACACTCTCCCCCCCCTCAAGGCCCCGACTTTGGGGGACTTCCGATGCACGGGACTTCATGGGCCTCAGGGAGGCGTTCTTCCACGTCGAGGCACGGGGGAACAGGTGGACACTCTGGTCGGCGCAGTGTGAGGAGTCGACGAGGCGGCCGCTGTTGTTGTTGCCGGAGTGGCCACGTTGCAGCGTCCGAAAGCGGCGTAGGTGGTGGTGGGACCCTCGGCGTCGGTCTTTCTTGGTGCCGGCATCAGCTGGCTCTTCTAGGGAAGCCGGCAGACAATGCCGACCTTTCTGTCGCTCGCTGTCCCACTCACCGCGATGCAGCAGGGGGCTTGCTCTAAGCTGGTTCCCCGACGCTGACGGACATTCCCCGTTCCGCTTAGAGGTCGCAGCGGGCTTAGAACTGCCCGCCTGAACCGTTCGTCAGGCCGAACCAGTGTCAGCCACCCTGAGCATTAGCGAAAACGAATGGGCCCGTGTTTTCTCCCGGTGGGCTTCCTGGGTTATGCCGTCTATGGCCGTCTTTTCAAGAAGCTATTCTGCGCAGAACGAAGTGTTAAAACAACACACAACGAACAAATACTCTGCCGCAGATTGTGGCACTGGCCATAGCCTCCACCGCCAAATTGCTTGCCGACGGGTTCGTGTACTATGCGGCTAACTCGGCGAGTCCGCATTCCAGAGCTCGCTCCTGGGTCGTCAGGAACAGGGGATTTCTTCTGTCCTACCGCAACCTCATGTTAATCGTCTTCCCCATCGCGACGACAGTAGTATCCTTTCAAGTCAGCAATGTGAGCCGGGCAAGACTCTTCGTTTGTATGTCGCCGAGGAAGCCTAGAAGCAAGACACGATGCTCGCGTCTTTACCTCTTAGGGCCCTCTCACCTCTGAGCAAGCGATGCGTCAAAACCACTAGCTGCGTTCCTCAGACAGTGAGTTTCCTTCGGGACTAGTTAACGATGGTGTAAACCTAGTCCATATTTTGCGCAAGCGAAAGGATCCAAAGCCTGAGGCGGGATGTCCATATACCACACCCGCGTTCCGCAACGACTTCGTACACCATGTGCCACTCGATGTAAACGTCAGCGTCCCGTTCCGTCCACGTGCATACGAGCTCTAGGATGTGATCGGTCCTCGGAGGGGGCGGCAGCTGAGCGAGCGAGCCCGTTTGAATCGTTCACGCCTCAAGGCAAGCTGCGGCCCTTTATCAAGCCTTGGGTCCTTTCTTCCGAAAAGCCAGTCGCGTGACGTCAGTTGGCTAGAAGAACGGTGTAGCCGGATGTTCAGGTACGCGAGGCCACCGCCGCTCCCCCGAGGGATGACGCATCTCGGAGGCATTGTGTCCGAGTTGCCGGAATTTAGGGCCCGAAGGGTCAGCGCGGAAAAGGGAAGCCAGATCTCCACAAACTAAAACGAACAGCTTGGATGCTTCAGTTTGTGAATAATGTTGGATCATCGATCAAAAGTTTACCTGCACGTTCATTCGACCAAACGCGATATCTTTACGCGAAAGTCGTATGTGAAAACAAGTAGGAAAGGAACCGGTATGGTGTTGACATGGCTGTAGTATGCCAAGCACACATCGAGGACGAAGTCAAGGACGCGTCCTTCACTTCGTCGTCGAAAACGACGTCCAGAACGACATCAAGGACGCCTCAAGGACGTCGTTTAAGCATACGTCGATGACGACGTCAAGGACGGCGTTTAGTCGGACGTCAAGGATGACGTCCTGGAGGACTACATCACGAACGACCTCTACAACGACGTCAAGAACGACATCTAGGACGACCTCTGGAATGACCTTAAAGGCGACATGAAGAACGACGTCGGGGACGATGTCAAGGACGTCAGAATTTCTCAGCTTCAGCTACCGAGGCTTACGAGCTTACACAAACGGCGCTAATGTGACTTGAATTTTGAGACCTTGCACTTCGGCAACGGACATTACGTGACCTTGATTACGCAACCTTTATGACATTACGATGAGAACATGACCTTAAGCGTGTAAGCGCTTATAATGCTACCGCTTTCAAATAAACTTGGTGCATATGCTTTTGTCTAGCTTCACCCTATTGAAAATAACTCTAAAGGGCCCATCAGCCTTGAAGCATTAAGGGACCTCACAGGCCTTCAAAACCCTTCACAAATACCCTACAGGAAAACCCTTCAGGTATACCCAGCAGAAAAACCCTCCAGCCCCACAACCCTTCAACCCGTCAGACCCCTCAGCCCAAACCCCTTAGCCCATAAACCCTTTAGACGCCGAAATGACTGTGAACCATGGACAAAAATGCAGTTCAAAACATTATTGGAAATTTATTGCAGAGATTGAGCTTTACATGCATATTAAAACTCAATCAGACGATAAAAACTAACACTTGCTGAAACCCGGGCGCAAGCAGCTGTAGACGAAAGAGATCATATCAAATATGAACAACTGACTTCTTTTCACAACGAAAAATATCCTTCAGAGTACTCACAATGCCGCTGGGTAAATTCCTGATGTACGGAAGTTCAGCTAATAAAACCGAGCAGGTGCACCTCACGGACACATACACAGTCTCAGTAAGCACGTTTAGCGAAAACCACAAACTCGCAAGCAGCACCCATCACCGTTGAGAAATCCTGAGCACAGTCACGGTTTTGTCCATAATGCCGTCGGGGCGGCGTCTTCGGTGTATTTTTCGCTCGCTGGATGCTTCTGAAGCCGGACGGACGAAGAGGCGAAAGGAACAAGGCGGGACAGCGGCCGTCATCCACCGTCTCAGGACCCACAATGCCATAATCCCGGTGCGCAGGCACTACATGCGGCGGGACGCTGATCCCGAGTGCCAGGCTTGCGGCGAGTAGGCCGACACCGGCCACCATATCCTTGAATGTGCTGAACACGATGGCGCTCGAGCGGTGCTGAAGGCGGCCAACGCCGAACTGGGGTTCACCTGCGGAAATAAGCAAAAAAAACTGCACGGATCAAAACAGACCAAGGGGCGAGCCCTCAAAGCCATGCTCACCTTTCTGGAGGAAACAGGTCCGTTCCAGATATCCACGGCGTTAAGAAGCAAACCGCCCACGAGTGGAAAGAAAATGGCTGTAGCGGCCTCCTGGATTCCTCGGCTTCCTCACACCACTCTCCCCCCCGACCACTGGAGAAGGGTGTTTCCGGCCCTAACGGTTCTGCACCCTCTCTCCATTTCCGGGCGGAGAGCAGCGCAGTGTGTGTGTGTAGGTGTTGTAAAAAAGGGGGGGGGGGGGACAATTTGAGTTGCCTGTTCGTGTTTTTGACGACGACGAAAAAGAAAAGACGTCTGACACTGGTGAAAAGCAAAATAGTTCTGTTTTGTTTTTTCTCCTTTTTGGGGACCGTCCCCCGCGGAGGAACCGGTTCCCGGGATGAGTCGCTGCCGCCTCACCCTCGCAATCTCCCCTGGTCCCTGTTCTTGGGCAAACCGCTGCTCTCGGCTTGCCCTTTTTTATTATTAGTCGTGCAACAAGCAAAGCTTGTACACCTCAAAACGCTGCTCGGCCAACAACACTCAACCCGCGCATTGTCAACTCTCCACATGGGGCGATCGCCCCCAGTGGCCCCTTGGCGACCGAACACCCGGCCAGTAACAGACGGGTCCAGGAGCCCAGTCGTATTTGATAGAAGAGCAGTAATAAAAATCTGACCGTACACATATATGATCGACATTCTCCAAATACTTATTTTTTTCCCTTCGCGAACAATACGTAGCTATGTTCTAATTCTGCGAAATGTGTTTTCTCCACCTAAGCCGTGACCCACAGACATCTCAAGAAGCCTGAAGGTTTTCCCGACCCCATTAGAAAAGTTCGTGACGGGCTTTTAGACATTTCAAGGCATTGTTAAGGGCACTTCAGACATTTCGGGAGAGCCTCTGACGGGGCCAACAAACCCACCAGGAAATATCGGTGCCCCCTTCAAACATCTCAGGAATTCCTGAAGTCCCCTTCACACCCTTTAAAAAATTTTGAAGTCGCCCTCAGCGATTTTCAATAGGGCATGCACCGGCCATGCTTCGGAAGGTGCCAGGCTTCGGGTGTGGGTCACTTGATGTGACAGACATTAAAGTCGTCAGGTCACGTCAGCTTCAGCTGCCGGCGCTTACGAGCTTACGTGACGGGCGCTTGCATGAACGAAGCTACGCGACCAGAGCTTATGCTTCACTACATCCACAGGCGTCACGTGGCCTTGATAACGCGACCTTGAGCATCGTTGGTCTTTCTTTCCCTTTTGAAAAAAAACACTTCAGCCGTGATGTGTTATGGGACCCTTTCAGCTCTTCAAAGCTCCTTCAGACCGTCTGATTTCTTCGGCCCTTCAAACCCCTTCAAACCCCTTCAGCCAACCATCAGACCCTTCAGCCTTTCAGACCATCAACCCTTTAGATGCCCAAATTGCGGTTTAAATCATAACTTGATAATTATTTCTGACATTAGTTTTACATGCATGCTGTAGCTTAAAAACAATGAGAAATAACGTTTTCTCAAACCCAGATGCAATCAGCTATAAACAAAAGCGACCGGATCATATTTAGACGACCGAAATTTTTCTTTCAAAAATATATTTTACGGTACTCAAAATGCCTCTGGGGAAATTCCTAAGATATACGGTAGCTCAACTAATAAAACCAAGCACATGCACCACACGGACACATACAATGTCAGAAGCACATTTAGCGAAATCAGCGAACGAACACGCAGCCAAAACTCCGGCGCTGTTGAGAAATTTTGAGCAGAGTAACGGTGTCGTCTCCGGCCTCATTTTCGCTCGCTGGGTGCTTCTAAAGCCGGACGGACGAAGAGTCATAAGCAAGGCACTGAGATACCTTCTTGATCCGCACACCAAGTTGCTTTAGAAGATAGGTCGCGCGGATGGGACGGGAAGCCGACATTGACCGCCCGTTCGTTGTTGCGCATTTAATTTGCGGCCCTTGACGGAGAAAAAACAGGGCGACCAGCTCCTGACAAAGGCTGTATTTCGACTGACTAAAACCGGTTATCTACAAACAAACAGCAAAATATACCCCTCCCCTTTTCATCAAAAGCCCTCTCTCCCCCTTGAGAGAGGACTTGGCGAAGAAGTGCGAGGGGGAAAAAGGCAGAAACTAGGCAAGCTGAAGTGGAGACGAGCAACTTCCTTCCTACAACTTTTTTTTTTTTTTTGTACGCGCCCGTTTTCTCTTTGCTGGGGCCACCCCACGACGGGAAGGGACGAGGAACGTCTCTTACAGTTCCGAAGGTCATCGCGGTGCACGATGCACCCTGGCCAAGCTGCTTCCCGGACGAACTATATTCTGAAGCATTACATGATTTATCCTTCAGGCCCTTAAAAACGATTTTGATGGGTGCAAAAGCTTCACTGAAAGGATTGGGACAGACCTCACAGGCCTCTTAAAAAGCTTTGACGGGTCTCTTGCACCTTTAGGATTTTTTAAAGGGTATGTCAGGCCCCTTAAAAAACTGACAGGCATCGCAAATACATCGAACATGGTTGAAGGGTACGTTAAAACATTTAAGGAATGCTGGTGGGCCCCATACACAGATATTCAATAGGGCTCTCTTTCGGCCTCCCTCCCACGCTCCCTCCCTCCCCCTCTCCCTCCCTTCCTCAACATCTCCGTCCCTCCCTGCCCAACACCACATAGAACTGAAGGCCTCTACGCTCTTCCGGTGACGTCACACGAGTCGGCTGGCGAGCGCCGCGAAAAAGCACTGGACTGAAGGTGTCCCACATAGATTTACCGATGTAGTATGTCATTTTGATTGACCCACACTTTGGTTAATAGGTAAAACGGGAGTTATAGGAATAATATGGCTGGGAAACAAATTTTATTCTAAAAGAAACTTATTAGGAACTGCGATTGTTGTTATGTTACGTAAAAACAAGGTCAACTACGTGTCAAGAAAGACGGGTTTTTGTTTAAGGCAAAAAAACTCTTGGGTACTTTAATTATCTGTAGAAACAAATATACATCAACAAACATAAAATATTTGCCCTGAAACGCCATTGTAAGATGTGTAGAAACCCGCCGAAATGTATACCAACAACATTCAAAATAGGTGCTCCTTGCACACGTGCGGTTACTGAATTCGTTTGTGGAGCTAATTAAAAGAGAAGTAGTAAAAATTGTGGACTGATGCATTTTAAAGATTAAAAAAAAATATGTTTCGGTTCAAATTTAATTTTTAGCAGAAGTAAACAACTAATTTAAAAATTAACTGCAGGCGAGCTGGGGACTTTTTATTGTAAAGTACTTAATCCGAGTCTGGGGCAAAAAAACGAAAATTAAAAACAAATAAATTAAATAAATTATAATACTCTTTAAAACATTATATTAAAAAAAAATGTAGCGTGATGCTTTTTTGGAGTTCGCGAAAATGTTTTGTGTTCAAATAGAAGTTTTAGCAGAAAGAAAAAAATAATTTAAAAAATAAGCTGCATGCTAGCTGGGGAATGTTTACAGCAATTAAACCAAAACTGTGGCTCAAAAAGAAAAAAATTAAACGCTAAAAGACACGAAAAAGAGGAACCTACACTGTCTAGAATAAAGTGCACAAGCTTTGATTGAACTGGATGCCGGCAAACTTAGCAAACAAAGCATAATTTTCAGTAAGGAACACATGTGTGGGAGCTTCATGACCACAACTACCTGCGTTAGTTCTCACTACCAATAGAGGCTGTGAATAAAAGTTTTCACACCTTTAAAAGCTTCAAATTGTATCCCCTCGAGTAACCTTACTTTCGTGTATCCACCTTGACACGATTCAAACACAAGCATCTAAAATATCGTTCTGTAGCTTTCGCGACACTAAGACACGTGACATGTACGGTATGTAGACATGAATGCCGTTGCAATATGATAATGTCCTGACAACTGTTGAGCTGAATATAACAAAATATATTTATATTGTATGGTTTCACATTTCCTTTTCTTCGACTTGGAATTGGCCCCATAACTCTGGTCGTTCAGCCTTCCACGATATTTTTTCAGCACAATGTTCGTGCTGCACCACTAAATGTGCTTCAGCACAAGCTCACATGTGTTTTTCACAGGCGTCGAAGTCAGAAGTCTCGTTGGTAGACAGCAGCTCCATTGTGAGCTCGGGGACGAACTGGCGCTGGTTCGAAACATTTTTGAGCAACAACGTAATTGTGTTTCATGGCATTAACACCAAATATAGTTAGATAAAGAAGCTCTCCTCGATCCTATTCCTCGACAAGCGAGCAGGTCTCCTGAGCGTGCGCAACTTGCCGTCTTGACTTCTGCGGTCAGAGCTGCCCTCAAGTTCTGACACTTCAGCATTTTCAAAGCGCCATAATCTTCGTACTCTGCTACGACAATATAGTGCTGGGGGTTTCTTATTTACCCCTTGTAAGTCTGCCTCTTTTTTAACGGCTATGTCGTGGCTGATCCGTGACGTGTCCTTGTTTTTCAAGCTCATCTCATCGCTCCTCTTCGCAGGTGATTGTCGGCCATGCACTCTGCTGTCGCATTTTATTTTCACCTTCGTAGAGCTACCTTATGAATACTTGATATTGCGAGCCAGACAGCTGCCGGTACTTTCCGAAACTATCTTCCAAGCTATCAGTCTGAATCTTTCCCAGCAGGACATTGCTCAGCCCGAGCTCAGTAAAGCAGTTTACATTGATTCCTTAAATAATATGCGCCACAAAGATTGCAACAAGCGAGGGGCGTAGAGCGAAGGCTACAGGCTCCTGACATTGATTTTGCGAGCGGGAGCTTGCGCTACAAAGATAAGATTAAAAAAAAAAAAAGTGCGAGCTAGCTTGTACTTGTCGGCTTTGCTGCCATGACAGCGTAAAATGAAAGGAATAAGGCAATTAAGAAAAATATACAAGAGGAGAATATATGAATGTTCTCACCCCGGTATGTGTCGACACATGACTGCAAATCCTAAGGGAATTTCCCAGATGAAGGTAATATTCAGGTCTATGTGGTAATAAGGTAAATGCTGCTAATTTCAGGGACATTTCTTTTCTAACGTGTATATCTGCTGTTTTATATGTCAGTTATAAATGTTTTTCAGATAACATCAAATTTTTGCGATTTTGACAACATTTAAGTTATTCCCTACACACGTTTGACGGTTTGTTGCGCGATCATCTGGCAACACTGAGAAGCACTTTAACAATATTTTTTATGAGTTTTTAACTTTTCATCGTCCCCGTGAAAAATATGGAGGAAGGGACCAGTCAAGTCGATACATTTGGGAGCGCCGCTGTGCCTTCTTGAAAAAGAAAGCTTTAGTAGCAGAAGATATTTATTTATTTATTTATTTATTTGAAAATACTGCAGGCCTTTCTCAGGCCCTGGCAGGTTACAGGCAACAATACACAATAGTACCATATACAACGCTAAAAAGAAAAAAAAACGACAATACATAAATACATAACGACGGAGAACATAGTACATTAAAAATTCAATCAAGCAATGCCACAAAAATTAAGCACTTACAGTATCTCCAGACAAACTGCGATGTCTGGAGATACAGACTTACCATAAATAATAATATTTGTGAAGCGCCGTGCACAAAATGATACTGTGTGTCGTGTTCCGTGTGTTCGAGTTTGAGAACTTGCTTGGTCTACACCATTTGCTTCGGAATCACTATTATAAAAATTACTAATGAAGTTGTTAAAGCAGTACCACGTTCTGGTGGCGCGTAGAACTTCTAAGGCGAACATAGGGTTTCATTCGACAATTTGAATGTCCCTGAACACTTCCCTTCGCCAGCTTTGCTTTGACCACTCTTTTGGTCTGATAAACTCATTTTTGCGAAACGTACGCGGGGCGTAAAAGCTATATAATAATTCTCTGAATGTAAAAATGTAAGTGACGCAGAAAACAGCAATTATATATTATTATTTGGGAAAGTGGGGGAACTTTTCGAAGAAATAAAAACATTTCCGGCGTTCACTAAGTACACTCTGACTTTCCGTGTGGCAGCTCTGCGATAGCACCAGATTTTCTTCGGAGATCGCCCGCACCCATGCTTTCGCAGTTCTTCATATTCTGGGAACTTAAATACAGACATTTCCGTCGAGGACGTTTTATATTTTCCCTGGCACCCATGGACACAGCATTTATGAGGCATGGCTATCCCGAAAGCTGCCCAAGCATTATGCTCTAGCTGCCATGCACACCAAACGGACGTCTCCACAAAAAGCTTGCTGCTTGCATTTCGGAAGTTCGTGTAGCGAAGGGGTTTGTGTCGCACCCTGTACTCAGACAATGCGCTCTCGTTCAAGACGGCATCCAAAGACTTGGTCGAACTTTGGAAAAGGCTCTAACACCAAGAAGTGGTGGACTACTTCGCCAACGCGAATATCGGGTGACGGTTTATTTTTAAAAGGGCGCCCTGGTGGGGAGACTTCCACGAGCGACTCTTCCGATTCGTGACAGTTGGACTCAGGAAAGTTATTGGGGTGAATTGTATAAACTCAGAATAAATATACATTAATTTGTGCAAGATCAAAACGGCAGACAGTTCCCAGCCCCTTATCTATGTCTATATTAAGATGGAGGAGGGCGAGTCGCTCATTTCGGCAAGCTTTCTTATTGGGCGAAGGCTGAGGACGCTGCCGGTGGCGAAGAAAAATTACTTCGCTTCGTCACCCAAGGTGCTACGACAGCTGTGGATAAGTAGAAAAGCGTTCTTTAATACATTTTGGGAGACGTGGCGGTCTAGGTCTTTGAGAGAGCTCCAGTCCTCCTATGAAACGAAGCGACGAACATCAACTCTACTTGAAGATGAACAACGTCTCCTGCTTGAGCCGTTAATGTTTTCTGTGGATTCCACACAAAAAACTTCCTCTGTCGTGCTCATCTTCCACACTGTTGAAACTGGGCAAGATTGAGGAAGTTTTTGGTGATTGGTACGAAAAGATTCGTTCATGTGTGGTGCGTTTCGGCATTGCACTTCTACTGAAACGACCAGCACAGTTGTTCTATTCCATACAAACTTGGGAATTCATTCGTTACAAGTAACAGATTGCTTGCAACCGTTGCACCGTTTCTTTTTCAAGTAATTTTGTAATTGCCACGTTACGTTTTTGCTGCAGTAATTTGTAACGTAATTTCGTTAAGAATATTGGTAACGGATTACCTTAATTACTTGGCACTTTTTAAAATACTCAACATGATACAAAAACTGGAGCAATATGAGTGTGCGACCACCTTGTCGACAAAAGCTCAAAAAAGAGCGCTTGCGCCGATGCATTTTTCAGTGCTGTATGCAACTCTACTCCGTTCATGCATAAGCTGACATAGCGTCAAAGCTACAGGGACAAAATTGCAGTTTTGAGACGTTACACTCACGCTTGAAAGGCCCGTTTCAAAAGGGAGCTTTCGTATATCAGTTCCTTACCTTCCAACATCCTAGCGGAGTTGGACGCAGCTGCTGAGTTTGCCCACCGCCAGATTTGCCTGCAGAATTGCAGTGATCATTTCCGGTCGCCGTAAGCTAGCGAGACGGTGGGTGTGGTTGCAGATTTTGCTGCCTTGTCAGCTTAAAGCTGAACGGAGTGAACCGAATTTTGTTTTCCTTAAATACAATATTTTAGTTTTGCAAGGTTTTGCCATAATGCGGGCGTATGAGAAAGGTAAAGTAGTGCTGCAGAATATTTTAAAACATCAAAATTGTTTCTAATGTTTTCTTGGTAAGTGTATAGAGAAAGTAACATGAAAGTAATTCGAAACGTAACGAGTAAAGTAATCCGTTACTTTTCAACGAAAGTAATTAGTAAAGATAATTCATTACACTTGAGCATACCTCGGCATTCTCACTCATGAGTGCGATCACTCACGATCACTCACGCTCACCGTCAGATTTGAGGTGATCGTGAGTGAGGCCGCGAGTCTCGAAAAATTGTGAGTGTGAGTGTGAGTCTGATCGTGAGTTATGTGAACTCATGAGTTTGAGTCTGAGTGTGAGTCCTGAGAACTGATGAGCGTGAGTCGGATTGTGAGTGTGATCGCGAGTTCTGAGAACTCATGAGTGTGAGTGCGAGTGTGAGCCCTGCGAACTGATGAGCGTGAGTTTGATCGTGTGATTGTGACTTCTGAAAACTCTTGAGTGTGAGTGTGAGCTTGAGCGCTAAGTGAAGTACTCATGAGTGTGAGTTTTGAGGTCTCTTGAGTGTGATTGTGAGTTTCGAGGCTCATGAGCATGAGCCTGAATCAAGACGTGAGTCTTAGGGTGGATATGAGTCCGGTGATCGCATTAGTCTGCGTGATGACGTGAGTCTGAGGACCATGCCCATGATGAGTCGCGGTGAGCTCTGATAATATCTTAGCTGGGTTGATCACGTGAGCTCCCGGGCCGTCTTAGTGGGCGAGGAGACTCTCGCTTCGCAACTACTGCGTGGGGTTCAGGCCTTCAGGGTTGGTTTGGGTGTCCCTCGCCTGCTCCTTCGCCATGTAAACGCGCCGATTCCTGTGGAGGGCGGAGGAAGGGGAGGGGGGGGGGAGGGGGGGTGCTTGTTCTTGAAGGCTCCCCCTTGCCAGCGCCCTCCACAATGTCTCAACCAGCTGTGGAGGGCAGAGGGTTGGGGGGGGGGGGGGGGAGGGGTGTTCGCTTTTGTTTCTCCTCGGCGTTCGCTCTTCGCTTCACGGCAGACGGCAGGACGACAACGGACTGATGGCGCCTCGAGGCGGTGCGGTAACGTCGGAGTTGGGGAAGCACTCCTCTCTCTGTGGCATAGAAAGGCTCGTGTGGATTTCGGCTCCTGTTGCCAAGTTGGTGCCAGTGGGCACAGCATTTTATGATTGCGTCAACTATAACGTTCGCACGGCTGCGATAAAATTAAGTGACTCGCATGATCCTCATCAGCACCCGCAATTTTATCTTTCTGCGCACCTCACCGTACCTTTCGCAAATGAGTCATCACTCAGGAAGTCTAACAAAGGCGGTGTCGTGATCGATCGATGCTTCGAGTGAGGTCTTTCACATTGTGCGATATCATGCTTTTAAGTGTCGTTTGGGGAAAGATGGCGTAAGTTCATGATAGCCAGCCGGCAATGGCCAGGCGGCGCAAAGAGAGTGCTGCATTCAGCGCCACAAGCGGAGGGGTGGCCAGTCTGCCCGTCGGGCCGTGGCGAGCGGCGGCGACCCCGATTTCAGCAGTCCCCGTATGCACGTGCGCGCCATGCCCCTGGTTCTTTTACGCGGTTTTTTATTACCATCGCGAGCCGTGATAGGTCGAAGTGTTTAGAGCATAACCTAGAGTTGTCATTTGGACACCAGTTTGAATTGTCTTCACCATTTGCGGGATCGCTCTATAATAATCGCCGCCCGATCGGTCTGTGATTCGCTCGTCTCCCAGGAAGTGACACAACACAACGAGAAGGCAGCGAATGGGTTTACTGTACTTCCCGGTTGCCCGTCTTCGAGAGCCGGCAGTCCGGACCCGTGACCCTAGTTGTCACCTGTCGTTCATAGTTCGCAGTCGCAGTCCGTGTCCACGCCTGCGGATCGTCCTACCCACGCGCTGCGTGGGCTAGCTGTTCCGGGCTATCACAGCCAGAGTTTCGCTGCGGATCCACTCCTGGATTGTTATAATCCTAGGCCGATAAGGCCAGGGCTCGCCGTTTTCGCCGGTTCTGATCCGAACCTCGCTGGTTGAATGCTTCGCGGATCGACATGGGCCGGACCAGCCAGAACGGCTCTATCGTTCCTGCCCGGCCCCAGCAATACCACCTAGAAGACAAGGCCTGCGCATGACGTTTGGTTAGTAGATCCCCGACCCGCCCCAAGCGGCAAACAAACCGAAGCTTGACGAGAGTAGGGGCCCCGCGGAGCGCGGGCGAATAGTGATCCCAGCGTCCCTGGCGAGTTCGGAGCCTCCGCTAGCAGACGAATTCTCCGCAACGCATTGGTTTTGCCCATTTCCGTGCGAGGTGACCAATGAAAAAAAATTGTCACGGGTATTCGTTGCTTTGAATGTTAAAAAATAGGTGCCTCCTCATAAGTGAAGGACATTTTCTTCGCGTGGGAAAGATGTTAGAGTTTTCAGGTTGCAATTTTGGGACTCTCCTAAAGAAAACACTCTGTTACAACTTATGTAAGCGAGACAAAACACGAATATACCTTCACACTGTCTTTTGAAAAATGGGCAATGTACAAACATTTTAGAACGTAGCTACGTTTCAACTTTACTGTTCTTATCAATCAATTTGTTTTGTTGTTGCAGTTCCCATTTCTCATGAATGTCTTGCTTATTACTGTTTTGTCGAATAAACGAATAGGATGAAGAAGCAAAAGGCAATTTCGAACCACGTACGTTAATGCGATGTCAGTATGCTCTGGAAGAATTCGATTGTGCACATGCAAATCTGACGCTATTACTGAAACTGAAACTAATAAAGGCGAAGGCAAGCAAAGCAGACTATTTGCACGTCCAAAAGAAAAACACAAGGAGAGCGCCCGGACGACTAACGTCTTCGTCGCCTTCTACCATAAAAGCCGGCACCCTTTAAAGTTTAGACCGTCAGCAACTCTTTCCATTTGTCCAAGTCTACTTTCCAAATACTTTCTTTTTATTTTTGAGGGGACGCTACGACGTCGCGTTCTTTCTTCCTCCTGCTTTTATGTTGTTGTTTTTTATGTTTATTTTTTCTTTTTGTTTACTTGACTTTCGAACCATAGCGTATTTTGTTTTGCCTTGTTTGGATTAGTTTTTGCTCTGTTTCCTTCAGTTCGGCGTTTACCACCGCCGGTCCGTCTGCTACGCTGTGCCCGGACATTTTGAGGGCCGTCTGCAACTTTGTTGTTGTTTTCTTCCACTGTCGTCCGCGAAAAACCTCCTATTCTCGCCTTCGATTGAGTTTCTAATTCGAAATTTTCATATGTGCTTTTTGGTATTTATCAAATATATTAAAATGTGCAAGCTCCTTATACATTTATATTCGAATTTTATTTGTATACGCCGGAACGTCTGCTATGGGTCATCGTTTGTTGATCAACGGGCCGCCTTCGGGCACACACCAGCGCATACTTGGAGATGGCAGGCGTGTCATGTGCTGCCTACCACTGCAAAAACAAGTTTTTGCGATGTGTTAGAAAGTCCTTCTTCCGCTTCCCGAAGACCGAACAAACGTGAGTAATTAAGTTGCTGCAACATTAAAATTAAGCTAAAACAAACAACAAAAAGATAGGAGAAGCTTCTTTTTTATGCTGCTGCTTTCCATTTTTTTTCCTCTATGTGCCGCAATGATCGTCGTCGTGGAAGGAGTTTTTGGCTGGGTGATTTGTATCTTTCTATCTTCTGCTAAAGTTTTGTTTTATTCGTCGTTGTTCGCTACCTGTTCCCCATTTCTCTTAATTTTCGTCTGAGAAGGAGAGCCCATCTTTCCTGCAAAGTTCGGAAAATGTTTGCACGGTCATTTTCTCGTTACTTTTTTGTTTTTGTTGTGCGGCAGCGGCTGGTTCGCTTGCTCTGGTAATCTTAACATGTTGTTTTCGCACGTTTTAATGATCACCTATTTAGGTAAGAAACTGTGACAACGCAGTCTGCAACGGATCAACAGATAACCTCTTACGACGTAGTTCGAGCAGCTGGGGGGCTATGTTGCGCTTTTTGGACTCCCAGGAGACTTGGAAGAAGGAAGTGACGTCAACGACTAGAGCAAACGCAGATTGGATGTTGACAGAAGAAAACAAAATCAACGTCCAATCTGCATTTGCTGCGTTGTTGATGTCACTTCCTTCTCCCTAGTCTCCTGGGAGTCCAAAAAGCGCAACATAGCTCCCCTGAACGCCTTTCTTCCGCTTCCCAGATGCGCTCCAAACTCGTGTGATCCCCTGAGTGGCGTTTGAGAGCGCTAAATAGACTGCTCTATCTTTGTTTATGCGTGTGTTGTTATTTGATTGTCGTTGCAGTTGCGATCAGTGGATTCTGCTTCGCAAGCGAACTGACCATAATGAATTGTTTCAGCTGTTGGGCTGACGAAACGGGGCTCGCAAAGCGTCTGCTTACGTAGACTCCGTGTCCTTTATCGGCGTTCGCCGCCGCTCCCGTGGGTTTTCGGAGGAATTACGCCGCATTTACTGGCGGACACAGCTGCTTGCGCGACTGCTTAGCGCGAGCTAATAACGAGCTACCACATGCAGTCCATTTGCAACGTGCATGCGACACCATCAAGATTGCCGATCTTAACAGTAAGCTCGTTCTGAGCACGACCACTGCAGCAGGCGATGCAGCAGGCGATAGAGCAGACGATGTAGCAGACGATGGAGCTCATCCGGGCTACCTAGGGGGCGCTGAGGGGATTTACTAGTGATGACGTTTAGAGGAGGAAACGCGTAGGCCTTGTGTTCTAGGTGGTATTGGCCCCAGCCTCGTGCAGCACGCTCTTCCTCTTTCCTCGCCGGCTGGCCCCCGCTCGCGCCTCGCTCGACCGTCCTCTTCTTGTCCCGACGCCCCCACGACACTAGAATAAAATGTGGGTAATTAGAACCAAACTCTGCATGCTAGAGAACAGTGCACAAGCCTGGTGTAAAAAGGCGACAGGCAAAACAAGTGTGCGTGTGAAAAGGATATTTACATATTTAGGAGACACCAGCTGAACAAACCAAGCATACAAATGTAAGGAGGACGAGAGAGACGCATTCAACCGCTGGACTACCAACTGCATTTAATGAAACACTTCATCTTCATCGACAGGCTAGGATCAATCAAACCTAGCTTGCTGCACTTCTTCCTTTTTTTTTCCCTCATCTTTAAACTTAGGGCATCCTACTCGTCTGTCTACTTGTGGGCGATACTTCCACCTCGCAAGAACGTCCTCTCTTCTCTGGTTAAGGTCACAGATGGTGAACTAACACACATGTCCCCTTTTTCTTCTATGTTTAAAGCTTCTAAAACCTCCCGTGCAAACCGGTTTCGATGGTGCGCCATGATGGTAACTTTGTCTAATTTTGCCTTGCACTTGCAGTCACGGCAATGTAGGGCTAAGTGACCTGCTGCCGTCAAATTCTTCAAACTATTGGCATGTTCCCGAGTCCTATACACCGCCCGGTCTGTCCGATGTAACAGCGACCGCATGTCAGGGGTATGTGGTATATAACCTCCTTGTCGCACTGGGCATAAGCGGTCCTGTGATTGGTGCCACACCCCTTGCTGTTGCTGGTTTGCCCCTGATTGACCTTGCGGCACAACGAATAGGCCTTATTGGGCGCCGAACACAGCACTTGCACCTCGTGCCGATTTGCCATCTTTTTTAACCTATGTGTAATCCCATGAATATATGGGACAACCACAAACGGCCTTCTTGTCTTCGTTTGCTGTGTGGAAGGGTCGTTGCGTCCGCATGTTGTCTTGATGGTGCGGCAAATTCTTTCGCAGACGGAGGCAATTACATGTCGTGGGTAGCCCGCGTCCTCGAGTCTGGATATTTGCAATTCGAAGCTTCGGGAGATCTGATGCTCACATGATTTCTTCAGGCTAGAAGACAGGGCTGTGACAGCTACTGCCTGCTTAACAGTTTTTGAATGCTGTGACGAGAAGGGGAGAAACCCTTTGCCTGAACGGGCTTGATATCTCCAGCAAATATGATCAGCTCTGAACTCCAAAACCAAATCAAGAAACTTGATGGACTTCTTGACTGTAAGCTCATGCGTGAAAGTGAGCCCCATGCATGACTGCTGAAAACTCCTCAGGATGTTGTTGAGGCACCCGTCGTTATGATCGTCAACTTCTGTAGTGCATAAAATAAGGAAATCATCTACATACCTAAATATCACCGCGATTCTGGAATCTTTAATGCTTTCTTGGATGGCACGCCCGCACGCTCCGAGAAAAACTTCACACAGATGTGGGGCCACTTGGGATCCTATGCACACGCCGCTTCTCTGCACGTAGTGGCGATCTTGGTACGCCACCACCGTGGCTGATAGGTAATAGTGGCGATCTTGGTACGCCACGGTGGTGGCGTACCAAGATCGCCACTACGTGCAGAGAAGCGGCGTGTGCATAGGATCCCAAGTGGCCCCACATCTGTGTGAAGTTTTTCTCGGAGCGTGCGGGCGTGCCATCCAAGAAAGCATTAAAGATTCCAGAATCGCGGCGATATTTAGGTATGTAGATGATTTCCTTATTTCATGCACTACAGAAGTTGACAATCATAACGACGGGTGCCTCAACAACATCCTGAGGAGTTTTCAGCAGTCATGCATGGGGCTCACTTTCACGCATGAGCTTACAGTCAAGAAGTCCATCAAGTTTCTTGATTTGGTTTTGGAGTTCAGAGCTGATCATGTTTGCTGGAGATATCAAGCCCGTTCAGGCAAAGGGTTTCTCCCCTTCTCGTCACAGCATTCAAAAACTGTTAAGCAGGCAGTAGCTGTCACAGCCCTGTCTTCTAGCCTGAAGAAATCATGTGAGCATCAGATCTCCCGAAGCTTCGAGTTGCAAATATCCAGACTCGAGGACGCGGGCTACCCACGACATGTAATTGCCTCCGTGTGCGAAAGAATTTGCTGCACCATCAAGACAACATGCGGACGCAACGACCCTTCCATTCAGCAAACGAAGACGAGAAGGCCGTTTGTGGTTGTCCCATATATTCATGGGATTACACATAGGTTAAAAAAGATGGCAAATCGGCACGAGGTACAAGTGCTGTGTTCGGCGCCCAATAAGGCCTATTCGTTGTGCCGCAAGGTCAATCAGGGGCAAACCAGCAACAGCAAGGGGTGTGGCACCAATCACAGGACCGCTTATGCCCAGTGCGACAAGGAGGTTATATACCACATACCCCTGACATGCGGTCGCTGTTACATCGGACAGACCGGGCGGTGTATAGGACTCGGGAACATGCCAATAGTTTGAAGAATTTGACGGCAGCAGGTCACTTAGCCCTACATTGCCGTGACTGCAAGTGCAAGGCAAAATTAGACAAAGTTACCATCATGGCGCACCATCGAAACCGGTTTGCACGGGAGGTTTTAGAAGCTTTAAACATAGAAGAAAAAGGGGACATGTGTGTTAGTTCACCATCTGTGACCTTAACCAGAGAAGAGAGGACGTTCTTGCGAGGTGGAAGTATCGCCCACAAGTAGACAGACGAGTAGGATGCCCTAAGTTTAAAGATGAGGGAAGAAAAAGGAAGAAGTGCAGCAAGCTAGGTTTGATTGATCCTAGCCTGTCGATGAAGATGAAGTGTTTCATTAAATGCAGTTGGTAGTCCAGCGGTTGAATGCGTCTCTCTCGTCCTCCTTACATTTGTATGCTTGGTTTGTTCAGCTGGTGTCTCCTAAATATGTTTAACCAACGTGCTCAACTCTATCCCGTGGATATTTACACTTCGCATGAGCTTTTTCTAAAGAAAAACTTTTGCATCCTGTTTTCTGCACGCCGTCACATTTGTTACCAGACTCAGCATTAAATATGGTAGCCGAAACAAAAAATATTTGCTCTACGAAAATCCACTTTTTGAAAACTCGCAGGTTTAAAAGGTTTTGGTTGCGACCGCGCGTGCCGAACGGCGCGCGCGGTCGCAACCAAATGGACGCTTAAGGCCCGTTCACACTCTTGCGACCTCTTAAACCTGGGTTCCTTGAAACTTCTTAAACCAGAGGACACACTGGCGCCATCTATTGGGTAGCAGTGTAAACTCGGCGGTTCGGCATATTTTTTTTATTTCTCTCGCGCATCATCCTTTCTTTCTTGGCTCGAAAAACTTTTGTCAATGTTATAAACGAGCCTTTCTATGGGTATTACGCACATTTGACTTCGGAAATCCCGCAAAACCTTCGCTCTTGTGAAATGCAGTTCCAGGGTCACCGCATAGATGGCGCCACAATGCCAGTGTGTCCTCTGGTTTAAGAAGTTTTAAGGAACCCAGGTTTAAGAGGTCGCAAGAGTGTGAACGGGCCTTTACAACTATACGAGTGCCGGAACAGGTCGACGGGCATCTCGCTTGAAGACCTGATCGCCTGATTCTCGACGTCAAAGCGAAGCAACAATCGGCCCGATTTTTCCTACTGTATTTCTCCATATGGCTGTCTCAGAGACTCGTAAAACAACTTGTATAAATATGTTATTTTGCAAAAGGAGTTTGTCAGACCACTTTCGAAGCCTGCACATCTATTTTCGTCCACTTGAACAGTTAAAGTAAAATTCACTTACTTGATGCATCGCACTGCAGTAATCCACTTTGTCGCCGTGTCGCTTCCCAAGATCTTGAAGGGAAGCGGTAAAGTTTGACGCTTGAGTCACCTTCGCGACTGTGACAGTCTTTCACGCAGCAGTAGCAACGTTTATTTTGGGGGGAAACTCTAGGATTAGGCGAGATGTCACAAGAACCCGGTAAGGTCATGGAGACGTGAAGGTGAGACTTACTTTTATGAAAAACAGTTCCAAAAATGCTCACGCCGATCCGAAATGCCACGTTCACACGTGGTTTCTAAATGCGCCCGCCCGCAGTCCTCGCGACCCGGGACGCCCTGGCTTACCCAATTTGTTTCATATTGCAGTCGCTAGATGGCGCAACGTGTAGTGCCAAACAGGGGCCTTATGCCAAACTGCATTGCTGGTTGCCTATGGGCACACCAATAAGCCCGTTTAAGTATGACTTAGCAAACTGTGGAAGCTACGACTCAGTGGGCCAATTAGAGCGTCGTATAGAGACAGGTGACATCTAGAATGGACGCCTGTGAGACGCTCTCACGTGCCTCACTTCCTATGAATTTACTGGCTCATCGGGATTCGTAGAATTCGCCGTGTGCCGTGTGCCTTCTTATACTGAAAAGTAGATGACGGCGGCGCGCGGTGGCCGCAAAGTCGCGGTGCCTGCCCCACGGCCACGGCCGGGTTGCCAGCGCGCCGGCTGGACGCAACTGCGAGGCGCCAATTGCCCGGGCTTCTCGGGCTTCGTGCATGACGCTGTGCTCCCCTTGGCCGTTGTTTACTCATGTCTCGTTTTTACGTTATTATGGTTGAATGCATAGGTACTCAGAGTGAGGCAAGAATTTCTTGTAAAACAAAAATAATATATCTGATAACCAACTTTTTACAATTCAATTCTGAAACACCTCTTATCGCTGGAAGGCTTATGACACATATCGCGATGATTCAAGCCCGGCATGAAATTTTACAATGATGTAGCAGAGGGCAAGATTGATCAGCGGGTCGTTTAAGTGCGCTACTGCGTTAAATGAACACTTGTTAACCGAGCGACAGAGAATCTGTCTCGAACCGATGGTTACAGAAACGCTGCGGGTTTGATAATTATGAAACATAAATTATAATATTTCTTGTGAATGTGCAACTAAATGACTAGAGAAACCGTTTGTCATAAAATCCGCGAGTTATGGAAAAAAAAAATACCACTCAACTTCAACTTCTCGACTGTGCTGCTAATTTCTGGGAACTAAATGCGCGAAATAATGCTAAATATTGTATTTTAAAACACTACCAAGTTCGATTTTGATAAGGACGGACATTGTGCCCGGGAAGACACCTTCGATATCTTATTTTACAATAGACCGATCTCACCAAGCGTTCGGCGCATGCGTAACGCCGCCATAGCTTTAGTTCACTGGAGGCAACGGCAGTGCGCGAGAGGGTTCGTGCCTTCTCGTGCTCTACAGGCGCAGAGCTCCAGCGAGGTTGTCGCGCATGCAGAAAGACTAAAGTTCCCTCGATGCATTGCGGCAGCGGTGGCGTAGTCAAACTGGCTGGTGAGATCGGTCTATTTGAATAGGCTTCAGGCAGTGTTGACAAAGTCATAACCTGTACTGACGCTTGTGTGCCGAACAAACCACTCAATACCCCGCTAGTATTCCTACCCGTGGCGACACCTCGAAAAGGCGGGAAGACCGATTTTCCGTGACGTTCAAGCGTAACATCAAAGTAGGCTCGTAAAGTCCGGTTCACACATCTGCGTTCCGAGCTGCAGGAACGACAGAAACGACACGAACGACATGACACCGGGACAACCGTGACACATGATTGATTGACAAAGCTGCTCATTGCATTACCTGTCACGCTCTGTAATGCGAACATAATCGTCCCGGTGTCATGTCGTTCGTGTTGTTTCTGTCGTTTCTGTCGCTCGGAACGCAGATGTGTGAACCGGGCTTGAGGTAATAGACCGACCTCACCGCCAGTTTCGCAACGCCCCCTCTGGCGCAATGCATTGCGGGAACTGTGGTCTTTCCGCATGAGGGTAAACGCCACTGTAGGCTTGCGGGTGTCGATCACGAGCCGTCTTGTGCACTAC
Organism: Ixodes persulcatus; assembly: GCA_013358835.2. Classification (NCBI taxonomy): domain Eukaryota; kingdom Metazoa; phylum Arthropoda; class Arachnida; order Ixodida; family Ixodidae; genus Ixodes; species Ixodes persulcatus. Next base: position 981,183 of record JABSTQ010011536.1, read on the forward strand.
CGTTGCCTCGTGTGAAGTACAACTATGGCTGCGTCACGCACGCTCCAGACGGTTGGTGAGATCGGTCTATAGGAGTATTCACTGGGCGCCATGTTTGTGGGTGATGTCTAGAGCGCATGCTCTGAACGAGCCCACATTAATAGGCTGCTAAGACCGGCAATCTTGAGGGTGCGGAATGCACGTTACAAAAGAACTGTGGAAGCTCGCCATCAGCACGCACTCAGCAGTCGTGCACACAGCTATGGCCGCCAGTGAATACTTCCTATTGGTCAAAGCGAACGGCGAGCTCTCGTTTTCTTTCTTTGTTCGGGGGTATTTACAGATATTGCGTTTTCCTGGTTGATAACAATAAACTATTGATATGTTGGGCCTGAAATATTCACTACAGTACACACGGATGAGCACTGTTAAATACTGCATCGAGTTTGTCTTGTAACGAAACTGGTTTATTCAGGTTGCCAGACTGCTCTTTACAGCTGGCTGAAACTGGACATTAACATCAGATCTGATACATCTTCCTTTCTAACAAAAAACAAAGTTGAAACACCACAACTTAACTAACATGCTTGGTTGAAGTGTTCATCACAAGTAAGCTTCACTTTTTAAACAAGGAACAAACTTGAAACACTACAACTTGACTAACATGCCTGGTTGAAGTGTTCATCATAAGTCAGCTTCACTTTCCTCTTCCTTGGTCTTGATGACACTCTGGTGGGAGGTTGCACAGGCACCGGCACTGGATAGTCTGTAGGACCATCCACTATTTCACTTTCATGGTCACGAGTTTCCTGGCACTGCACATTGTCCTCGTTGGGCACTTGTGGAACGTCCATATCCTCAGAGTCGGAGATGGGTTCAAATGCTTCCTTGCTCACAAGTAAATGCTGTCTGTTCCGTCTGTACACAGCACCATTCTCAGCTTGAACCACATAGGATCTTGGCGCCACTTGCTCTTTGACTTGTGCTTTGACTCTCCACTTTCCGTCATCCCTCAGACGCACCGTCTGTCCAGTGCCCAGTGGCTCCAAATGCCTGCCAGCACTGACATTGTGTTTATGTTTTTCCACTTTCCGTCCTTGTGCTGATGAGAAGTCTGGAAGTCGAGACCTCAATCGTCGCCCCATGGATAACTCGCAAGGTGACCGTCCATTCTCGAGTGGTGTGCACCTGTAGTTTAGCAACCCTAGCCAAAAATCTTCTTTGGCATACTGAGTTTTCTTTAGAATCCTTTTCACAACTTGGACCCCTTTTTCTGCGAGTCCATTTGCTCTTGGAAATCTTGGGCTCGAGGTGATATGTTTGAACTCGTATTTTCTTGCAAATGCTGCAAATTCTCTGCTTGCAAATTGTGGACCATTGTCGGTGCAGACTTCTTTGGGGATTCCATGTCTGGCGAAAACACTTGCCATATGGTCGATCACTGCAGCAGCACTAGTCTCTGTGAGCTGCACCACTTCAGGGTAATTGGAGTAGGCATCATATACCACAAGGTAAGACGATCCTGCATGTTGGCACAGATCAGCTCCAACCCTCTCCCACGCTTTACTGGGTACTTCTCTCATGATGAGTGGTTCAGCAGGTTGCTGGTATGCAAATGTTCGACAAACTGCACACTTTGATAAGTATGACTCAATGTCAGCATTCATTCTTGGCCAGAATACTAAAGCTCTAGCACGAGCTTTGCATTTGCTCATGCCTAAGTGTCCTTCATGCAGTCTTGCCAGTATGTCTGCACGGCAAGCTTTTGGAACTACTACTCTTGAGCCCTTTAACAGGACACCGTTAACCAGAGTCAACTCTGAAGTGTATCCCTTGAGGTCTCCCTGTTGTACTTGACCCTGCTGGATCCGTGCAATAACTTCTTGTAGTTCGTCATCACTCTCTGTGGCCTCTTGCAGTTTCTGAAGTGTCGCTTGACTCAGTGTTGTGGACACTATGCTGACAGCATGTACTTCAACATCATCTAGTTCTACTTCTTCCTTTTTGGCCTCTTTCACTGGTGCTCGAGACAATGTGTCGGCTAGCACCAAGTTCTTTCCAGGCAGATAGCACAGGTCAAACTCGTACTTCATCAGACGTATAAAAAATCTCTGCAGACGAGGTGGCATGTCTCCAATGCTTTTCTTTGCTATGGAGATCAACGGTCGATGGTCGGTTTCCAGTGTGAACTTGCGACCATAAATGAAGTCATGGAACTTCTCACAGGCAAACGTGATGGCGAGCGTCTCTTTTTCAATTTGTGCATATCGCACTTCACAGTCGGTCATCACTCGTGATGCATATGCTACTGGACGCCACTCTGTATCATTGAGCTGTAAAAGTGCTGCTCCCAGTTCATACTGTGATGCATCAGCTGTCACTTTTGTCTTCTTTTCAGGGTCAAAAAATGCTAACACTGGCTTGTTAGTCAGTGTTCTCTTCCGTCTATCCCATTCTGCTTCGTGAGCCTCAGTCCACTCAAATATCACATCATCCTTGATGAGGCTTCTGAGAAGATTTGTTCTTTGCGACAAGTGCGGCAAATACTTGCCTACATAGTTGATGACTCCCAACATCCGCTGTACCTCCTTCTTGCTTTGAGGAGTAGACATCTGAAGCACTGACGCAACTAGTGATGGATCTGGCTCCACTCCATTTTTAGTGATCCGGTCACCCAGGTAGCTGATCTCTTGGACCGCAAATTGACACTTTTCCTTGTTGAAGGTCATTCCAGCTCTTTGGGCTGCTTTGAGTGCTTCCCATAGCCTCTTGTCGTGATCCTCCTTGGATCGACCCCATACGAGTACATCGTCAACGTACACTCTTACTCCTTCAAGTCCATCAAAAACTTCAGTCATGATCTGTTGGAAAACTTCTGGTGACGATGAGATGCCAAATGGTAGTCTCAGAAATCGGTAGCGTCCAAATGGCGTACCAAACGTACACACTCCAGAGGCTTTCTCATCTAGTGGTATTTGGTGATACCCACTATTGGCATCCAGCCTTGAGAAGAATTTGGCGTTTGCCAGTTCAGCTTCGATGTCTTCACGGCGTGGCATTTGGTAGTGCTGCCGTTTGATGGATTCATTCACTTGCCTTGGATCCATGCAGATTCTCAGAGCACCTCCTTTCTTCTTGACTATCACAATTGGGCTTACCCAATCAGTAGGTTCACTGACACGGGTGATGACTCCAGCCTCTTCCATTCTCTGGAGTTCTTTCTTGAGTGGTTCTTTCAGAGCTTGTGGCACTCTTCTCGTCGGCTGTACCACTGGCTCCGCTCCTTCTTTAAGGACAATCTTACATTCCCGTCCAACGCATCCCAGTCCTTTAAACAACTTAGGAAACTTCTGTTCCACTTCTTGGGCCATAGTTTCTTTCACCGTATGCACTCGCTGGACCAGCCCCAGGAGTTCACTAGCTGCTAAGCCCATTATGGCCTGGCGTCCTTTTTTCACGATGAAGAACTCAATGTTTGCACTCTTTCCTTTGAGTTTCACTTCCAGCAGTGCTTTCCCTTGGTGTGCAATCACACCATCGTTGTAGCTTTTTAGGACGGAAATGCTTGGCTTCAGGCTTGCCGTCTTGTGTAGCTTCTGGAACAGTGAACTTGGCAAAAGATTTGCCTGGGACCCTGTGTCAACTTTTAGTTCCACTTCCTTGTTGGCTACTAGGGCCTGGACCAGCCACTCGTCACCTTTATTAGTCTTGCATGTGCTGACTTGAAGAACGGCGAAGTCGCTGTCGTCCTGTTCTTTTACTTCATCTACCAAAGACTTTGTTTTGCAACACACGGCGAAATGGTTCATTCTGTGGCACTTGTTGCACTTTGTGTTGTATGCCGGACACTTCCGTGGGTCGTGCTTCCGGTCGCATTTGGGACAATTTTTTCCCGTCGGTTGGACTTTCCGCTCATGCATGTCCGCTCTCTTCTTTTTGTCTACTGTGTCGACACGTCGGGGACCGTCGAGAGTTTCATTTTGTGCCTGAAGAACCTCATAGGCCTTTCCGAGCTGTATGGCCTTTTCCAACGTCAGATCTTCTTCGCGCAACAAACGCTCTCTCAGTTTTTTGTCTGTTACCCCACATACGATTTGATCTCGTACCATGGAGTCCGACAAAGTCGAAAAGTTGCACGATTTCACTTTTAGTTGTAGATCTCGCACGAACTGTTCAAACGGCTCACCACTTTCTTGTTTTCGTGAACGAAACACGTACCGTTCGTAGGTTTCATTTCTCCGGGGCATGCAGTACTCTTCAAACTTCTTCAGTACTGTCTGGTAGTCCTGTTTTTCTTCCGGTGCGAAGGTAAAGGTGTTGTAGACTTCTTCGATGGCATCGGGTCCCGCCACATGAAGCAAAATGGCTGCCCTTTGTTCATCAGTTCGCTTGGTGGTCTCCGTCGCCCGTAGGTACAGTTCCTCACGTTGTTTGAACCGTTGCCAGTTCTCCGCTACGTTCCCTGTCAAGTTCAGGCCCTCGGGAGGTTTGAACACGTCCATGGTTCGGCTTTCTTCTTAGTTCACCGCCCTTTTTTGCGGGACTAGCCACTTCTGACACCATGCATCGGGTTTGTCTTGTAACGAAACTGGTTTATTCAGGTTGCCAGACTGCTTTTTACAGCTGGCTGAAACTGGACATTAACATCAGATCTGATACAAATACTATAGACCTTTCCAATGTTTACAAAATCACAGTCCAGCGTGCGATCTTCACAGCCCAGCACGTGCATGTTCGTCGCTTCGTAAAGCGAGGAAAGCACGCGCCATACGCACGAACGCTCAAAATGGCACCGGCCACACGCTCTTTTTTGGAAAGGTCTATATAAATAAGATTACGCTTCCAGCGAGAGCTCGCGCACGTAGAATCGGTCAGCTGCCCTATGGCAAAGAAGACGACGTAGACGATAGATCTCCGCCAGCTCCGACTCTAGAAGCTACAACAATGAAAATACCTCGTTCATCGACTCTTAAAGACTACCGAAACCGACAGATTAACTTCTACGTCGCTACCTATTTCGGAACACTTGCGAGACGAGAATGCAAAACGTCAGTTTAGGTGTTTCGCGTGCATTACTGGGCCCAAAATAAGCCTTACATGATTCTACAAGAAATGAGCGGTATACTAAGCCACCACTGCGTCGAGAAACACCCCTTTTAGAAAACGTTTGGAACGATTCAGCATCTCTCGAGCTTCGAGTGTGCACGCGGCCCCGAGCGCCCAGCCTCAGCTTCATAGGTCACGCTCCTTACGTAAACAAATATCCGCTAGACAGGCCGAGCACGCGCCCAAACGTCCAAACGTATCCATAAGGCTGCCACGCCGCACGCACTACTCCAGCAATGTAAGCGCACAGCGCACTGCATGCGTACAAAGAGTGAGGAGCATTTGCGCTCGCGCCACCCGCGCCCTGTCCGAAGCGGACACCGTAGTGCTCTGCGAACACGCAAAGAACGCATGACGTCAAGAAGCCAACGCCGCGTCGATGAAAGAGAGAGAAAGAGAAATGTCGTCTAAACGTACGAGTAAAACAAAACAAAAAAAGTGTCGACGAAATGTAGTAAGCTCTGTCGAGCATCGAATGTCGAAGAGACGATCTGCGGATGACACATCGATGAAACAAATGTCGAAGAAACGATCTGCCGATGAAACATCGCAGTGTCGATGAAACGATCTGTCTATGAAACCTTGTTCGACGAACTAATTGCCCAATATAAAACTGCGCGCCGAAAATGACGCGGCTTGCCACATGAGACTGGCGCGCCCTACATGATCAAGAGCGCGACAAAGAGCCACATGGGGACGGCCCCAAACCCCTAAACCACTCCAAACCAAACCAAGAAAAGGTCATGCCAAAGTCAAACCAATCCAAACAAAATCAATTCAAGGGCGGCTGCATGTATCAAGATAATAAATGCTGACAGTATTTATAAAGGCCGAGATGACTGAAAAACAATGCCGGCCGATGATTCCTTAAGTCGCAGCCTACCCCGGCAAGCCCGGTCGATCAACAAAAGCAGAAGCAACTCGAGTGAGAAGGAAAACTCGGCCTCCGCGGCCTCTGCTCATAGAATAGCATACGACTGACGGACACCACTGCCAACAGGGAATATGATGAGATTTCAAACCGTCGTCACGTGAAACCACCCTACCTAATATTACCGCCCTCCCAAAAGAAAAACAAACAAAAAATAATTGGTCGATGCATATGTTTACGATATATACATGCTGCATAAACTTACGTAGAAGTACGTGTGGGTGGCACAAAAAGAGAAACGGGGGTGATATATGTAGAAATTGTTTATTTGTGCACAAATGAGCGAGGTATGCACAGCGAGGCTATGCTCTAATCACTGCGACGTTGTCTGTGTAACCTGTCAGAAGGCGCGTTTGTGTTTTTCCGCCGCCCTTCTCAGCAGGCGAAAGTTCAACGCACCCACTTTTGTCAGCTAGCATTTAGTTTCTTTCGTATTTAATCCAGGTTAACAAAATTTGGTAGAAATGTGCGGAGCATAAACATTAACATAGTACATTTCTTTCGAATTGGATAAGTGTCTCAGAAGTTCACTGTTTTGGGGTAGTTTCCCCGCCGCACGACTCACGCGAAGACAGACCAACGGCTTGCGAGAAACAAAAGAAAAACACAAAGAAAGCCACCGGTAACCGTGATGACCTGTGAGTGTGATGAGCGTGAAGACCTGTGTGAGTGTGAGGACCGTGAGGACCTGTGGGAGTGTGAGGACCGTGGGGACTTGTGAGTGTGAGGACCGTGAGGAGCTGTGAGTGTGAGGACCGTTAGGACCTGTGAGTGTGATGAGCATGATGACCTATGAGTGTGAGGACCGTGAGGAGCTGTGTGTGAGTGCCGTGAGGACTGTGATGACCTGTGAGTGTGATGAGCGTGATGACCTGTGAGTGTGAGAACCGTGAGGATCTGTGAGTGTGATGATCCGTGAGTCTGATGATTCGTGATGACCTATGAGCGTGATGACCGTGATGATCTCTGAGCGTGACGACCGTGATGATGACGGCGAGTGAGTTTTGGTTTTGTGTTGAACCGTGAGGATGAGTCCGGGTGATGACCCTATTTTGAATAAATCGTGATCGTGAGGGGGCGTGAGTTCTAATTGAGGAAAAAATGGTGATCGTGAGTTTGAGTGAGGACAGCTTAAAATGCCGACCTATGCACTTGAGGCTCAGTAATTTGTAATTCTAATCCATTGCCTTTTTCATATAACGGGCACATGTCTGATCTTATTGAAGTAACTGAACTTTAGAATGGGGCAAATACCCATTTGGTTGTGTGAATGATGCAATTAACGCGAAAGGAACCCTGTTGGTTTGTAGTGAACAGTGGGAAAAAAACGAAAGCTAGAAGACTTTCCAACTTGGCCGGTGAGAGTGGAACTTGCAAAAAAGGAACCGAAGAAAATAGGGTTTTTGCGCGAAACAACGATGCAACTCTACAACCGGTTCGTAAATCTCAGCGGAACCCGCCGGAATTCATGTTAGAGGCATTCATCGCGGTTGTGCAATGTTTTGTGTCCTTTTGAGGCCGTGTGTGCACTGTGGCCCAGGCAGCACGAGGTGTTGGGCCAATATTGGAAGAGCATTGGCAAAAAAGGTCCAATGGTGGTCTACTTTAGCCAATCTTCTCCCAATATTGTCTATGCCATTATATAGAATCTTCAGTGATGGCCCAGCTTCTCCAATGACCAACCAATATTGAAACCACATTAACATAAAATGGGCAATTGTGGCCTGTCAGTTCCATTCGCTTGCGAATATTGGATGAACACTGGTAAAACATGGGCAATGTTGGCGTGACAGTTCCATTGACTTGCGAATATCGGATGAACACTGGCATAAAATGGGCGATGTTGGCCTGTCAGTTTAATTGGCTTGCGAATTTTGGATTAACACTGGTATAAAATGCGCAATGTTGGCCTGTCAGTTCCATTGGCTTGCGAATATTGGTTGAATACTGGCGTAAACCGGACAATTTTGGCCTGTCAGTTCCATTGGCTTGCGAATATTGGGTGAACACTGGTATAAAATGGGAAATCTTGGCCTGAAAGTTCCATTGGCTTGCGAATGTTGGATGAATACTGGCGTAAACCGGACAATGTTGGCCTTTGAGTACCCTTGACTTGCTAACATTGGATGAACACTAGAATAAAATGGTCAACGTTGGCCTGTCCGTGCCGTTGGCATTCCAATATTTGATGGGGACTGGCCTAAAATGGACACTGTTGGCTTGTCTGTAGCATTGGCTAGCCATGTTGGATAAACACGAGCTTATAATGGTTACTGTTGTCCTGTTAGTACCATTGGCTCATCGTCATTTCAAGAACACAGTGGCATATCATGGTCAGTGTGTGTTAGTCTGACAATGCCATTGGCTTAATAGTGGAAGCATGTTGGAATAGGCTGGTTTAGAAGTGTTCGTTTTACATCAACAAGTTGAAATTGCTCGAGCGCTTGTCAATTTTATGTTATTTTGTCAAAGCGCAATTCAGGTGCTTTTCTGCAAAGTAAACAAGACAATAACAACGTACAGAACTTAATGGCGATGTTTTGCTCCTTCAATGTGCATATTAAGGAGTCGCCAGCGATATGGGCTCATCAGGACCGCCAACTGAAAAAAATAAATAAAAACGATGTCCGCGTTATAGAGTCAACATAATAGATTATTATGTTGACTCTATGATCTCGACAGAAAAGCTTCGTACTCTAATTACGGGCTTGTGGACGGCACCTCGTGTCAGGTGAAGAACTTCTTTGCGATTGACTCGAACAAGACACTATTCTGAAATGGGGTTATACAATGACGGCTCTATTACTTTACGGCACTACTGGTGCCACAATAAGAGCCCTAACGCCTCCTGCATGGCGCCAAGGCACCGATAGCAGACGACAATGTTGGCCTTGATTTAGAGTCTAGCCGGATAGTCTAGCCGGATGTTGGTCTTCATTTAGAGTCTAGCCCCTTTTTTCAGCATTTAATTTATCATTGTCTCTTTTTAATTTTGACATTAGGCTTCGAGCTGATTTCGGAGCTTCGTGTCTGTCAGTCTCTTTTCGTCCTCTTGCTGTTGATTTATCACGTCTAAGCAATATCTACTACATTGGTTTTTGGAAACCCAGATAGCAAATACTAGCAGAGACAAACGAAAGAATTCGAGAGAGAGAAGTGTGCAGGGGAGGGTCGCGCCGATGGCCTCGGAACGGCTTCGGAAAGGGCGAGAGAGGGTATTGAGAGAACAGTTCCTCTCCCGTTTTCCCCACGCCGTCACTATTCTCTCCAAATCTCTCCTTTGTGAGGGAAGAGGACTCGGCGTCCTTGAGGGAGGAGGACACTGCGCATTCCTAAGCTGACAGTGCCGGGGAAGCAACGCGCCTGCCGGACCAGTCATCACCTGCACCGCTCTCTGCGCGTGGTTACGGGAGAGAGCGTGATCACGTGATTAAAAATAGACCTGCGATTGGTTCACCGAGCTTCTTAGCTTCCTCTACACTCTCAGCTTAGGGGTGATGGAGTCCAGCCCGCGAAACACACGCACACACGCACACACACGCACACAGAAAGTGGGATCGCGTGCACCAAGGCGGCACTTTAAGTTTAAGATAGTGACTGGAAGACGGTGGGGACGGTCTCCTCAATTTCCAACACGCGCATCCGCGAACTGGAAGTGGGCAGATGCGCTTCGCAATTTATGCATGTTTTTTTTTGGTTTGTTTTTTTTTTGTTTTTTTTTTGTTTTTTGTGGCAGAAATTGCTCTTTTCTCTAAGGAACAAGAATGACAATATTTTCATGCGGATATCAGCACACCGTGGTGTCCGTTTCTAAGTTGTCTGAGTGCATTTGATTGCTTAGCAGACTGTTTTTATCGGGCGAGGCGGCTCGGCATCTCCGCCATCCACGCTACCCTATACTGGAACCGGCAATAACGGTGGTCTAGAAGCGCATTTCGTCTTAGTGCCAAGTGCGATCTTCAACATGCGGATTGCCAAGACCATGGATATTCTTTCGGCAGCGCCTACACACCGGTGATCTTCCTTTGCTGTGGGCATACATGTGACCGCTAGCTTCGACGGACCGAAGACACGACAGACCGCCTTCTCTTCCATGTGAGTGACAAGGATAAGTCCTCCTGACCGTTGGGGATAAGTATTCTTGCTACGCAATGTACGTTTTGTCACTATCCGATGAGTTTGAACCGTGTCGAACTCTGTGCCGGGAATCTACGACGAGTTCAACGTGTAATCCACAGCGATCGGCCTCAAATGCCCTGTACAGCGCTATTTGTAAGTGCTTTTTATTCTAATAGACCGTGAGAGACGTTCTGACTGGTTATTTCTGTTTCGAAATCATTTTTATTGCATTTTTTCTAGTTAAAATATGGCTGTCTTCTTGGTGGTAGACGTGTGCTGTAGTAAACAGTTCTCCCGGTATGTCCAAAGCAGAATACCACAGAGCGCTGAGTATTCCTTATTTGCCAAGGTTCGGCTTGGAGTGTCAGTTATGTCACCGCGCTCTGCGAGTGTAATTGCCAGTAATTGTCATTGTCTTTACACGACAAGCTATATTATGTGCGTGATTTATTTTAAATTCTTGATTGATTCAAGCATCAAGTTCTGTTCAACTGTCATGTGCTTATGTATAACGGGGTATTTATTGAACTGTTAATTTAGTAATGCGTTTGACACTGGTGAGCTCAAGAGGGAGGCCAGCGGTTGGATATTTAAATTGTTAATATTATGGAGGCAATATGGGTACATTTATAACTACATATTTCCGTGCCGCAAATACCGTAAATATTAAAAAACGTGTTTTTTTTTTTTCAAATCAACGTAGAAATATCAGTGTGAACTTAAATGGTGAGATTCTAATTCTTAAGACTTCTTAAAGCTAGATGAAAGGTTGAGGGACGCCATGATGTTGCAAGAAGAGAGCTAAGCAATTTAGGAAATAACCTTGGTACAATTTGATTAATTTTTTAAATCACTATAAATATTTTAATCTAGATCGATCGAGCTCTGAGTAAGGACAAGTCGGACGAACAAAACAATAGTAAACGCCCGGGCCGTCTTGCTAGAAACAGCGTCTCAGCTGAGACGGATAAAGAAAGCACTGTCAAAGCCAGCGTACGAGCTGAATGAGACTCAAACCACAGCTCAAGACGCTCGCGCGTCTCAGCCTTAACAGTGCTTTCTTTCACCCAGTCTCAGCTGAGGCACTGATTCCAGCAAGCCGGCCCCGGTGTCTTACCTGCGCATGTATTTATATTAGAAGGCAGTACTAAGTTTTTTTACATACAAAATAACGAAAAATAATTCACTGGAAAAGAAAGTTTATAATATGGAAAAGTAAACATAAAAAAGTCAGTAAGCCTTTCCGAGATTTTATACTTGAAGGGCAACTGAGCCGATTAATCGAATAGTTAATTAAAGGGCGGCGATTAATATTGAAGCTATGTTTTATTTTGATATTCATTATTGACAAGCGTAAGAGAGAACTGAGAGCCTCTGAAACCCTTCACCTGAATCCAAACCCACGCTTCTGTCTCTTCTGGCCTGGCCACAGAATCCTGTGGCCAGGCCCCTGCGTGGAATCCCTTTGCCCAGTCCTTCGCCCAGCCCTTCGCCCAGCCCTCTGCCCTGTCTACTACCGAGCCTGCCGCCGACCCTGCCGCCGAGTCTGCCTAGGCCCCCCTGGTTGTACAATTTTTTTAATATTTTTATTCGATTTAAATAAATTATGAACTGTCTAACGTTATGAAAATTCGTTTGCATGCTCTAAGGATTTATAAAGTGTCCAAATATGGTAAAACTGTTGCATTTATAAAATTTTAGTATCAGAAAGGAAACAGTGCATGAGGAAAAAAGGGCAAGGGACTTGCTTGGTTCTCTGCACTGTTTTTGTGACGCTGGTAGAACACTGGCTGAAAAATGGCATCCAATAATGGCATAGACAATGAATGCAAAAAAAAAAGCCAGCGTATTAGACTGGATGCCAATATTGGAATAGCCAATATTTAAGCCAATGTTGGAAGAGCCAGTGTGTAAGGCGCTGGATGCCAATGTTGGTTCAGCCAACGGTGAAACATCTATGCCAATATTGAATAAAAAAAAGCGCAAACCGATCGAGTTTTGCGGAAAGGCAAAGGCTCACGCAAACAGGTGTTCCCGCACAAGTGACCCTTCATAGCCTTCAATATTTAATTAAAGTTTAAACAAATAGTACATAAAAATAACAATACATCTTGAACCTGTCGCTTTTATTTTCGTTGACTGTTTTGAGAGATAGAAAGCTGATCTATTGGTGTGACACCTGTTCATGCAATTTTCGGGGAGGTTCTAAAAGGCATAGCTTCGACTGACGTAACTCGGTACCTAAAAATTGCGTCCTTTGCAAGTGTGGCCAACCTTCAACAGCACGTATAACACGATTGGCAACGCTCGCGGAAGCGCGAGGCAACATACTTTACTTTCTACTGTATTAATTGGACCCTTAGTACCTGGGCATGGCAACCAGACTGACATCACGTGAAAACTATATATTTCACACGACTTAATTTTTGCGAGGACCTAATTTTAGCGAATTTCGCGAATCACCTACAATTCCCGAAAAATAGGTCCCGCGAACTATTCCGGTAACACGTAAACACATTGGAATGTATATTGAGATCCCACCGAGTCGCGAAAATTTAGAACCCGCGAATTATTTCAAAACTTCAGCTTTGACCTAAATTGCAAAATATTGAGTCCGCGAAAAATAAGTCGTTTACAGTATTTCATCTCTTACTTTTCGCATTTTCGTCATCTAATTTGGAAAGTGGACGCAAGCGCGCAAAGACTGCCACCAATGGCCGCATTCGGAAGCGGCAGCCTCTCCGCGGACTCCAAACTTATGAGAGGGCAACGTCAACGTAGGCACTAAGCGAGCGCGCAGTTTCCATCCTATAGTCCCCACTTCCCCCGTGGGGCGGCAAATCGGCATGGCAAGCAAACGACGCCGAGCATCCTTTCATAAATGAAAGCGGGAGGCATCCACTCGATCGAACGACGTTTTAGCGAACGCAAACGAAACCACGACGTTTCATCGAATGACACTTTAGCAAATGGCGACGTTCTTATTAGCGAATGGCTCTATGACTTAATAACCTAACCTGCTGAACTCTTGGCGGTAAACACTAGGCGGTGCACGCTCGAGCTTCGTATTATATTCATTTCCGTGGCGCAGTCTGGTCGGAAACCCATCTGCAGCCGCCTACAAACAGCCTATTCACTAAAATATGATTCGCGAAAACTTACATTAGCTCGAATAATTCCTAGTCGCACTGTCTTCCGTAACGGACAACCTAAGGCGAATAAAAGTATTCCTTTCGTTCAACGCCAATAGATATCCAGAGAGTGAGAATAATTACCCAGGCGGTTGTGCTGTAGAGGGCTGTGTCCACAGTAGCAGCACCATCCAAGTTGACCTCGGAGTGGCGGCGGTCCGGCCAGGTCGCTCGTTCGGGTGTAGCCATCACACACTCACATGTGGCGTCTTTGTTGCATCGCCCGCGCCGTACGACTTTAATGTCTTTTGAGGTGAGCATTTCGAGGAAGACACATCACCACTTGTCCTACGTCTCGAGATCCATACACTTTAGCAATTTGGGAATACTTTAAGGCACACATTTTACACCCAGCACCGCGAAACGAAAGTAACGTCGCTCGAGCGTGGCGTGGCGGCGGGACCAGCGGGACCAGGGGCTCGGGTTATTTTCGAAACTTGAAGAGGCTTTGCGCACGCGCGCTCCGCCAGCAGCAGCCTACAGGCTCACCGCTCCTGCTTCCATCTATAGCGGTGATCAAATGAGGCGCTGTCGTCTGCTCATGGAGCTCATGGTCCATGCCCATGGCCCTAGAGATCAGTGGCGGACGCTGTGGTCTTTTCTTCTCATACGAGTATCGCATGTCATGAATAGAAAAAAGCCTGAACTAAACTAAAAACAGATGCTCAATCAGGCGAAAGTCTCCGCTTAAATAAAAATATCAACGTGCCTGCGACGGCAACGCAACAACGACAGATCGCGAGGACGTAGGGGCCCATAGGTCGCAGTTGTATGTGTGTGTGCGCGCGCGCGCGCGCACGTGTGTGTGTGTGTGTGTGTGGTGGGGGGTTGGTGGTAGGGGAGGGGGGGAGGGGGGGGGAGTAAAGATAGAAAGACAGTCTGTGACGGTTGTCACAGGCAGCCGAGCTTTACATGTGCGGCAATATGCGCGAGTGTATATGCGTACCGGTATATCTGCGTTTGCGTCTGTGCGTGTGGGTGCGCTCGCGTGCTTGTGTGCGTGCGAGCGTGTACGTGTGTGTGTGTACGTGCGCCCGTATTTCGTTTCCCCATACAGAATAACGAAGAAGACGCTGCAACCCAGAGTGAAATTAATAGCGCCTGAGCACTTTATGGTTCGTACATGGCTAACGTCGCTGATAAAAGTTTAGGAGATTGTGCTCAGTACAAAATAAAAGAAGAACCCCTGAGTGGGAACCAGCGTATTTTCGTGCAGGCGGCAGGTGCGCGCCACTGAATGATAACAAGATAATTAAATCAAGTTATAAATTAATTATTTCTTTTTAGACGATACTCAAGCTTGAAAGCTCGAACCATCTATATTTAATGTAATGTTTTTTTGTTTACTTTTATGACATTTTTTAGGTAGAATAAATACAATAATTTGGAGCTTAGTATGTCATCAAACAAATATTTGATTTACTCTGTGTTTCATGCACCCATGTGAGTGCAGTTTATAAAAATACGATGTAGGCAAGGTAATACTTTTTAAAGAAATTTGAAAAGGAAAGCGAACTTGAGAAAAATCTGAGGCAGGAAAACCCTTATTCACCCGTCTGCTAATATTTAGTTCGATTGACAATACTTGACTGTGCTTCGTGAAACAATGTGAATAACAGGCGCTGGTCGAGAATATTAAAAACTAAACTTGTTAGGCTTGCCATTAGCAACTTGGCAACCACTATGAAAAATATGCTTGTGTAACCAGGCGTCTGGTTGAAATATTATTTGATTAACGTGTTAATTATTAAAAATAAGCATAAAATAGTTTCAGTTAGAAACTTCCTGGGCATAATCGAAAATCACTAAGTCAGAACTTCTAAATATTGGGAGCTCGAGCATCGTAAAAATACGGATGTTTCTCCCAATCCTTAGCATCTGCATTTTCGCTCTGCCTGCCCTGCGCTTTTATCACAAGTGGTAACTTCTGCATATCACTACGCTTCATCCGTGATTCAAATCATTCTACAGTTGACTGACTTAATGGTCTTCTGTAATGCCCAGTAAATATCAGATTGGAACTATATATAGGCTAAATTTACTCATTAATAAGTTAATATAAACATGTCTCTTGATTCACCCCGTAATCGCACAAGAAATATTGTATCTTGATAGTTTACGTTGCCTCCGAGCCGTGAAAACTAACGGCTATATCAAAAGTGCCCTAACGCGGTGGCTGATCCTTTGAACTGCTGGCCAGCGGTCTCAAATATGCAAACACTCCAACCTTGTCAGCCCTTGTTAATGACAGGCTTCAAACATCTACATTTGCCAGCCAAAAGGAACTTTGAAGTTATATTTCTTCTTTATAAGAAACTAGTCGATTCTTATTTTACACTCGTTTCCCGACATCCACTGCGGTCGATGACGTTATTCCGAAGGAGTGACATCATGTTCCAACGCCCGCGCCGAGCGGCGAGCCCCAACAAAGACAAAGAAAGAAAGGTGACCGCCGCATACGCGTCCACCTCGGAGTAAGAAATTAAAAAGAAAGAAAATGAGAAGCCATTGGGAGCTAGCCGGCCCATTTTTAGCCATCCGTCCAATAACGGGCCACTAAAATGGACAGGCCGCCTAACGGGCCGGCTAAGGGCGGCCCTGCGTCCATCCGTGACAGGGAAAAGGAAAAGGGGCACCTGCTGCCGCGACGGAGTACACGGCTATTCCGGTGGGCCTGCAATTTTTGCGACGTTCGCCCTCGAACCTTGAACGGGCCGTCTATAGCCGTTACGTTTGGCGGCCCCAGGTTAAGAGTGTAGCGGACGCGCCTGTCCCTAACACGTGACCTGCGAGAGACCGCGGGGAAGAAAGCGGGAGTTCCCCGCCGACCCCTCCCCCCCGCCCCCCTCCTCCTCCAGTCACGCATGTGCGCGCCCGAGACCGTACTGGAACCAATGGAAACGGATCGGATCCACCCACCACCGTGCGGTTACAGTGCGTTGCGTCTCACTGGATCCGACTGGTTACACTCAAAACCGCGCGATACCAGATTGGATCCGCGAGGGTCTAAACTGTCCACAAGTTTGGAACCGCGCGGCTCCGAACTGGAACCGCTTCGATCTGATATTTTTGTACGGGGAATGTCAACCTGCGACACCCCGCCCTCTCCGATTACGGCCGACAGTTTACGCCATCTCATTTTGTTGCTACACCACTGATACCCGAAAACACGGTCACATCGGCGATAGTTCCAGTCTTCTGTTGACAACGCACAACACTGCCATCACGATGTTGCTGCTACGTTGCCGACACGCAGGAATACAGACCGACGTTGATTGCCGCTTGGCACTCCGGCATCGGAAAACAGAACCGAACTCAGCACGGAATGCACCCAGGAAGGCGGCAGCAAAACTTGCCTGTCTTGGACGCAGTTCGTGCGATTTCCATACCATCGAAAACGTCGACACAGTTCCTCGTGGTTCCGCTACTGTAGTTCCGCCTTGGTCCCGCAATTCAGAGACGGCCATCTTACCCAGTGTACGTAGCGCTGCTGGCACTGCTCCGGAACTTCACTGTTTCCAGCGACTTCGTTTGCTCGTTTGATAAAATTATTGGTAAAAATGTCAATGCAACCGAAATGTTATGCGCGTTTGGACTAGAAGAAGGAAATTACAGGCGGCCTTGGCTGCCGCTGAAGCTCAACCAACTCAACAACGTTTATTAAACAACGTGCGCGACGCGCTCAAAAAGGAAACCGAAAGAAGATGAGTCGGGAGGTCGAAAGCTTTCTCCCGTCTGCCTGGAGAAGTAGAAAAACGTTTCGTTCCTCCCCTCTTCTCGTGTCCGCTCGGGAGCGCGTCAGTAGAAGGGAAGAAGACGCGCCGTTGCTACTTTTTTCCTCCATTTTTTTGTAGAGTTTAGTATTCACGCTGCTCCTCGGGAGTTCTTTCTATGCGTGGCCTATTCATCGCGGTGCTGCAACAACAATGAAATCAGTTGCTATACTCCGTTTCATCTTACGTTTAAGCGCAGCGGATGTTACGAACCATATCGGAGCCAATCGGTGGCCGTGTGACTGTCACGTGACCTTAGAGAGGGGGCACAGCGATATGCGGAAAGCGTATCACGGGCCACATCCGCAGAACGGGATTGGCTAAGATAGCTCGTAGCATCCACTGTGTCCGGACTTAAGGTAGAACGGGGTATAGGCGGGTTCTTCTTTTATATATGAAAGGCTAGTGACGTCACTCCCCACGTCGCAAGCTACCGTCGCCGCGGCAGCTTGGGCAACAATAATCTTCACCGGGAACGTATACGGTGAGCGCTACGTTCTTACATACTTTTCAGAAGCTCCTTAGCATTCATTATATGGTTAGCATCCTTGTTTTGTGCTTATTCTTCATTGAAACGAATGTTGTGCTGTATGTTGTATGCGTGGTGTTTGTACTTTTCACTTCAATCTTCTGAAGTCTTTTTTTCCGTGAGAATGCTGACACGAAAACACACTCGGGGAGAAGGAACGTGCTTCGCATTGTTTGCAAGCGCCGTTATCATCACTTATACGGTTTGCACTTCACATGAGGGCTTCGAATGGCTTCAACCCTTTTCGAAGCAGCTGCAAACCTAATCTTTACCGGGACGCGTGGGAGGGTGTTCCTATTGTTCACACGCGCTTTATCATCCATCATGTGGTTTTGATGCTTGTTTTGTGGTTTTCTTTGTGGTTTTCTTTATTGAAACGGATACTGAGCTGTATGCTATATGCCTGATTTCAAAGGTGATGTGCTGTTTTGCCTCCAATTGTTCGCCGGGAGTTTTTCGCTTACAATGCAAACGACACGAAAATTTCCTTGGCTGGTAGAGGTATACAGCGTCGCTTTAAAATAAACCCACTAGCTTTATAATGCTGACAAAGAACCAGGGAGAACGGAATCTCTTGTGAATGAGCTGGGCGCATGCTACGTGTATGTGCGTGATATCACGTGAAGTCATGAGGTCACACGTCTGCGACGTCACATGACGTCACGACGTCACATTACGTAATAATCACTTGACATCATGATGTCAATCGACGTCGGGTGTCAGTGATGTCATAAAGTAATGTGATGTAACGTGACACCGCAATGTCACGTGACGTCATGACGTCACGTGACTTTATGACTTCACGGTGTCACGTGACGTCACAGTGTTGCGTGTCATGCGATCTCACGGCGTCACATGACGGCAGGATCTCACGTGATGTTGTCATGCTACAGCCCTTTGTTCGGTTGATAGAACACTGTGTAACAAAAAAGAAAACGATGACACGGACCGCGAGGCAGACGGAATATTGCTCAGATAATCGCGCAAGGAAGGATTCCTCAACAAACGACGGGACGGTTTATTAAAGGATTCTTGGAGGAGCCCCTGCCCGCGGGGTATGTCGCCATCGCCGGGATCCCCCGCGTGACTATCTCCTAATGAAGGCCCGATCGCCGGGTCGACGTCGCGCCCGTGCCTTCCGCGTGCGGTTCCCGGATGATTAGAGAGCGGCGGTCATTTGCACGGTACGCGACGGCCGCATCCCTGATGCGCGCCGGATGGGGATCTCTAATGGAGGAGGAGCGTCCCTCGGTCGCTGACACGGGCTACCAGACGTCTGGACGCGCCAATGACCAACTCGTTTGCACCGGTTCGTGCCGACAAGTTCGTGTCTAAAATTGTTGCAATGACCGCTCGTAGGAGAGGTTTCTGTCGTAGAAGGCAACTATACCTGATCGTGATGTTTAAACACTGGGAAGGAAACTTGAAGACAATGTAATGCCCTAACCGGGTCTTTAATGTGGAAATAAATGAAAAATGTACAAGGGACAGAAGTGGACAGAGAGCGTCTCAACTGAAACGCTGTCTGTTCACTTCCTTCTGTCCCTTGTAAGTTTCCTGCCCTGTCTCAGGGTCTAAACATCATAATTAATACGTACCAACTCGACGTCAATTTGAGATTTTGGTTTTTAATCTATACCTGAGATATTGTTTTTCTATTAGCGGCGAGATGTTTTAGTGGCGCCCTCATATGGTTACCTTTCGTGACGTCATTACCTTGCGAACAACAAGTTCGATGGTGTTTGTAAGGAGCATGGTGGAAGCTTGAAATCATTCCGCTCTTAAAGCAACACTACCAACACCGTCGAAATTGAAGTTCTTCCATTCCTCTTATTTCCGTCGATGAGAAATCTTTTGCTGACGTCGTAGTCAGCATTCAGCCAATCGTGGAAGGCCGACCACAGCGACGCTTTCAATCGCGCACGTCGCCGATAGTTGGTGACGGGTTAAGAATGCAGCAGCAGCTCAACTTTGTATTTTGTCATGGCTTGGCTACGCGTGCTTACGAGAGGCCGAAGTGTTATCGAAGGTAAAAAACTAGGGCTGGAGGCGGAGCTTCTATACGGGATTTTTAACCTATCGCTGACTACAGTAAATTTTGCCTGAAACAGGTTCATTTGTTCTAGGTATAATATATTTCTGGTATATCAAACGGCCTAGTGCCTGTATTGAAATTGCGGGATTATGTAAGAAGACTAGGGTGCAAATATTTCTTGACATAAAGCGAGATATGACCTGAAGTTATCAGGACATCCGTGCATTGTATTCTGCGTGCGAAGATGCTTCTTGAGTTTGCTGCCACACTTGTTAGTATGAAGCACTGACATAACAGTAAAGCGGGATTCACACGCTGCAATGTCGGGAAACCCTGCTTTAATTACGCTTTTTGTTTTCTGCCACACGAGTGTATTCTGAACTAGGAAATCGCAAGAAATACAGATCATGGGAAGGGGACACAGTTCGCGGTTATTTTTCCACGTAACGCCGTGGAATGCAGTCAACCGCGGCTGTGATGAAGTCTCCTCGAAGGAAGCATCTGTAGATTTGATGTGTGAAACTTCAGAGAGGCTGAGTAGATCACATCATTTGAAATACGTTTTCACTGGAGCCGTCTGTACAGCAGACATTGAAGCTTGGGGTTTGGTTGAGAAAATGTCTTTCTTTAATGTCATGCAACCCTGCTTTTTCTCTAGAGCATTTTCAGCGGCGGGAAGGCTTAAAGTGAGCTCGCAGACGCCGATGGCCTTCGGGGAAAGAGCTGGTCCGCTGTCCGCGTAGAACTGGGTCCACAGGAGTCGCAGTGTAGGTGGCGGCCTGTCCGGCGGGATAAGCCAGTCCTCGAAGCTGTCGGGCTGGTACGCGATGAGATACGTGGAGTTTTCTACCATCCGCTTTCTTTATGCTCAGCGACACAACAACGCCGTCTGTCCTATTAAGCATTTAGCAGTGACATTCGCGGCTGAAGGCCCGTTCCCGCAGTAGCGTTTTACCTTGAACCTTTTAAGTCAAGATATAGACCTTTTTCGCATAACCTCAAGCCAGCCAGTAACTGACGTACCCTCGACCTGGTGAATTTTCGGATTGCCCGCTGACACAGGGTATGCAACCGCCAAGGGTATGGGCGAAAAGGCTTAAAAACGGACGTCGTGCATGAGTTAGTTCCGAGTGCTCCTTTTTACCGTGCTGCAATTTTCGAAAATCTACTGTTGTCTCGCTACCAGTGCGTGGTCGTCAGATGGATAAATAATTTGAAAACGCAAAAGAACAGTAGCAAATAGTGCGCCATGAGCACAAGAAGCTGCAGCGCGAGTGTGGCTGCAATGGTATCGAGCTTCGCATTTTCTCCAAGAATCCTTATTTATGAAGTCAGTCGATTGCGAGCTTGAATCGCGAGAGATTCGTATCAGACTCAACGTCACGTTTAAGCTCACGACCACTTCGTCTACGACAAGAGGACCGATTTTAATTCCCGGTGCAAGTGGTCCAATTAGGTTATCACTGCAAGCCCCATGGTATGTGAAAGGTATGAAAAAGTCTACATGCCCCCCCTCAAGATGGAGCTATCAAATGCCGAGAGCTTACCTGCATAGACTACATTAAACTGCTCATATTCACCGCATTCGGTGGGAGTTGGTACCACGAGGGCGCCACAGTATTTGGTGCCCCAGTAGACTTCCGGTAGTGTATTTATTTCTTCTTCAGTAACACACAGCGATCGGAAAAGAAGATTTTCCTTCGGAGAGGTACCTGTAATAGGTTTGTAAGAACCTGCGCGCTTTGTAGAACGTAGTACAAATAACAAAAGGATGTGTGACAAGAGGAAAAGAAGAGGAAAACCGGAAGCGCGCAGGGGTCCGCCGATAGTGGGCGGCAGCGAGCTTGTTTGCAAACAAACATCGGTGAATATGCTTCGCTGTGGAAACTCAATCAAAACACCCCACCATCTTCGTCCTCGTTCTCTCGAGGAGGCAAGGCGAAGGCCTGCGAGTAGCCAGCTGGATTCAACCGGACAAGCTCTAACCAAGTTATTGCAGCCCACCATAGCCAAGTCTAGCCAAGTTCCCCCCATTCCCACACCGTTGCCTACCCAGATAGCTGTGCTGCCAAAACTAGCCGGTATTTCTTTTTCTAAGTCGCTAGACGGCGTTGTCGGCGCCGCAATTCTCAAGATGGCGGCGCCGTTAAAGAAAGGGTCTATATCCGCTGTGAATTTCCGTGATATCCATGTGTCCTATCCCGAGTGCCAAGCTACTTTTTTTTAAATTTGTTGCCACAGTGTATTTGCGGCGAGAAGTTTCGGTATCGCCGCCTGGTGAAAATTGTTTACAACCCGGAGTGAGGATACTTCAACTTCCTCGGCTGGTGCAAGCACGTGCAATGCCAAGCTTCTGTGCACAATGAAAATTGAAACATAATCGTGTGAGTAGCACGTGCACTGCCAACAGTGAGGAGAACAAAGAAGCACCTAGCGAGCTTCTCACCGCCGCATAAGAAGCACGAATGTCTCGGCAACTCAAGGTGTAGATGAGGCTTTTTTTTTTTTTTTTGGAAAGCTGCCGCTTTCAAGATGAAAAATTATAGATTTATGATTGAAAAGCCATTAAGAACCGTCATTAAGAACAATCTATTGACTCAATTCAATGATGAACCAACGTTAATGGAAATTGAACTAGAAAAGCTATTTATATTTAATATAACTATTTTCACCAAATATCTACCGCAAACGTCGCAAGTCTCTTGTTCCTTTTTCTGGGGACTTTGACCGACAGCTTTACGACTCCTTGCGTTTCACTACGACGCGTTGCGCGGAGTTGAAACGTGGTGGTACCCTTGGGCAAGTAGCACTTGAACGAGTCCTTAACTAGGCTGAAGGCTTTGCAGTATTTGCGAAATCATATCTAGGCACTATACCTGAGATATTTGCCCGGCGGGACCTTCCAAGGGGTGATGTAGGGCGTCCAGGTGAAGGCGAGCCAGCTCCTCGGGGCGCAGCAGGCGGAGGGGATGGTAGACGGCGAAGATTCTCGTCGATGTCTCGTGGGCGCTCACCGTACCGTGGGTGCGGGTCGTTCGGCCGTGGGACCCGCGCAGCCCAAGTTGCCGGTAGGGGCATCGGCGATAAATGTGGTCGGCTCCCCCCCCCCCCCCCCCCCCCCCCTCCCGGGAGCATAGCCGGCGTCGGTCAGCGGTTCTCCAGACATACGTCTTCCTTGGCGCCGACTGTTCTTGGTGGATGTACTGGGGTCGTTCCTCCTGGCGCCGAGCGTACTAAAGTACAGTCGTGTCGCGTCGAGAAGGCGACGGGTAATATCAGGAAGCCGGTGACGGTCGTCCGGTCATGGCGGCGTAGGTCAACGTCGGCTCTTCCGGGGCGGCCACGCTGACGGGAGTTTCAGACTGCAAGTCCCGCAGGACCCTTTCGCGTACGATCTTGGCGACTGAAAGCGAGGCCGGGCGCTGAGCAACGGGGAGTAGCTTTTGGAGCTCCTCCCAGACGACGTCCCGGATGATCTCGCGCAGGTCCGATGAACTGGAGCCAACGTAGCAGCTTCACGGCGTGGATTCAGCGACTCCAGGTAGTCGCTGATTGTGCGAGGCTCGTGCCTGGAGAGCACGTTCCTTATTTTGGGGCCTCCGTCACAAATTGTTTGACGGTCGCAGATGGACTGCGCACAAGACCCCCAAAGATGATTTCTTTGACTCCCCGCGTGACGATCCTCTGTTTATTTGCCTTAGGAGCATTGGGACCTGCTCGCCTGCTGAGTCGAAGCACGTCCTCGACGAAGCTGACGATGCTCTCGTAGGGGCCTTGAACCCTTGCCTGAAGCAGCTCCTCAACGCGTTCTCGTCGCTGCTGGCTTGCAAACGCTCGGCGGAGTTACTCCTTGTATGCTTCCCAGGTGGTGATCGTCGCCTCGTAGTTTTTATACCAGGTGCGTGCCGTTTTCTCGAGGTAGAAGTAGACGTTCTGTAGGCATTGCTCCGGCGTCCACCCATTGTTACCGGCAACTCGCTCGTACTGCTGCGTCCAGTCGTCGACGCATTAGTAAGCTTTGCCGTGGAAGGGCGTCGGCGTACGAGGTACGAAGGGCAGGAACACGACGTGGGGTGCAGCAGCAGGGCTCTTGATCAGCTGGCCCTGGGAAAACATCTCCAGGTTCGGCGACGTCTTCCTTGGTTGTTTCATCAATGGACGAAATTCCGGCGGCTGGCCTTGAGTACGGCGGCTTGCTCAGGCTTCCTCTGGCTTCACAGACGGAAGTTCTCCGCGGCTTGAAATTTATCTGGTTCGGCGGATCCTCGGAGGCGTGCGAAAAGGGGACAGAGAAGAATACCCCGCACCTGCACCAGACATTTCACGGATGAAGGCGAGGAGACGATGAATAATGAACTGAAAATAAAGGTTTAATCGGCAAACCTCTGCCAGAAACAAAAGAAAGATCGAGTGTCGAGAAAGCAGCAGCGAGTGCCGAAGGCAGGTGGCAACGCCGAGCGACGGTGCGACGGCGTGACAGCTGGTTAGCGCGAAAATGAAACGTGTCTCGTCGTCGGAAGAATCGAAGTGAATCGGCGAAAACGCGCTCAGCTCCTCATCTATTATACTCGGCTTCTCGAAGGTTCGGCCTAGAATGTTCGGGAATGAACTACGGCGAGACTTAGTCGCCAAGGTCATTCTGGCCTCCTTATATTCTACACTCGCGGTAAGCGTAAACTCGAATCTTCTTGGAGAACGGAGAAGCGTTGCTTCTCAGTCATGCTCGCGGCAATATTAGCAGTATAAGAGCGTCAAAATTGAAGAAACGTGTACCGCCACAACCTTGATGTCGTAAGCACTTTAGAGCCTTAATAATACAGGGCGGATAGTCTCGGCTACAGTGAAAATGTACTTCTAGTTAAGATCATGAAAGTAATATGTCAGCCCGTCAGCCAACGAATCTGTGCAGCGCTGGTACTGGCATGAGTACGTGATTTTTAAAATCCCTTCTGTGTTCGAGGTATATGCATGACTTTATCAATGGGGCCAGGAGCCGACTCTTCAGCGTGCGCAGAGAGCAGTCCTCGGCGCATGATTGTCTTATTGAGGGAGAAGGAGGACAGCTTACTATACTTCGTTTCACCTTAAGTCAAGGCGTTGCCGACGCTACGAGCCGATGGGACCAATCAAACAGCGTAAAAGTTGCAACGTCATGGTGTTCCTCAAGTGTGGTACCTGTTCCATCGTCGCTGAATCAGTACAGGAAAGACCCAGTGACTTGCACTTTTCGTGCCGTTTGATTGTCCATACAAACTCGTAGCTTCGGCCTTGAACGCCTGGCACCTTTTAGTGGCGCTTCCGATCGGTGGCGCTCGCTACTCTATCCGCCCAGTCCGTATAGAGACAGAAGCGACAGAAGCGGTGGAACATTGGATGCATATTGCCTACGGTGGAAAGTGATTCTGTAGTCGTCTTTAACGCGTAGTGTTAAGCGCCGTTCACACGCTTGCAACCGCGAGTAGGACTGAAAAATCCTGATTGGTCGATAGGGGCATGCCGTCTGTTGTGTACTCGGACACCCGCCACGCGCTCCGCACCTGAGACTGACGAGCCCAGAAACGCATGCCTTGCGCCGGGGCTCGTGACTAGATTCTGACCCAGGTCGGCGATCCAAAAGCGCCTCTCTTCCAGAATAAAAACCTTCGGGTTTCCACCATCCTTGTGCTTTGCTTCAGTGGTGACGAGGAATGGGCTTCTTCCGCGACGGAACATCACGCTAAGGTGAGAAGAAAGCAAGGATGGGGTCACGCCCGCCTGAGTTCGACGAAACAAAGAGCAGCTGGAGCACGTACGATTTCGCCTGGAGGCCTACTTTGAAGGCCACGGTGTTACGGATGCGGCGAAGCGTCGAGCCCTTCTGGTATCGTCTCTCAGCGACAACGTCGTCCGAATTCTGCAAGGGCGCTGCCAGATGACGTGCGTCAATAGCCTGACCAACTAGGGCGTCGTGAGCTATCTTGAAGAGCACTACGATCCCCAAGCGAACGAGATTGCTGCCAGCTACGCGTTCTTTTCGCGCCAACAAGAAGAAGGGGAGAAAGTTCAAGACTTCGTAGCTGACCTGCGGCGTCTCGCCAAAAATTGCAATTTTGGCGGGACCCTGGATCGTATGCTGCGGGACAGAATCGTTTGTGCCATGCGGAATGACGAGGCACGACGTTTCTTACTCACACGTAAGAAATTGAAACTGGAAGAGGCTGAAGAATTTGAAATGTCATCAGAGACAGCCGCCGAGAACGCCCGGGCAATGCGGAAGACTGATTCCGGGGAGGGAGCTGGCGGTGTGCACTTCGTTCAAAGTCGACGGGGCAATCGGCGTCCTAGCAGACAAGGTACCAGCACGAGCACAGTCAGTCCACGCACGTTGTGTTGGAGATGCGACGCACATCATGCAGCGGACGAGTGCCGACACCGCAACTCTGTGTGTCACAAGTGTGGCAAGAAGGGGCACTTGGACAGGGTATGTTCGTCGGGTCGCGCTACTCGGCAAGGAGCGTACGCGCTGAAAGATTCAGATAACGACGAAGACGGCGAGGAGGAGGTGCTCCACGCCCTGGTCGCTCACAGTTCGTCTAACCGAGACATCGTGCGACCGATCAAACAAGACTTACTGTGGGAAGACCGGAAGCTGCGAATGCTTGTGGATACGGGATCACCAGTGAGCGTGATACCCAAGAGTGTTTTCAACAGACATCGCATGTGGTGGCCTGCGTTGGAAAAGACTCCCCTTCGCTTGGCGTGCTCCCTAGGGCCTCTGCCGGTGCTCGGTAGAATTTCCATGATGGTCCAGCATGGGCAAGCACTGGCGAGGAGCGTTCTGGTCGTTGTAGATTGCGAAGGACCCTTACTGTGTGGCTGAAACACGATTCAAGCGTTCCAAGACGTTGGTGCGTCGCTGCTAAAAGTGGAAATGCCCTTTCATGTGAACGTGCTGCGCGAAGACGCCCCGGTGCAGAGAATGCTGGAGGAATTTTCTCACGTCTTCGAAAAAAAGTTGGGCTGCTGTGAAGGCCCACCCGTGAAGCTATGTAAGAAGGCAGGTGCTTTCCCCCGCTTCTGCAAGGCGCTTCCGGTGCCATACGCATTTCGTGAAAAAGTGACGGCGGAAATCAACCGTCTAGTGGCAGATGGGGTGCTCTCCCCGATCCGTATTTCGGAGTGGGCTACACCAGTTGTGCCGGTCGCGAAGAAGAACGGTGATATAAGGCTGTGCGGCAATTTCAAGCTAACGGTCAACCCTGCTACACACCTGGAACATTATCTACTGCCGAAAATTGACGACATTTTTGCATCACTGTACGGAGGAGAGGTATTCAGCACGCTCGATTTACGCAATGCGTACAATCAGCTTCCCCTCGACGAGGAGGCTCGTAAGATGGCTGTGTTAAACACGCACCAAGGCTTGTACCGCTACAACCGTTTGACTTTCGGCATTGCGTCCGCCCCAGCCCTGTTTCAACGCCACATCGAGTCACTTCTGCACGGCCTTCCACGTGTTAAAGTATATCTGGACGATATCATCGTCGCAGAAAAAGAGAACGATACATCGACACTCCGGCAGGTGCTTCAGCGGCTACGGGACAGCGGCCTTAAGTTGAACCAAGCCAAATGCATGTTCCGAGAGAAGAAAGTGTCGTTTTTGGGAGACAAGATTGACGCCATGGGTCAGCACCCCCAGCGAGACAACCGCGAGGCAGTGACAGCAGCGCCGAGACCGATATCGGTAAGAGAGCTGAAATCCTTCCTGGGGTTAGTCACGTATTATGCCAAATGTTTACCCAATCTGGCAACGACCTTGGCTCCGCTATATCGGCTGTTGGCAAAAGGTGCATCATGGCGGTGGGGTCAAGACCGAGAGACGGCCTTCCAAGAGGCGAAGCACTCTATGGCTGACGCAAATTTTCTAGTCCATTACGACCCCCGGAAGCAGTGGCGGCTATGATGTGATGCGTCACCGGACGGACTTGGCGCGGTGCTGTCACATCGCATAAACGGAAGGGATTTCCCGATAGCGTTCTGCTCAAGGACACTGAAATCAGCGGAACGCAATTATTCTCAACTCGAAATGGAGGCGCTGGCCTTGGTCTTTGGAGTTTTAAAGTTCCGGGATTATCTCTTCGGAAACCGCTTCACGCTAGTGACCGATCACAAGCTACTAACGGCACTGTTTCATCCGGAGCGGCCGATTCCCCAAATGGCGGCGGCCAGAATTCAACGGTGGGCATTGCTTCTCTCAGCGTACCAGTACGACATCGAGTACCGGAAAGGGCAGCAGAATGGTAATGCCGACGCCCTTAGTCGCTTGCCTTTGCCGGAACAAGGGGATGGCAGCAGTAGCGAGCTTATGGAGTACGTGTTGTACAGTCAGCACTTAGATGACCGAACTCTGTCTGCACAGCAGTTGGCGGCCTGACCACCAAGGTCAAGATCCTCCGGCAAGTAAAAAGGTGGGTTCAAGGCGGGTGGCCTATAAAGTGGACATGACCGACCCGTGTGGCAGCATGATGACAACTGAGGTGTATTGCCAGAAAAGGAAGGCTTGAATAAAGAAGAAGAAAACAGACATAGAAAGAAACACCGACACGTGCGAGCGGTGCTGGCCTTGCTCGTGCCATTACGTCACTGTCAGTCATTACTCTGTTGCTGCATCGTCACTTCCCAACAGCCACCACATTTGCGCACGGGGCAGCAGTCTTTCCAGCCGTACTTTGTCCGAAGGAATGAACTCACGGTGTGCCACGGTCTGATCTACTGGGGTCATCGAGTGATTCTCCCGGAAACTGCGAGAGAGGGCATGCTGAAGGAGCTACATGATACCCATCCCGGGATCTCGGCAATGAAGAGTCTCGACCGGACATTGTTTTGGTACCCGGGCTTAGACCAAGAAATCGAGAGACTTGCAAAAAACTGCCCGCAGTGCGTGCAGTGTTGGCCGATGCCCGCGGCTCAGGCTCTATCAAAGTGGCCAGAAACTAACAAACGCTCGTGCCACCTGCACATGGATTTTGCCGGTCCTGTTGACGGTCACATGGTTTTTGTCCTGGTTGATTCGGACACCAAATGGATTGAGGCTGTCCCAATGAAGACGGCAACAGCGGACACAACCGTGGATGTCCTTAGAGGAATCTTGGAGGAATCTTTGCTCGTTTCGGCCTCCCTGAAACACTGGTATCAGACAATGGCCCGCAGTTTTCAAGCGCGGCGATGGCACGATTTTTGAAAGGAAACCACGTGTGTCATCTGACAACCGCACCATATCACCCGCAGTCGAATGGGTTAGCCGAGCGGGCTGTTCGCACTCTTAAAGAAGGCCTAAAGAAAAACAAAGACGACACTCTACAAAACCGGATTGCAAAGTTTTTATTTCGTTACCGGTGCACTCCTGTCAAAGACGGAAAATCAACGGCTGAGTTGTTGCTGGGCTATCAACCGAGGACGAGACTAACCAGCTTCTTCCCAAGCGATCGAGAGCCAGAGCACGCCGTGGCTCTCCCATCGTCCTCAATCGCCAAATCACCGCTACTTGCTCCGGGAACGCACATCTGGTCACGCCAGTATCAGCGGGGTCCAAGGTGGCTACCGGGAACTGTAACATCCACGCAAGGGAGGCGAATGGTCACGCTGAACACGCCAGATTGACAACAGTGGCGGCACGTGGACCAGCTGCGACAGCGAGACGCTGAGGAGACTCCGCGAACGCAGCTAGAGGCCAGCCACGCGCAGAAGACTGACGGCCCAACGGAGAGTGACAAGCTGGCGAGGCAGACAACAGCGGAGGACAGTTTCGGCAGATCCAGTGACCGATCAGAAGCGGACCCAACAACGAAACCTGTCTTACCTACGCAGCCTGTAGCGGAGGACAGCGCCGGCAATTCCCCTGAGAGGTCTGAAACGGAGCGGGCAGACCTGGGCCGGCTTGCTAGAACCAGCGTCTCAGCTGAGACTGGGGTGAAAGAAAGCACTGCCAAAGCCAGCGCACGAGCTGAGCGGGACTCAAGCTGCGTCTCAAGACGCTCGCGCGCCCCAGCCTTTGCAGTGCTTTCTTTCACCCAGTCTCAGCTGAGACGCTGTTCTAGCAAGCCGGCCCTGGTGTTGCCCTGACGGTCAAGGCGCAAGGGACAGCCGCCGGATCGCTTGCATTTTTAGGGGGAAAGAGATGTTGTGTACTCGGACACCCGCCACGCGCTCCGCACGTGAAACTGACGAGCCCAGAAGCGCATGCCGTGCGCCGGGGCTCGTGACTAGATTCTGACCCAGGTCGGCGATCCAAAAGCGCCGCTCTTCCAGAATAAAAACCTTCGGGTTTCCACCATCCTTGTGCTTTGCTTCACCGTCACAGCTACATGACCTCGCTCGTGAATTTCAAACAACCCACAACGCTCACGTGATACGGGAGCGTTGTGGGTTGTTTTAGAGATGGGCAAAACGGCTCACTTCAGTGAGCGGCTCGGAACGGCTCAGCTCACTGAAATGAACCGGCACATTTGAACGGCATACCGGCTCACTTCGGTGACTGGGTCGCTCAGGAGCGAGTCGGATCTTTTTGAGCCGCTCCTTTAAAGGACGAGTGAGCCGTGGTTCTTTCGGAGAGAGAAAGTTCGCTCTCTCTCGTTCACTGAGCCGTGCCCGTAGATGTCCCGAACCGTACTGTCGATAGTGGGCTGTCGAAGGGAATAGGCGCGGTCAGGAAAGGGTTACACGACGTGCTTGAAGAAATTCGTTCGCGTTTATTTCGAAGCGGGTAATCAGGCATAACAGCATGTGAGTGAACTCGAGGTGAAGGCAAGCCGTGAACCAATGAGGGGTTAATCTCCGCGTGGCTACCATAGGCTCCGCAGAGGCTCCGTCTACGCTAGCGCCAAAGAACCATTCAGTTAGGCCCTAGAAGGAAGGTGCCACTTTTGTCAACAAAGAGGCTGTTTTCGTCGTCATGGCAGCAGGAACGGAATGGAGTTGCTTTCCCGCACTACTAATTGATGGCGTGCAAATCGCACCCAGCAAAAGACCCGGCCAATGCCCAGTCCTGACCCGGCTCTTACTCGGGACACGGCACGGCTTACTGAACGAGAGAGAACCGGCTCCCAAAAGAACCGCCGCTCACTTTTACTGAGCCACGGCTCACTCGCTCTTTAAAAAGAGCGGCTCAGAAGTTCCGGCTCGCTCCTGAGCGACCCATCTCAAGGTTGTTTGAAATTCCGCGCGAGACACGTTACCGACTGGGCCCCCATGTTCGCCGCACTAATAATGAGTTTATTTCCATTGAACGTTGATGGTGGCGATCAAGGAAAAAAGCTGTATGGCACAGCTTGACAAGTCCTTGACCGCCTACAAGGCACAGTAGCAGCAACTCAAGAAACAAACAAAAACATTCACAAATTTTGATTACCGCAATTTAACAAAGCGTGTTTCAGAAAATATATTTTATCATCGGCTATAACAGAAAAGTGACCTATTTGCAGACAGATGTTATGAGACCCCAAAAGTCTGGCTCATACTCAGATTCATTTGTGGAGAAAATTAGTCTAATTTCTCTAAGGGACAATGCACTGAATTCTAATCCTTCATCTTCAAGTAGTTTAAGTATTTTTGGAATAGTATGTTTCAGCATTTGTGTGTCATAGTTCGTTCTTGCAGTGACCACCACCCAACATTCTGCACGACGGGTAGAATTTCGGGTTCATGCTCTTTCTGCTCACTGGCGTGAAGAGCATGAGAAGCGAATGAGAAAGGGATGCGAACGGGTCCCGATAACGCTATTGCGTTATCGGGCCGCGTTCGCATCGCCTTCTTATTCGCTTAAAGGCCGACTACCAAACCCGATATTTTGAAAGGCTATCCTCCTCTCACGTCTTCGAGCGAGGTAAGCGAAGGATGGAAAGAGGGAACTAAAAAAGTCAGGCATGAGTACGCGCGCCGTTCGGAAAAAGGGGGGGGGGGGGGGGGGGTTCATTGTGCGAGGCGAGCACGTGAATGGAGGAAAACCAGCGAAAACGGTGCCCCCCTCCCCCCCCCCATGGACAGGTCAAAATCGCCAGAGGATTGCGTAAAGTTTGCGAACGAGTTTCCGCAAAAAAGAACCGTCGTTTGAAAACCGACCTTCTCCGTTGCCCGTGTGAGCAGGTACGGGCGGATAGCGTGCCTATATTACCGAGAGCTTCTAACCAACTTTTCTCAACAATGGGCGACTCAGTTCATAATCTCGACCCCCTGTGCGTGCTCAATGGCGTGCGCCGGTTCCCCGATATTATTACGTGAGTTTGTTCTGAAGGCTTTTTTAAAGTGCCCGTAAAACGCGGGTATGAGAAACCGGAAATAGATGCAAAAAGGGTGGCGGAAGTTCCTCCTAGAAGCGATGTCGTTAGCCTTCGCAGCAGTCCCGGGTATAGGGAGTCATCGCGAGCCGATCTGTCAGTGCTGCGTTTCCTAAAGCCGCATGCACACTGCCCATACATCATAAAAACTTTAAAAAGACACGGAGTTTTTCTGCAGACATGTTAACAAAGTTATCTGCAGGTACGACTCAAGCATGCTTGAAACACGTTTGCTTCATGTATGCTTCGAACATGTCAGCGGGCTGTGTTTTGTGTGACCCGTGTGACTGTCATACAAGGAAGATGCGCGTCTCAGACAGCCTCTGCGCACTGTCCTTTGTATGATGTATTAGCAGTGTGGCCGCAGCCTTAAGGTGCACAGCAATTCCAGGCTGAATGCTGTAAAAACAAAAACGTCCATTGCCACCTCTCAACAACTTCAGGGTATATGGAAGAGACTGCATGCGTCACTCTTGCCCACGGTGGAAGTAACATTTAGGTGATGACTCTGTCCGACGTGGCGAATACATTATGCTCGGCGCACCGAGCGCTTCACTCGCACGGAGATAGATGGCGCCCAAGTATCGGGTCCTTCCCAAACCGACCGCTCTGGTTGTTTCTTCGAGCGGTGGTCCCGCATTCCCTCGCTCGCCACTTCTTGTTTTACTCATGGTGGAAACGACACATTTAGGTGATGACTCTCTGCCCGACGCGGACGGCCACAATAGGAAGTTTTAGTAGACCGTGTTTCCCCCTCCGCTAAGCCCCTCCGCTACCCGGAACTCTACAGCCAAGGCCATTGGCGTGCAGGCGCAGTGGCGGTTTCTTCGTAGCGGAGGGTTTGCGGAGGGAGAAACACGGTCTACTAAAAATCCCTATTATGTTCGGCGCACCGAGCGCGCTTCACTCGCACGAGGATAGGTGGTGCCCAAGTATGGGATCCCTCCCAAACCGACCGCTCCGGTTGTTTCTCCCAGCGGTGGTCCCGCATTTCCTCGCCCACCGCTTCTTGTTGTACCTCACCGCCGCCACACCGCCACCAAGTCGCCAGAGTCCGTAAATCTGTGTTCTCCTCCTTTTTATTTTTCTTCTTCTACTTCGGCTTAAGCCTCACCTTCGTGCAAGATGGTGGCACCTCTTATCGACACAGCACCAAAGAAAACGCGAGGCCAGCCACTGGCTGCACACCACCACCACACCACCACACTGCGAAAAAGGCGAGCACGCTACGCCGCCGACACCGTGGCCACCATACCTCAGCGCCCTAAGCAGCGGCGCAGAACTAACTTCTACAGGTTCGAGGCTAGCTCTGAGCACGACCTGGTCGCTCGCTCCCCGCGGTAAGAGCGGCCAGAGTCATCACGTAAATGTGTTTCTTCCACCGTACTCTTGCCTCACAGCGATATAAGTGAAACAGTCGTGCTTGTACCGCAAAACTAATACAATATCCTACTTTTAGCAGAAAAGGGGGGGGGGGGGTAGTATAGAGAAGTAAAAATTAACAGCTGAATTACGGTTTAAACCCAATTATGTTGATTTGGCCCAAGATTAAAGGACCTCTCGCCGACAGGTCGCGTTTTTCATCGTGCTAAAAGTGTTTGTTTTTTTGTTTTTATTGTGAAATAGCGGGATATGTGATGGCCATAAAATGAGATAGCGATGGGACTTTAACATAAAGGGCACATGGAATTACGACATTCTCCTTTTCTTCGCTCGAAGTCCTCGTGCTTTTCGCGTGGTTTGCTGTCAATCTATCATTAAATTTTAGCTAGCCCCGAAAGCCATGGCGACAATATTACCGTGATTCTATTTCTCACTCCGTTGAACGTATTACATTTATTGTTTTTAATTCAATTCACAGACTAAGTTAGGAAAAATCAGATCAACAAAGTGATTTCGCTTACTTCAAGACCTAACTTAGGAAAAATCAAATTAACAAAGGGATTTCGCTTATTTCTTGTTCAGTTAAAGGCCGTTAATAAACGACAAACAAAAGCGACCATTAAAATAAATTAAAGGAAATTTTAAGCGAACGCGTCTTTGACAGAACATATAAACATGTATGATGTTCGCTGCGCTTTGGGCTCGTGTCACTCGATAAGTAAAAACATATTCGAGTATTTCAGCACTTATAACTTGGCGCATATGCTTACAAATTATGAAAACTGCCGAGGCTTGATTTATATGAAATAATATCTGTCTTAATTTTAAGCGTTTCGGTGAAGACGCTTTCAACCAAGCTCTGGTACGTATGGGTAGAGTGACTGAAGAAAGACGTGTAGTCATTGCCTGCTTCCATTTAATCCAGTAATTTAGGACAGAAATAGATGGCATATTCATCGAATCTGATCAAAATCTGTCAAGAATCGCGCTCCTTTTGCCACGTCGCCGCATGCAGACTTGTACGTAATCCGTTACAAGTAACGGAATTACTTGTAATCCCTTACATTTTTCAGTAATTTAGTAACGGAATAATTACATATTTTCTAGAGTAATTTTAAAGTAATTCCCTTACAATTTTACGTAACGGATTCCTTGTAATTCGTTACATTTTGTTTCAGGACACCCCCCCCCCCCTCTTTTTAAAGAAAGGGTTGTTCTTATTCTGGTAAAGTCGAGCGCAGTGACACCGTAAAGGGAGGATTGGCACTCTTCAGTTCCGTAAAGCCTTTTTTTTTGTTTTTTGCAACACTAAGTTCCTGAATCTATTTTTTTTAGACCCTAACAAAAATGTCGAAAAATCCAAATGAACATCCCTACAAATATAAAAAAGGAGGGGGGGGGGAACAAGTTATATCCGCTTTTTTTACTCCCTTTGTTTTTCTTTGCGATCGAAGGCGGGGCGAGGCGGACACCAAGTGATTGTGTGCCTCTTCGAGAAGCTCGAGGTGGTAAGTGCACAGACAAGAATTAACAATGTCCTTCTCGGTTATAGTCACTACGACCATTTTCATAATGTCACAACACGAGACCACGCTCCGACTGCCCTAAAATCCAGTAAAAGGGATGTGATAATATGTGAAGGTGTTATTGCCACAAGCATCCTCGTTCGTTGCTGCACCCTTATCATCTTCTCTTAGAAAACAGGATGTATTTTTTTCTGCTTCTTTCACCTTATTTGACCCTGTTTTAAGAGCTACTTACTCTTTTGTAGTCCAACTTCTAGGGTTGGCCCACTTCATTTGTGAATTCCAGCCACGTTATCTGCATCTCAGTCACCATTTTTGTGAGTCAGCTTTTTGCGAGCACTTCGGAAATGGTAATAGTCTGCCTTTTTTCTTCTCCCTGTTTTTACCCCAGCAGGACGCATCTTATTTCAAGCAGATATTTTTACAAATAAAACATAATGGTGGCTGACGTAGACTTGGTATTATGGGCCTGAGGAGAGAGTGAAACTCGTGAGTGGGGCCATAGCGCGGCTTACTTAGTTCTCTGCCCATCGCTGCCCGTGGCATCAGCAGACGTCTATCTGGAGAACACCGGAGTAAACTGCAGTCGGTTCGCGCTCCGTGTGTTTTTGAACGGCATCAAGAGAGGTACACACGGCAAACGTGCATTTACATTTCCTTGTTTTAACCGACGTTCTAATTAATTGCTGTTATGAGCGTCCTTTTTTTTTTCTTTCGATTACTTATATTCATATACTGGAAACCTTTTTTTATTTACCAACGTCTCAACCGAGGCTCGACCTGTTCAAAACCAAAGGAAGAAGAATATCGATAATACCTTACTGTTACAACTATGTTTTGCTATTGTCTGGCAGTATATGCCGGTATACTAAGATGGACATAAATTAATTCTTATTCTAGTTTTGGCCAGATGTATGGTGACTTCTACGGCACCATGACAGAACAGCACACGACAAAACAGCACGCGACAAAACAGCACGGTCAAAACAGCACGCGTCAAAACAGCACAACGTCAAAACAGCATGGCGACAAAACAGCGCGCGTCAAAATCGCACGCGACAAAACAGCACAGCGTCAAAACGGCACAGCGACAGAAGAGCACGTGCCAAAACAGCACGGCGTCAGAATAGCACAGCGTCAAAACGGCCTAGCGACAAAACAGCACAGCGTCAAAAGCTGGGCACGCGACAGAAGAGAATGGCGTCAAAACAGAACCGCGACAAAACAGCACAGCGTCAAAATTAGGACAGTGACAATATAGCTAGGGTTTTGGCGTTTTCGGTTTTCATTATATTATTTTGAAATTCGGCGTACTCTTTTTTTCGTTTTTTTTTATA
The DNA here is from genome assembly GCA_013358835.2 of Ixodes persulcatus. Lineage (NCBI taxonomy): Eukaryota > Metazoa > Arthropoda > Arachnida > Ixodida > Ixodidae > Ixodes > Ixodes persulcatus. The sequence goes on from JABSTQ010011536.1 coordinate 1,017,403, forward strand.
GTCCAAACAGAAGTTTTCGGTTTATTGCGGTGAATATTTGTAGACGCACAAACTTCTCGGTTATTTTAGGTTTATTGACAAAAATCAGTATACTGACGAAAATGCCATATTTAAAAGCGTTTGTTTAAAATGTCTAGTGAGAAAACCAGGTACTGGTGTTCTTATGTGTTGCTGTCTGTGGAAGCCGAAGCGACCTGTTCAGCATGACGCACTGGGGCCCTATCGTGATCAGACATTATTGTCGTGTGCTCGTATTTGTACTCAAGACGAACATGAGCTTCACTATCACTTCGGTCGGAAAAGCAAATATCAAAAAAATTTAGAAATCGGCAAACATTGTACTAAGTGCGTTTTGCCCCAGTTTCACGACTGTGAGAGGCGGTAAATTCGCGCCGACCACAAAAACGACAATAAAACAATCGTATTTATGCCCTCCTCTACTCCGTTTCACCTTATGTTGTACCGCAGCGAAGGCTAGAGGTGCGAGCTCATAGCGTTGGCAGCTGCCCTTAATGCACGAGAGCTTCTGCCGCCGAGATGTGCCCTAGAGCAAGGAGCTCGCGCTTGTAGCCTTTACTGCGGTACATCATAAGGTGAAACAGAGTATAGTAGACGGAAGCTAGGGGTGTTAAAAAATGTGCGGCATTTACCGACGCCCTTGATTTTCATTGTCAGTCCACGAATAACTTCTCTTCTTTGAACAAAGAATTCGGTACACAAATCCCTATCAGCTGAAAAACCCAAATTTGGTCCTGAAGACCCCTGCGCCCCCGGAGCTTTTGTTGAAAGTTGAACTGATTTCGAAGGCAAGCTGAAAACTGCGAAAGGAAGTGGTCATACGGAGAGTAAGAAGTCACTCCCCCACCCCTCCAAACGCCCTCGAAAATACTTATCTTTTCAGTTGAACCCTAAATATAGTGTATGGAGTGAAGAAATGCATGTCTCAAAGTAGGCACTGTAAAGGAATGGAGGGTACATTTGACCTTTTACCTTTTTTTTCTGCTGAGTATCAACGACACAAAAAATCCGACAAACGTACCAACAACAGTTTCGCTGTAAAAGGGGGTTCAAACAATTGCATTTAATTGTTTAAAGCTTCCCGCCTGTCCACCTTACGAAAATGCTTTAGCTCCTGTTGTGCTAGAAATTGTGATTCACTACCGACTTCCGTGCCTTCCAAACTGTGGGTCCGACAGATCCAGTGGGCGGTCGCGAAACAATTGCTGCCATCAGTTTTTTTTTTTATTATTTTAGACTTTTGCAGTCTTGTGAAAAGCGCAAGCGGGCTTTGTGACGCGATATTTTTTTTTTTTTTTTTTTTTTGGGGGGGGGGGGGGGGGGGGGGCTGCGGGTTGCGGAGTTCGGTAAGCACTGAAATACGCAATAAATTCTTTTATAACCTAGCGACAATAAATGAAAGGGTCAAGGAGGTTCGAAACTATTCGCGCAGTGAGAGGTGAAGAGCGCGCTCGAAGTTGCTACGTGAGTGCTGTTTTGCCGCTGTGCTGTTTTGACGCCGTGCTGTTTTGGCACGTGCTCTTCTGTCGCTGTGCCGTTTTGACGCTGTGCTGTTTTGTCGTGTGCTATTTTGACGTGTGCTGTTTTGTCGCCGTGCTGTTTTGGCGCTGTGCTGTTTTGACGCGTGCTGTTTTGACCGTGCTGTTTTGTCGCGTGCTGTTTTGTCGTGTGCTGTTCTGTCGCGTTCCCGACTTCTACAGCTTCGTGATTTCGACAATGGAGAATTTCAGTAGATTGGTGCGATGACTCCGATAACGATAGTCGATACTCCGCCGCCGCACATGCGCATTCATCATAACGTTATCGGTGGTATGGAGGTATCGGAACGATCTACTAAAACTCTCGAATATCAGGCAACGGCTGCTGCGACGAAGCTTTGCTCTATCTTCGAAGTAAATAGTACTTCCATTGCTTCGCTGAAGAAGCTCAATGCAGAGCATAAAGCATTCGTGAGGAATAAAATTGCCACTCACATACAGTGCCTCAGTTCAAAGGATGTTCAGCGTAACAGTCGACATCTTCAGTAAGAAATAGTGCAAAATGTCTGACAAGACTTTCGAGAGTCAGCTGTTGGTCAAAATACTAAAGGACATTAAATGGAACAGGTTGCAACAATAAGAACTTGAATAACCCTCTTCCCTTTGTTTCTTAATTGTAGACAATATTGTTGAAAGTAACGCCACGAAAGTAACGGATTACTTTTTAGGGTAACGGTCACTTACTTTTATGGGAGAGTAATTGTAATTGTAATAAATTACAATTTAGCCTTGAGTAATTGTAACTGTAATTCCTTACTATTTTTCAGTAACGTGTACAAGTCTGGCCGCATGTGCTGGTACCGTCTTGTATGTACGGTAGCGATCAGCAACTCAGTTGGACGCTACTGCTTATCACGTTTCTTTCCATGGGAATTTATTTTAATTCCTGTGGTGGTATCCCGCTAGGAGAATAAGCTCAGACCTTCGTGAAAACCGTAGCACGCAGAAAATAGATCCGGACATTTTGCAGTTTGAATGAGGGACGACGTGGCATGGTGATGTCCTCGAAAACGTATGATGCCTCCTGGAATCTTGCGGTATCTTGACAAATAACATAGATATACCGGCGCCCACTGACTAAAACGGAGTTTAAATGTAGCTCGCACATTATTGTCCTACTGTTCATACCACGATTCGATGATTTTTGTTTTCCAGGTTTGGAATGAACATAGTAATTTGGCGTAGTAGAGAGACATTTGCCCGTAACGTTATGCAGCCAGGCTTTCCGCTGGCGCAAAGCGGTGACGTTGAATAAAATTTCCTCTTTTCGGACGCTCTTTATCAGCGGAAGTACGTCGTAATTCTTATGAACGCATGTGCTCGCTGTAATAGATTGCTCATACAGCCCGGTTGGAGCAGAACTGAAGGTTTATTGCCATATGTGCTCCTATATACACTATACATGTCATGATGAGCAAACACGGCTTGCGTTGGTGAGAGGAATTGATAGCGATAACAATGAATATACTCACATTGTTGCACATGACACTCGTAAACAACCTTGTGTATTTTTCTTCGTCTTTTACTTTGGTATTGAGTGAAGGCAAGCAAATCGGGCTTTGTGGACTTTTAAATAGCGAGAGGTCAATCTGTTTCTGAGGTTCGGCGGCATGGTTTGGCGATGTGGAAGGGTAATCATTCAGTGCAGTTTGCGACTGTTTACCCGAAGTTTGTAACGTACTCCAAGCTTGCTGTGATTACATGACCGCACGTCTGTACGATGACTGTTCTTGTCAAAACAACCAAGGGCACGGCTCAGGTTGATTGACTGAACAGACGTACGATGAACTCCAAGTTACCCTCCTCGCGCTTCAACATCGTATAGAAGTAGTCAAGCCGATCCGGCATACATGGATTTTTACTGACTGGCAAGAATATGAGGAGGCATGTCGATCATGAAAACCTAGAAGCCGAATGGTGCAGAAAATCAACATCGCTGCCAGGGAACTTCGATTCCGGGACTGCGTCACTATCATTACTTGGATCCCCGGCCATCAGGAGATCTCAAGCAACGAGGCTGCCCACGCGGCATTAAATAGCCCGCACCTCCGTAGCCTTCCTATTCCGGGCAACGGTTTTCTCAACGTGTCAGCGTATGCAGATGACGTGGTTTAAATTTGTTTTTTCCATGACGAATATTCTCTACCCCCCCTCCCCCCCCCCCACACACACACAATATATATATATATATATATATATATATATATATATATATATATATATATATATATACAGGTTTTTGTTTTAAGCTTAACAGATTTGTTTAAAAAAAGCCGTGAAATTTACACTTATGCCGCTTGTGGAGGTGAGTTATACGGCCAGGGGGACATATTATAGGGGGCTAATCGTAATAATCAGTCGGCTAATTAATTAAAATTTGTTAATTAACTTTTTAATTAATAAAAATAGACATATGGTTCCAATTAGAAACTTGCTCAGCGTCATCGAAAACCGCTAAATCAGACATTTTCAGAAACACTTTGAGCGCGTGAGAAGCGTAGTAGTGAACTGAAGTTACCGCTCGTGGAGCAGGTACAAAGCTAGAGGTTGCAATAAGGCGCCCGCGCGATTTTTCCGTCTCTTATCTAGCCCCAGCCTTGTACCTGCTCCACGAGTGCTAATTTTGGTGAACTACTACGCTTCTCACGCGCTCAAAGTCTTTCTGAAAATGACTGATTTATGGGTTTTCGATGACGCTGAGCAAGTTTCTAATTGGAACCCTATGTCTATTTTTATTATTTAAAAAGTTAATTAACGACTTTTAATTAATTAGCCGACTGATCATTACGTTTAGCCCCCTATAATATGTCCCCCTGACCGTATAACTCACCTCCACAAGCGGCATAAGTGTAACTTTCACGGATTTTTTTAAACAAATCTGTTAAGCTTAAAAAAAACAGCCTGTATGTATGTATATATATATATATATATATATATATATATATATATATATATTTACAAGCGTAAGGTACGTGTCACCGAAGGCCCATTATCCTATCAAGTGTAGCGCTAGCGAAACTAACTGTTATCTTATTCAAAAGGTATAATTACATTTCTGAAACTTTCAATGGGAAAATAAGGCCTTTTTTCGCCCATTTTCGGTAACTGGCACCATAGAGCTCGTCGGCCGTCATTTTTCCTTTGAAAATTTTTTAAAATCGCATTTAATTTTTGAATAAAATAGCCGTTAGCGATGAAACTTTGGCATCTAGTTAGGAGCGGTAGCGCTACATTTAGGCGGAGAATGAGCAATCGGCGATGGGTAGTTTACTTTTGCGGTGAAAAACGAACAATCTTAATTTTTGGGGGGACACCCTGTACTTCGCGTGTTCCACCAGGAGCTATAATTTGTACACTTGGCAAAAACGTCTGCGAGAAATGCGGCGGCAGTAATTTGCCGGCGCCATGGTGAAGTGTGGTGCCGGCCAATTACGATCGCCGGATTTCTCGCCGACGTTTTCACCAAGCGTCCACATTAGGGCCCCCCTACTCAGCTACTCAGCTGAGTAGCTGAGCAGCTACTCAGCTGAGTAGCTGAGCAGCTACTCAGCTGTGTCCAGTGCAGAACGTAAAGCTGGTTCACATAGCACTCCTTTATTGCGTTTTCTTAAGTTACATATAAGTCACCGAAACATTCATATCTCGAATGTCGCTTACCAGGCTATCTCCTTAACTGGTAGCCAAGCTTAATAGGAATCACGAACTTTCCGGTGACTTGTGGCGTAAGCAGACGTAAGCTTTCATAATGTAACGTGACGTATGAAACGGGGCTGTGTAAACCAAACCTTAACCTGCAGAAGTCAAGGGTGCTTCCCACTTGTTAGTTCTAACTTAGCCCCTCATTGGGAGTCGTCAGCGTCTTGGAGCTGCGGATTATCTGAGTATTCCTAGCTGCTGATGGTATACTGTCCAGAAAGCATGGTACAGGACAGGCTGCAGGCTGCACAGTCCTTCGATTTGTTTTTCCATAAGAAAGCGTGTCCGATCAAGACTGTTTTGCGTGCCAAAGCGTGGCATCTTGTCCACGTCTTGCTGCCAACGTCACAAGTGAGGTCATTGCATGGTAGAATTTTTCCTATTTTTATTTTTGTGGGAAACGGGGGGACAACAAAACAGAGCGTGTCCAACATTTGCGGCAGTAATCAAGAAACCGTGGCGGATGGAGCATTCGTAACGTGACTCTCACTGCTCGGAACCTTGCTTTTTGTACAGCGCTCAATGTCCTGGCAAACCGGGAACAGTCGGCAGGTGTTCTTGCGTTTTACTTGCTCGGACCTCTCGATCGTCACCTTTCCAAGTGCACCAACTTCAACATACTCACAAAAGCAGAGACTCGTAGCCGACGCTACGCCGCGGTTCTTTCACATTCCCGCTGGTCCGAGGGGTGCTGGGCGAGGATGACGTGTCCCATACAAAAATGGTCTATGCAGGTCTATGGAAAATGCTATCACCGTATAAATCGCGGTATTTTCAATGTAAGTGCGCTGCAACCTAGTTGGCGACGATTGGCCGTTCTTCTATGGGTAATCTTCCAGGTTATTTGTAGAATTAGGCAGTCTATCTTCTGGCAGCCGGGCAAATAATTTCTCCGAAATCCTACCGGCAGTCCCTTGCCACTAGCTGTCTGAAATCATGTTACAACAGCAGGTAGAATACTGACTTTCTTATTCACCCTGTGCTTCGTGAAAGCACGTTTTACGGCCACCTTTTTGTGGATAAACGTTTCATGGACACACGTTTTGTCGACATTAACGTTTCATCGACATTTGTCACGCCAATTGAACGCTGTAGGGGCATTTTGTCGAGCGTGTATTCCTGAGGTGCGTACTCACCGACCCAGCCTACCCGTTCACGCCGCTTCTTGGTGAGTCTGCAGCAACTCATTACAAAAAGAAAAAAATAATTTTGAGCTGTTTATGAAACATCGCTTGTTGATGAAACGATCTGTCGATGAAACGTCGTTCGATGAACTGATTGCACCGCCAATGAGTGGCGACAGCCGGTAGAAGTTCGGGGGAAAATTCTGACGGCTGTCGGGAGGCTGGATACCACCAATGAATTACTCCGGTTCTATATTTGCTTTGCCATCTTCTCAGTTGTATAACAGCTGAGTAGTACATCTTCACATGTTACAGATTGCTTGGTTTGTACTCGTCTACAGAATAGGCTGTGTGTAATAACTTTCTCGCAGATTTGAAAACAATTCCTTGTGTCTGTTCACCTGCCTTTTTTGCAAACACCTGGGCAAGTGCATATTTTTGTTGAAGGGTTCGCTCGATGTTTTAGATGGGTTTATCAAATTCGAAGCGTCTTAAATATCTTTGAGATGGCCAACCTTCTTTTATATATAAATACAAGGTCAGCGCTTTTTTCTTATTAAGATATACAGTGACAACAAATAATTAGTCGTACATTTCATGCGATTGCGGTAAAAAGAAAACTATAGGCAGCTATAGCACGATGGGTAAAGAGAATCATAGGAGAAAGTATAAAATAAGCTATAGTGGACCATACAGAAGACAATAGGCGGCTAAAGAAAACATAGGAAAAGCCATAAGCTGCTATAGCACCCTGTTTAAAAAGATCCATAGAGTAAGCCATAAGCTTCTATAGCACGCTATTTAAAAAGATCCATAGAGAAGCCCATACACATTTCTATAGTAGACCATACAAGAAGCTATAGACGGCTTAAGGAACCAAAACAAAAACCATAGGCGGCTATATCATCCCTTCTAAAGAGACCCATAGAGTATATGGGTCTCATTAGAATGAAGCTATGGCTAGTCATAGAAGAGACCATAAGAAAAAATATAGACAGTCATAGAAGCGGCTATAGCTAATTGGACCAATTTTCTGTAGCCGGCCATACAAAGAGTTTTCTATTCGCGACTCCAGCGAACTATAGGGTCGCGCTGGTCAGGCAAAATAGCGGACGAAAGAAGGTCGTTTTTGTTGTTCAGCACGCGGACCACCATAAATGTCTTGCATTGCAGCGTAAAATCGGTGTTACATATGAAAGCAAAGCGATCTTTCCACTGTAGAAACCTTCTTCTAGTCAGTGCGTAGAAATGACACGCAGAAAGAATAAAAAGAATTACTGGAAACGATGTTTGTTTATATGCTGCCTACGAGAACCAAGCACCGATAGCAGACGACAGAGTCGAAACGACACCCTCTCCTGAGCTTCTCGGCGTTGCCGCTTCGCGGCGTCCATTTTGCTGGAGTCGCCGATATCCGACCATAGACCATTTTTGTGTAGGGTTGTCCCTCCTAGCTGCAGGCAGCACTCAGAACGACAGTGTCTTCAAGAGCACAACACGAAGATGGCGGAGCTCGTGCCATCCCTGGCTGCCCGGACCTGAAAGTTGGCTTCAATGGCGGGCAGAAATTAAGATTTTGAATACAAGCAGAGACTCGTAGCCGACACAACGCTGCGGTTGTTGCAGATTCCCGCTGGTCCGGGGGTGCTGGACGTGAATGACGTGTTGCCCCTCCCAACAGCCGTTCGTCTTTCAGAGCTGCAGGCAGCACTCGTAGCGACACTGTCTTCAAGAGCACAACACGAAGATGGTGGAGCTCGTGCCATCCCTGGCTGCCCGGACCTGAGAGTAGGCTTCAATGGCGGGCAGAAATTAAGATCTTGAATACAAGACAAGTCCACGCTAAAACAAAATGGTGTATTCTTACACCCTCTGTCCCATAGAAGACACCCAAAACTTCAGTTCGATGTACAGCGCAATGACGTCGATCTGACGGTACAAACTTTCACGAGAGGCTTGATAGCCGTGTGGTACAACTTATCCCAATAGCTAATGAACGTGTACTGACTACAATAAAAAAAATAATCGGAGTTTTCTCGGCCCTAATGCAAAACCTCATTGTTTTCTTTCTGTGGTCTTTGATGCGTACTTCAGCGATTCAATAAGTCACATCTCACCGTTATCAAGCCCCTCGTAAAATTTGGGGCCGTCTGTTCGACTATAGTGCGCTGTACGTCGAACTGAAGTTTTGGGTTGCATTATATGGGACGAAAGGGTGTAAGGTCATAACCGTTTTTTTTTAGAGTGTATACCGTTGGGGCCTTTCAAGGCCTAGCTCCTGTACCTACTGCTCGTCGGTAGAAACAACGAGACAGATTTTGAGATAGTGTCGTGTCGCCTGCACGCAACCTCCATTTACAAATACCTATTGAGTTCACTGCACAATGTTTTTCTAAACCAACACCAGTGAACAAACAACCAACACCAACAACAGCTATCGAGGTCTCTACTCTGGAAGATGAGATGTTTGGCGACTATTTGATACAGCTCGTTGGCCCCGATCAACACCATGGTACGAAACCACAGCATAGCCTTGAAACTATTCCTTAACGAAGAACTCCGTATCTATGGGGAATCAAACTTCGACGCGTTGAGGGGCTGCAGTAATATTGTGCGCGTATAAAATGGTGATGTAAAATTTTCCCGATACACCTGCAGGCGTGGTATAATGCAGAAAAAATCAGCTTTAACCATGTTTAGGTGAAGAAAACTGGAAATAAAGAAATAAAATTGGTATGATCATTAAGCTTGAGCTCGTTGTTATTTGAGACTATAACATACATATTTAGGACTAGGACATAAAAAACAAAGTATGAAGAAATGGATACCCGGTGTGCCGTATGCCAAGGGGAAAACAAGGCAATGAAGCTTTTTCAGCTACGAGCTCCGACTGCGGAATTCTCTTGGAACTAGAAGGTCAACCACAAGGTTGACCTTCCTCTGAGAGTAGTTATCAACAAAGATGGCACGTGGCAAAAAACTGTCTCCACATTCCTTCAGAATGGTCTTTCTTGCCTTGATTTCAAAAGCCCGTTAGCATTAGGTTCTTTCATGAATTTGATATCAGATATTTAACCGTTTCATGGTAAAGTTTGCACGATTTTTTCCCTGGATATCAAGGATCTGTATTATTCACTCCAACCAGCCATTTTGCTTTCTAGGGTCCGCTCGTTTCTAGAGGAGAATTTAGTTCGGTTTCAGTCCCACTGTGGTATAGAGATCAATGATTTTCTAAGGATACTTAAACTGTACCTAAAGTCTACAGTGGTAATTTATGATGAGCGGAAATACATTCGACGTCAAGGCGTATGTATTGGGTAGGCTGTCGCCAAGGCCCTTTCAGAAATACACCTCCGGAGCTTAGACCTAAAATTGCATTATATGATCAAACATTATCAGCCGAGCTCAGTACTTATTAGAAGATACGTGGATGACATATTGGTATATGTCCGTGACTCAGCCCTTGCTGGTTCCATCGAGAATACCGTGTACAGGGAGGCACCGGAGTTGCAGTTTTCTATTGAAAAGCCAGCCATCAACATGCTTCAGTATTTAGACCTCCAGCTCAGATTGGCCCCCGGGTTATGTTGGGCGTATGGCAAAGTAAAGTCTAAACCAGTACCTCCCTTTGATAGTTGCCATTCAAAGCATGTCAAGGCAGGATTGGTTCGAAAAATGATTAACAACGCGGTTCAAAAGTCATGTTGGCACTCCATTATGACGTCGATTCAAGTTGTGTTTTCCAGGCTAAATGTTGCAAAGTATCCTCAAGAATTTATTTCCAAGCAGCTTTCGTACAATGCTGCAAAAGACAAACAAATTAGGAAAATGCCCGAGCACAAAAAGTTTCTTGTCGTACCGTTCTTCCACAAGATTTCACACAATTTAAAATCAGTCGGTGATAAGTTTGGTTTACGCATGGCGTTTAGCAAAGATAGCAGTTTGAAGCGGTTGAAGGCCCGTTCACACTCTTGCGACCTCTTAAAATCGGGTGCCTTGGAACCTCTTAAAATCTCTTACAACGAGAGGACACACTGGCGCCAAAATAGGGTAGCAGTTTAAACTTGGCGTCCGGCATATTTTCTATTTCTCTCGCTTATTATCCTTTCTTTCTTGGCTCGAAAAGCTTTTGTCAACGTTATAAACGAGCCTTTTATTATAGGTATTACGCACATTTGACCTCGGAAATCCCGCAAAACCTTCGCTTTTGTGAAATGCAGTTCCAGGGTCACCGCATAGATGGCGCCAGAATGCCAGTGTGTTCCCTCGTCCTAAGAAATTTTAAGAAGTTTTAACAGATCTCGTCTCTCTCGGTCGTACTCGGTTGCGAGAGAGTGAGCGGGCCTTAACTCCGTTCGTTTCCGCCCAGAAAGGATGTTTAAAAAAACACAGGGAAAAGTGTGTTACATGTGTTTCAGGTATAGTCTACAAGATCCCTTTTGATTGGGGGTATTCACTGGACGCCATATTTGAGGGCGATGTTTAGAGCGCATGCCCAGAACGAGCTCGCATTAATAGCCTGCTAAGACCGGCAATCCTGATGGTGCGGAATGCACGTTGCAAATGAACTGCGGAAGCTCGCCGGCAGCACGCGCTCAGCAGTCGCGCACACAGCTATGGCCGCTAGTGAATACTTCCTATATAGGTCGAACGAAGCGTTGTCTTAATTATAGTCTATACTTTGTTTCACCTTATGTGCGAGTGAAGGCAAAACTGGAAGCGCGAGCACGAAAGCTCCGTGCGTTCAGGGTTTGTTCGAGCGCGCGAGCTGGGGAGAAATGCAAAAAGCGCTGGTCTCGCGCTTCTAGCATTGGCTTCGCTCGCAGATAAAGTGAAACGAAGTATTAGCGGCGAGATGTTTTGGTGGCGCCCTCCTGTGGTTCCCCCTTGTGACGTCATTACCTTGTAAACAACAAGTTCGATGGTGTTTGTTATTAGCATGGTGGAAGCTTGAAATCATTGCGCTCTCAAAGGAACACTGCCAACACCGTCAAAAGTAAAGTTCTTTCATTCCTCTTATTTCCGTCGATGATAAATCCCCTTTCCGACGTCATAGTCAGCGTTCGCCCAATCGTGGAAAGCCGACCACAGCGACGCTTTCGGTCGCGCACGGGGCTAATAGGCGAACATAAACGATGTATCAAAAACAAGGATCCATATTCCGAGGTATCCAAGCATATTCAGGAATGTAGGAATGGACCTCTTGGCGAATATGTGCTGCCACCTAGACACGCGAATCGGTTCGAGACTAGGTGACTGGAAAACAACGCGCGCCCAAGGCCTCTCCCACCCGTTCCACACCCAAAACGTCAGCTACATCCTGTTCACTCGCTGTAGATGAGCAATTTAGCCAGTGCAGTACAACCGCTAGCCTGGGGTCTTTAACGTGCACCACGCAGTAGTAATACACGACCGCACGCCGGTACGATGCTCATCCAGATCGAAACGGGCAGGGGTGGGGATTGAGCCCAGGATCCCTGGGTTCTGCAGCGCGAGCTTTCGCTCCACGTGCTCCGAGCTGGTGTGCGCTAGCCCACTCGGCCACCGATCCCCCCCAAGCCTATATAAAAGTCCTGTCCTCAATAAAGGTTTAGTTGTGTTTGAGACGTTCTACTTCTCTTCCTTGTAGTCGTCTGTCAATACCTCAGTCTCGAGTTTTTCACTAAAATGCTAGAAATGAAGGGCAGCCCAACTTGCCTCCACCAGTCGGAATTAATTGGCATCGTGCTGTTGTATTGATCTTCGTTGCCTTTTATGACCCATACTATTGTACGCTCAAACACAAATAGCTTAAAACGACAAAATACACGCAAAGATAAGTGCTGAATATGTTGGTCGACCGGAACTTTGCCCTGCAAAAATGGCGACAGCGGGAAGCAAGGCCAGGAGGGAATGCACGCATTAACAAAAGTTTATTGAAAAAAGTTCTATAAAACATATGATGTGGAGGTAGACAGGGCTAGCTTCCGCTTTCCCGGGCGGTGCGACGGATTTGGCCGGAGCGCTGGAGAAATTTTGCAAACGAAAATGGGAGAATGGATGATAAGTGTACTTAAAAACAAAAGAGAAGGTTGGAAGACTGGTGGAAATAATGTAGAGGGGAATTGAATGCCGTACAACTCACCAGCACAGCAGGGAACAGGTGGGGTAGATGGAAATTGGGACAGCCTCCCGCGTGGCTCCGGCCCAAAACCTCAACTTTGCCTCCCAGTGGGCCCAGTGTTGGGGTAACGCCGACTAGGTTTGACCAGAGAAAAAGTGCGACTCCCTCGCCAGGGGGAGGAGGCGGGTGGTGATGTATTTAGTCTTTTAGAGCGCAGCTCAGGCGCCCGTTTCCGAGTTCAGCGGCGTCGCCGTTGGCGTCGGCGTAACCGTGCGCGTTGCAATATGGGACATTTCCCCGCTAAAGTTAGCGGGGAAATTTTCCCGCTAAGTTTAGCGGAGAAATTTTTCAGCTATATTAATGGCGAATTCGGGTGGTCAATCACCGGCGAGCCCACGCCGGCGGCAGAGGCAACCAAAACCGCGCCAGCGGCGCACCACGTGACCCTCTCCACCCGAACACAAAGCGCCGGCAACTGGCGTTTTCGTTTGCCTGGGTCGCGCGTGCAACTTTGTTAACTTCTTCCTCGATTATTTTATAATACAATACGCACGCTGTAGGCATCAGCAACATATATTCGGACTCTGAGATGTGGGTAAAGAAATTTTAATATATTTTGTTTAGATTCCCGATGAACTGTTGCCATCTTACAAACTCCCAGAAAGCTCACCAGCGTCGCTGTTTATATTTAATTTTCTTGTTATTACCTTTTTTTCTGGAATCCTCAGCATCTTCATTTGGCCCAGTCTTTAAAATAGTAAGGCGCGTTCAAGTCTCGAGCTGCAGCACTATTAATACATTTTTTTTTTTTTTACAGCGGTATAATAACACGCTGTGCCCCATAGCTAACTGATCTTACGCAAGCTCCCTTTAAAATATTTTATCTTTATCTCCGTTGTTATTGCTGTCTTTTCTCGGACCACAGAGGGGTGTCTGTCTCAATGGCTTCGTTTTCTACTCGAACCCGCTATCGGCGAGCATTGTTTCGTTTGGTTCCCTTTCCCGATTCGGATATGACGACACCGGATACAGTCTGGCAGACAAGCTGCCCGACCTCTTGAAGCTCGGGCGAAAATTGTGCCGGTAAATTGCCGGCACCCGCCTGAGAAGCGCCACCCGAACGGCGCGCACTCGCCAGCCTTTGACCACGCGAACGCCCTTGCCTGAGATATGGCAAAATATTTTGCCGGGAAATGACCACCCGAATTCGCTATAAGTGGCGAATTTCCTCGTCACAGTTAGCGGAACAATTTTCCCACTAAATTTAGCGGGAACCTTTCCCCGCTATCTTTAGCAGGTTAAGTATCCCCTCTAAATTTAGCGGGGAAACTGACGTCACAGAACCCCAACATCAATTCAGTTTCCCCGCTAAATTTGGCGGGGAAAATGACGTCACGACTTTGTGTCACGTCACCCATGAACAAACTCAGCGGCAGGAGGAGAGGAGGAGGAGGGGAGAAGGAGGAGGAGGCGGAGGAGGTGGGGAGGAAAAGGGAACGAGGAGGAGGAAAGAGAAGGAGGAGGGGGCACCCTCCCCTCCTCCTCCTCAAGAGCTGCGCTCTAGTTTTGCATTACATAGGTTTGTAAACGTCTCATTTTTTGCACAATCCCCAAGAGGTCATTCTGGTGATTTCGCACACCACCTGGTGTTAGTTAAAAAATTGCAGAGTGGAAGCAAATTGGCTTGAAATGCTACGAGAGGAATCACACTTTTGGTTTATAGTGTCTAGGCTTGGGGGTGCAAACTACCGCCCATTATAAATGGTACAACCGTTAGTACCTCACAATGTTCGGCCACGGCGCTACGCTCGCGGTCGAAATTGCGCACATCGTTCTGGTGCTAGCGCATGCGTTCGGAGCTTCCGAGCTTTTGAATTGAGATTTCTTTTTTCGGATTGTTTCCCCAAAAGAGACAAATTTTCGTCCAAGATGTTTACTTTCGAGTCAGAGAAGAAGAATGTGGCGTAGGCAAGGGGGGGGGGGGGGGGGGAGGTATCGAGGGCCCAAAGTTTCCTACAATTTTTACGAGCCCCCCCTTCCCACACACTGTGACAACTTTTGTTGAGGAAAGAAACCGAGCGCATCCGTTTCGTTGGTGGCCGTTTTATTCTCTCGTGCTCCGATCGTCTGCCGTTCGTGGTCTCGTGTTTTCCTCTGTCTTCTCTTTCTTCTTTCTTCTGGTGGTTGAATTCCTGTAATCTACAACAACCTTGCCACGAGGCGCGGGGAGTAGACAGACATGTCGCAAGTGAGCCGAGTAACTGCGGGATTAACGCTAACGACTGGCGTTTCCTTGTGTCCCTAAGCTGAAGGAGACGTGACGCATTTGGAGAAAGGGTTTGTACTTGCTCCTCTCCAACGTAGGAAATCTCGCCCAATACAGGAAGTGTACACATGCATCCTCACTCAGAGGAGGCAATAAAATACAGCACCCGCTCTGAAGCTCACATGGTGCTCCCGTAGTTTGTGCTGTGCTTGAAGAATCACGTGGTAAAGGGCAACGTAAAGGTAACCTCTTTGCGTTGCCTTTCCTCCCAATACTCAAAATATGCAGGTCTTCCAAGGTTCGAAGATCGTTCGAGAAATCTTAGTAATTCCCCCACCGTTTTTACAAAAAAAAAAAAAGAATAAATAAACAAGTAGTGTTGGAATGTACTAAAAGTTCATGGTACTTAAAGTAATACTTCAAGTAGGTTTAAAAACTTGTACTTTACTTGAAGTAAATCCTCTGAGCATGTACTTCTACTTTATTAAAGTATTTTTTCTGGTACTTTTCGAGGACAGTTCAACTCCTACTTAAAAGTACATTACCCAAATTTGAAAACGACAAATGGCGTATCATCTTGTGAAAACGCGCCATCGTCTTTCAAGACGTCATCTAGTCATTTCGCTGAGTGAAGTAATGGTGGCTGTAAGACCGACAGAAATGAGTGCGTTATATGTTGATTGTGTTAAATAGTTCGCCAGCAAGAGTAAAACAACTACTCTGTGGCGACTAGACTTCATCCAATATTTGCCGCCATTTCCGAAAAAAACTGATGCTCCTCCGATTACCCCTAAAGCAATGCATATCAGTTAAAAAAAAAAAAACCAAAAAAAAAACTTGTATAGGCATGAAAGGGCGTCATGAACGATTGTGTTAAAATGTACTTGTACTTTACATTGAAGGACATTTTATTTACGGACCTTTACTTCAAGTACATTGCAGTACATAAGTACATAACCTCTCATTTACTTTGTACGTTACTTCAAGTACTTGTTAGATGTACTTCACGCAACCCTGTAAACAAGCAAACACTATCTGCAAAATGAAGCTCAGGCAGCTAGTGCTAAACCTCAAAATAAAAATGATACATCCGCAGCACATCGTTGACCAAACAGCAACAAAAAAAGTGCAAAACAGTTGGCACGCAGAAGCAGAACCAGTTATTATGGCATATCTCTGAAAACACAAGCTGCTTTATATTTGGCTAGCAGAATTTCGCTGACAGATCAATAGCTTTATACTTTCTTATTTCTATAAAAAAATATAAAAGTAACTTCAAAAGGAATTCGCTACTTTTTTACGGTAGTTAGTTATTTACTATGGAAGTTGATGTAACGTAGTTAGTATTACAATGGAAGTTGATGTAACGTAAGTGCAAAACCTTGCATACATACACCAACACGACGTTTACAAACAAGTGCGCGTTTGTCCACATCATGGTGTGGGCATTGCGCGTGCGCAGAAACCAGATTCACGGGAGATGAAGCATCTGCGCATGCGCAGTGCCGACAGCAGCGCCACCACAGTGGCGTGACGTCAGAGAGCTGAGTTGGTGCAGTGCCTCCTATATAAGTTACACTATGCCTGTCAGCTTCCCTCCAAGAGGTGTCCAGGCCCGATGCTTCACCTCACATCACTCACGATCGGCTAGGTAACGCCGCCTGGCGGACGTTCGTTTTTTTCTATTTTTCTAGCATGTTGTATTTACATGATTATTGAAGATACATCATATATGTTTTTTTAACAACATGTGGAATACCGTTCTGGATGTGACCGCCCTGATTGAAATGAGTTTCGCTGAGACAAAATACGAAACTACGAAACAAGCACGGCCAGGCTTCGCTTTTGCAGCGCGAACGCGGAGAACGCTTGGCCGCTTGACCGTCTGCTTTGGCGGCAGTTTAGGGCTTTGGCGGTCACCTTGAATCGCGCGCATGGGAATAGTTGGCGCCGGGTTGTGTGCGGGTGAAAAGGTAGGAAAATAAGAAGTAATATTCCGTTGAAAACGGCGAACTGGTCCTGAGCTGTCAATCAAAAACATTTAGATTTCTTGCTGTCGGTGCTGCTGGGGCGACATCATTGAACCTCCTATGGAAGAGATGGTTGGCTTCACTACACGGCAGGTTTGTTCGCCTAGGTGGCTCCACCACATGGCAACCACACGTATTATTTGCCCTCTCCCTTCCGCTTGCCAGTGCTCGGAGCTGACAGGCATAGTGTAACTTATATAGGAGGCACTGGTTGGTGTATACGTCTATGCTTCGTTTCATACTATACTCAAGCGCAGTCAAAAGCATGAACACACAAAACCACGAACTCCCACACACACACACAAACTAAAAGCGCAGGTCGCTGGCACTTCTCTTTACGTGATTTGTTTAGCCATAATATCGTACGGAAGCATGAATAATAATAATAATTGGGGTTGTGGGGATATTTATACAGCGAGTCGTTGGTCAGCCATTTTTAATGTTGCGACGAGTCACTCGCTGTAGATAAGCAATTTAGCCAGTGCAGTACAACCGCTAGCCTGGGGTATTTAACGTGCACCACGCAGTAGTGATACACGACCGCACGCCGGTACGATGCTCATCCAGATCGAAACGGGCAGGGGCGGGGATTGAACCCAGGATCCCTGTGTTCTGCAGCGCGAGCTTTCGCTCCACGTGCTCCGAGCTGGTGTGCGCTAGCGCACTCGGCCACCGATCCCCCCCCCCCCCCCCCCCCCGGAAGCATGACAGAACTTTGTGGCGTTGTGCCTTGGACGCTGTTTGATTGGCCGCATCACCTCGTAGCGTCAGCTGCTCTTGGAGAAACGTAGTATAGCACACTACTGACGTTTCTTTTTTTCTCTTTTACTGCTTTGTTAAGATGTTCCGAGAAATACTCGAAAAACTGCATTTCCTTTTAGTGCACCTCTCTAGGGGGTCTAATAATTAAGAGAGAGGGAAAAAACGCATTAGTTTTGAAAAAATTGTAAGGGTGCAGGCGAGCTGGTGGAAGTTAACCATAGTTTTGTTTAACCCGAGACTGGGGTATTTCGGAAAAGGGACGAGAAGAAAAGAGGCCACAAGGGGGCGACGTCTCAAACACAGCTAAGGATTTTATTCCATCGTATGCACTTTTATACACACCACGTCCACACACCACGTCCCACCTACCAACCAAGTCGACCAATGACAACAATAACACCCGGAATACTCTAAGCCAAACATAGGCCCAAAACATTACAAAAGAAAAATCTTTCAGCCAGACAAAAGGACAAGATAAGCCTCCGAATACACAAAGTCGACAATGAACCGTTAAAAGGTTTTTTTTCCCAACCCGCAAACATACGGAACTCGGAGATCGCCAAGCACATGGCTGAGTGCAACAATTGTAGGGTGTTTTGGTCGGAAACGGAGGTAATACATCGAGAGGAGAATGAGATAAAAAGGGTAGTGAAGGAAACAGTCCGAATTAAGTCGATGGGAAATTGTATTAGCCAGCCATCAATGCATCTAGGAGAAAGCTCAAGAAAATTCCTCAAGATGTAAACCCCCGTTTTTTTTTTTTTTTTTTTTTTTTAGCTATCCAGCACTTTGTGCGCTGCCTACAAAGATGCAGTACAGGTGCAGGACATTTTGTTTGTTCTGGTATTCCTTGTTACTTCTTTCAAGTGTGTAGTTGAGGTTGGAACTCTTGCATTCTCCCCTTTAGTGTTTTTGGGTCATGGTTATCCTCTTCCGCTTTCCTTCAAAGTGTAGTGCGGGTTAGAATGACCGTTTGCCGTTTTTTTTTTTTTTTTTTTTTTTTTTCGGTGACTAAGTACCGGCTAGTTTAATGGTTTGTTGTTTGGCTTTGTGTAATTAGGTCTTGTATGCCCTCTTTCCCTTTGGTTCCGTGTGTTTGCGGGTTGGGAAAAAAAAACCTTTTAACGGTTCATTGTCGACTTTGTGTATTCGGAGGCTTATCTTGTCCTTTTGTCTGGCTGAAAGATTTTTCTTTTGTAATGTTTTGGGCCTATGTTTGGCTTAGAGTATTCCGGGTGTTATTGTTGTCATTGGTCGACTTGGTTGGTAGGTGGGACGTGGTGTGTGGACGTGGTGTGTATAAAAGTGCATACGATGGAATAAAATCCTTAGCTGTGTTTGAGACGTCGCCTCCTTGTGGCCTCTTTTCTTCTCGTCCCTTTTCCGAAATACCCCAGTCTCGGGTTAAACAAAACTATAGCATTAGTTTTGTTTCCGACGAGAGTGCTTCACCGTGAAAGTAAATCTAAGATCCGCAGTCGAGGAGCACTCTGTAGTAGTAGGACAGACGCACGCTCTCTTCGACGTTTGCAGGTCACTTGTTCTTGAAAGAATGGACATACAGCGAGCTGCTCAACTCGGCTCAAAAAATTGTCGAACCGCTTCTCGGCTGTGCCTCCAATTGAAAACAATACTCGCGAAAGCCGAAAGGAAATGGTCAGTACAAGGAAGTGTATCCCAAAAATAAACGGAAAGCTAAAAAAAAAAAAAAAATCAATCAGTGTGTTCAAGAGCATGGCTTCACTGCCTGAACTTTGAGCTTGCAAGAGTACAGTGGAATCGCTGTGTCTACTCTAAACGTGAGATGAAAAAGAAATACAAGAACTGCCGACTCCACCTATTGTCCTATGGGTTTCTTTTTATCGCATCGCAGATCTGGGAACTTAGTCTTTAACCCTATTCAACGAAAATATTGATATTTAGTAAGAAGATACAGTCGTCATATTCTAATCACACTGCAGACACGATGTCTCCTAAAAGAAGCAAGCCGGTTAGTGTATGTCAAAGACGCCTGCCTATTGTATGTATTTATGCGGATAGAAGTTGCTCGGATACGAGATAGCTGAAAGCAATAGGGCTGTCCTCCGGGAAATCAGCAGGCAGGAGACCGCAAGATTAGGAGGCTGCGACCCCTGGCCCGCCTTGCGACGTTATTCCAAAAACGAGAGCTAGTCGGGGAGCTCGGGCGGCGAGTCACGCACACGGGGTTGCAGCTCTTCGGCTCCAGTGCGACCTTCGGGTCGGCCGGTCGTCGACTCACTTGGTGCGATTTTACTTGCGGTTTCGCTGTTGCAATGTCGCTCGTGCTACAACGAAAACAAAAAAGAAGAAAAAAAGGGAAAAAGGGGGAGGGGGGGGGGGGGTATGGTGGAAGTTGCGTTGCTCAACGTCCAACAACGAAACCGCAAGCAAAGTCGCCCCATGGGAATCAGGCATTACGGGGAGTCCCCTGCGATCACGCGGCGTGTCCTTTCACCAGGCGCCAGAATCCCACGGCGATCTTACTTTTTAACACAGATTTTGATATAGGACTAACACCTGACAATATCCGGTTAGGTGCCAGCAACGAAAGTCGACAGGCCGACTGTGTATGTATGTGTAGGCGTTGTGCGAGGAGAATAGGGGGGTTCGTCCCGTGGTTTACGTCACGTGACGTCACAATAGCCGGAGAAGGGAGGCCATGGGGAGGCCTCGTCTAGAAAAGGCACCCGCTCTGGTTCTCTTTACCCCGGCCGCGTCGTCTGCTCACTCGGGTCACGTGGTTTATTGGTGCGCATTTATTCAGCATTATTATACTGCGTTTTAAATGCGCTGTCTCGCATAATTTATTATATATATATATTATAAACGTAATATACAACGCGTTACCAAGGTTGAAAGTATGAAATTTATATTTATGATTATCCAGTAACCGCGGGACCGCAGTGCGGTCCCGCAGCCTTGTCGAACGAAACGGCCCCGGCACCTACGTTTTCTTCCCTCTTACAGGCTACGATTCTGGTCAATTTACGTTGTGTGCGAGCTGTTGACTGTCTGAGAAGAAACGCTGAGACATTTTAGAAGATAAAGGAAACGACAAAAACCAGTCACCGCCGCAAGGAGCGCACACGAGCAAGAGATGGGTAAACGATGTTAAATGAGCTGTGCAACGATATTCAATTGGAATGTTTTTCGCTTTACACGAGCTAACTGGCATGAGCGGGACTCAAGGATACTCGCACATAACGCCACTGGCCAAGAAACTCCTTTGTTTCGGTGTAATGGACCTTTTGTAGAAATACGCGGTGCGCATGCGCGGAGTATTTCATGCGCCTGGGTTTGAGAGTATCTAGTTCCAAACAATCCGCCATCTTGCATTTCTCGCCTTTGAGCGGTTTCGTTGTGTCGACCTCGGGGCGGAAGATTACGCACGATGGGGACAAAGGTGAGCTTGGGGGAGCCGTATCTAGGTCACATCGCCTCAATGGGTGAACAGGATGTAGCTGACGTTTTGGGTGTGGAACGGGTGGGAGAGGCCTTGGGCGCGCGTTGTTTTCCAGTCACCTAGTCTCGAACAGATTCGCGTGTCTAGGTGGCAGCACATATTCGCCAAGAGGTCCATTGCAAGGACAAAAGCGATCATTTTCATTCAATCTCTCCTTTGCGAAATTTGATGACGTAACGTGGGGATTGCAGTACACCCATATGACGATATTGAATGCGGTTCATAGATTGGACCCGAGCATTGCGTGGGCACTCGATTTGGGCTCGTGATAATTACTAGCTCGAGAAGCATTCGGGTATACTTTGTCTCATCCTACGATGGACTAAAGGCCAAAGCCACGGGCCGCGAGGTCCAATCAAGTTGCACGCTAAACTATGACATGCTAAACATTGATCAGGGGTGGACGCATGATACCCAGAATCAAAAGGCGCTGCATCATTTCTATAGCTTCGACACTGCAAAGAGTCTGTATGTCGTGGCTTTCTTTGCGATGTAAAATTGATGAGTCACTCAGCGCTATTCAATTCGAACCACTGTCTACCCATACCCATTAGTGATCCTAGACGGAGGCACCAACACGTGCATCGAAGCGAAATACCACGCAATTTCTAAGTGGCTTGTGATTGGATCTGGTGGCCTGTAGCTTTTACCTTTAGTCCATCCTAGGGTTAAAGTCACTGGATCCTGGGAAAGTAGCGCCATTGCCATCCCTACCTGCTAGCCGGACACAAACGGATACTAACATACAGACGACCCAAACCTAGCAAGGCGATTGGCTAATTGGTCTACGTTGCCATGGAAATCGCCATCTTGGTCCATTTAAATACTCGAAGCTTCCAGAGGGTCGTTCTAAACCAGTCGCGCCAAGATTACCATGGAGCATCATCGTACTGGAGGCGTTCCTCGCCAATATAAGAGTCTTTGGCACTCTGTATGCAATCAACCTATTATTCATGCCCATTTCCATTGATCTCTTACAATTATATTGTTCTTCTTGCGTATTTCAATACAGCTAACTTATTTTTCAGTGCCTCCAAGCACCGACACAGCATCTGGTGATGGTACGAATGTGTACGCTTGTTTCGCCGGTGTGTGGTTAGCAAAATCTTGGTATACAAAAAAAAAAAAAACACTCCATAAAGCTACCCGACACCAGCGAATCTAGATCGGCTCACCAAGAACGGAGGGGTCAAGGAGAAATTGTTGATTTCACGGACCAAGAAGGCGACCATACGAGGAGCTTGGCGTTACTTTCCCAGGATCCAGTGACTTTACCTAGGGTGAGACGAAGTATATTGGCCCGTGACTCAGCGCGAGTCCTGTGCTTTGCCAACCCCAGCGCGTGGCTATGATCAACATTGGCGGCATATAATAGGCTCCAGATCACGTGGCCGCTTGTTCTGGCTGCGAGTTGAGGGGGAGAACGCTGCTCGTTTTTCTTTAATTTTTTTCTGGCACTTCTATTGCGTGGGGTGCAAAACGAACGCGTGTTTCATAGGTCATTAAAGGAGCGGTGCAACGATATTCAATTGGAACGTTTTTTCAGTTTACACGAGCTTACTGGCCCTAGTGGGGCTGAAGGACACTCGCACGCAACGCCACAGACCAAGAAACTCCTTTGTTGCGGTGTAATTTCAAGGACAGAAGCGATCATTTTCATTCAATCTCTCCTTTGCAAAATTTGATGACGTAACGTGGGGATCGCAGTACACCCATATGACCATATTTGAATGCGGCTCATAGATTGGACCCGAGCATTGCGTGAGCACTCGATTTGGGCTCGTGATAATTGATAGCTCGAGAAGTATTCGGGTAGTGGCCCGTGTTCAATCGCTGCAACGACGACAATAGCCGAGCCATAACAATGTCTAGAACTCAGCGCTGTGCTTTGCCAACCCCAGCGCGTGGCTATGATCAACATTGGAGGCATATAATCGGCTCCAGATCACGTGGCCGCTTGTTCTGGCTGCGAGTTGAGGGGCTGAACGATGCTCGTTTTTCTCTAATTTTTTTCTGGGACTTCTATTGCGTGGGGTGAAAAACGAACGCGTGTTTCATAGGTCATTAACGTCAGGGATCCGTTCTAAGCGGTATTTGCGCAAAGTAAGAAAATTGTTGCATCGCTCCTTTAACGTCTGGGATCCGTTCTAAGCGGTATTTGCGCAAAGTACAAACATTGTTGCATCGCCCCTTTAAGCCTTTCGTCACAAGCTTCTAGCCATTGCTCTTGTGTGTGGTTACGGCATTTATATGGATTCGCGGTCCTGCTATGGTGTGAGACACATGTGTGGTCACTAGTCAACGATGACAGTGGTCGATTATCGATAGACCCCTTCCGGGAGGCGTTCACTTGATCAAATAACATTTTAGCGAACGCCCACGTTTCACCGAATGACACTTCAGCGAATAGTCGGCCGCCGCAAAGCGGCGTTTACAGGTGGGCCAAGTGGATTCACATTTTTGTAATTAGCCGCCGCAGACTGTCGCCGCCAAGCGGCGTAAGCGCAGCGCGTGGGGAGTGGGGTTAACCAAGACCTCCTAGGAGCTAAGGCCCTAGCGTTCCGAGTCGTGACGTCACAATGGCCGGAGAAGGAAGGCCACGTCGAGAAAAGGCGCCCACTCTGGTTCTCTTTACCCCGGCTGCGTCGTCTGCTCACTCATGTCGCGTGGTTTGTTCGTGTGCGTTTATTTAATATACTTTTTAAAAGCGCCGTCTTGTATAATTTCTTGTATATATATATATATATAATATAAACGTAATATGCAACATGTTACAAAGGTTGAAAGTACCAAATTCATATTTATGATTATCCCCGTAACCGCATAACCAGTGCAGCCCCGCCACTCCCCAGACTTTTCGAATGAACCGGCTCCGGTGCGACATTTGCTTCCCTCATACGGGCTTTGATTCTGATCAATTTACGTTGTGCGTGAGCTGCTGACTGACTGAAAAGGAACGCTGAAAAGGAAGGAACATTTCAGAAGGGAAGGAAACCGAAAAAAATCCAGTCATCGCCCAAGGAAGCGCACACGAGAAGAGTCGGGTCGACAATGCTAAGCCTTTCGTCCCACACTGCTGCCGCTGCTCTCGTGTATGGTTCTTTCGATATTTATTTCCTTCCTCATGTCGTTTTTCTGTCGTCACCTTAGTCTCGGGTAGGTTTGTTTTTTGTTTTTTTCGAGTGATACTACGGAATTGACGTGGATTCGCGGAACAAGTCCTGCTACGGTTTGAGTGACATGTGTGGCAACTAGTCAACGATGACACTGGTCGATTATCGATAGACCTCTCTCTTGACAAAGGGAGAGACTTCTTGGAGTTCGTGTTTAAATGTTTTCGTGACGGATATTGCGGGACGTATGGATGCGATACACAGGTGAGAAACAACTTATTTACTGGCTTTCTGCGTCATGTAGGACGCGAGTAGAGTGCTGCAATCGTCTTTTTTTTAATACCCTGCTACACGGGCAACTTGAATGCCAATTACAACGAATGACATTCGTGTGATCGGGGAATCGGCTCGCGATCTGTCGCGCGTGGAACGCCCCTCTCTCGGAGTGTCGCGCACTATACTTCGTCTCACCTTAGTATGGACTATTGTTAGCCGCGCGTGCTAAAAGCGCGAGCTAGTCGCTTTGAATGAAGCCGCGGCGGCTGCACGAGCGCTCGTGCAGCAAGTGCTCTAGTCAAGGCAGTCAAGGCTGGATCGCTCGCGCTAGCACAGCCTTCGCGGTTAGTCCATGCTATACTTCGTCTTACCCTAGCATGGACTAACCGCGAAGGCTGTGCTAGCGCGAGCGGCCAGCCTCGACTGCCTTGACTAGAGCACTTGCTGCACGAGCGCTCGTGCAGCCGCCGCGGCTTCATTCAAAGCGACTAGCTCGCGCTTTTAGCACGCGCGGCTAACAATAGTCCATACTAAGGTGAGACGAAGTATAGGGTGAGACGAAGTATAATTGGCCGATCCTTCAAATGTCCTTCGTTGTAAATGGCATTCGAGTTGCCCGTGTGGCACGGGTATAAATCTCTTGGTAGGAGGGTTTTCGTTCTTCGTCGTTATCCGTGTGCAGTTGTGCGAACATTTGTAAATATGCGAGGTAATATTCTAGTTTTCACTGGAAGGTGAATAGCAAGTATGTGTGATTATTGAAAGGGCGTTGTTAGTGCTCATGTGTTTATTTATACTAATGTTATTTTATTGCGTTTACCGCATTTTTACAAGAATCTTAACTGTATTAAGGTAATAGTATCATTGTATACAAAATAATTTATATTTTGTTCTAAGGCAGCTCGAGCCCATAGGGCGAAGTAAATTGGTTGACTGTAAATAGTAAGTTAAGTACCCCTGGGCAAGGCGGCAGCCGAACGATGCAGCCACGGCTCAATTTCTTCGCTTTTTTCGTCCAGGTTCTTGCCTCGTGCATCGACCCGGTTTCGTTCGGTGATGTCGGCAGCGCGGATGATTCCTGCTACGTCAAGTGCATCGACCCGGTTTCTTTCGGAGATGTCGGCAGCGCGTGCGATTCCTGCTGTGTCAAGTGCCACCAACCAGTACCGATGACAACGTTCGACGATGGTGACTCAGCGGTACACAACGAAAGCATCGCTCGGTTTCTCGAACTTTATCCTCTTCGAGGCAACACCCAAGCGACATCGACATCAACAGGACCAGCGAGCAACGCCCCTCAGGCTTTTTTCGTCAGTGGGCAAGGCGGCAGCCGAACGATGCAGCCACGGCTCAATTTCTTCGCTTTTTTCGTCCAGGTTCTTGCCTCGTGCATCGACCCGGTTTCGTTCGGTGATGTCGGCAGCGCGGATGATTCCTGCTACGTCAAGTGCATCGACCCGGTTTCTTTCGGAGATGTCGGCAGCGCGTGCGATTCCTGCTGTGTCAAGTGCCACCAACCAGTACCGATGACAACGTTCGACGATGGTGACTCAGCGGTACACAACGAAAGCATCGCTCGGTTTCTCGAACTTTATCCTCTTCGAGGCAACACCCAAGCGACATCGACATCAACAGGACCAGCGAGCAACGCCCCTCAGGCTTTTTTCGTCAGTGGGCAAGGCGGCAGCCGAACGATGCCGCCACGGCTCAATTTCTTCGCTTTTTTCGTCCAGGTCAGTAGAAAGCTTTCTACTAAAGATTTGAAAAGTGATTGTTTATGTTTGATTGTGCTGCCTTGCCCAGGCGTGTTGTGTGATTGTATAGCGGGTTGTTTTGACTCGTTTTGTTTTCTTATTCTTCTTTTGAGCGGGGATGTTGAGTTGAACCCTGGTCCAACTGTCGACGAGCAGCTGGCACAAATCATTGAAAGTCAAAAAGAAAACTCAAAAGAACTAAAGTCAATTCAAGGAAAATTAGACTCACACATATCGGAAACAGATAAAAGATTGACTTCTATAGAAGAAAAGCTGGAGTCGTTTTCGCGTACAGTAGAAAGAGTGGATGACTGTGAGCATGCAGTGAACAATCTAAATCATCAGGTTGCAACGCTAATGAGCAAAATTGATGATCTTGAGAACCGCAGTCGACGGAATAATTTGATTGTATATGGGGTCAATGAACGTGAAACGGAAACGCCAAATTCTCTTCGGGAGTTTGTCTTGACAGGAATATTTGAGGAGAAGCTGGGCATTAAGGTCAGTAGCCTCGAACGTATCCATCGTTTGGGTAAAAAGACACCAAACAAAACTCGCCCTGTAATTTTGCGTTTGTTTGACTTTAACGAAAAAATGGAGCTACTGAGAAACGCAAGAAAATTTAAGGGAACGAAAATTTCAGTATCAGAAGATTTTTCGCTTAAAGTTCAGAACATCCGGAAACAGTTATGGGCAACAGTTAAAGATAAAAGAAAACCCGAAGATAAAGTATATCTTAAGTATGATAAGTTGATTATTAATCAGGATGTGTATGTGTGGGATGACGAAAATTGTCGAAGGTGTAAGCTTACGGGCTCTGGGATTGATGACGTGAACGAGGCACAAAATGATCTTGCTAGCACTTCCCAGTCCAGAAGAAGTAGGGCCGGTGACAGGCTACATGAACAAACACGCGAAAGACTAGCTGGTGCCAAAACTATTTCAGGCGACCATGACCGAGTACGTTCAAATGAACAGGCCTATTTCACCCGTGCTCGTAAAAATCAGGCAGCGACATCTTCTAATTCGCAGACATTGTCAGAAGCGTCATAGCTACGCGCAAGAAGCAGTGGCGAACATGTTACTTTTTTTCCATCTGTTTCAGTTACGTTTACTAACATAAGAAGTGTTATGAATAAACGAGATCAGCTTAACTCTGTTTTAAGCTCAACAAACGCAGACCTAATCTTTCTTACGGAAACATGGCTCAGTAAACATGTCTGCAGCTCTGAGATTTTCCAAGGAGATAAAACATATAATGTATATCGTTTTGACAGAGATGGTAGACATGGGGGTGGCACACTCATAGCCGTATCACAAAGCATACCTTCATTTTGCGTAGATGTTGCTTCCGATCTAGAAATGGTTTGGGCTTGTATCACTCTAAATAACACAAGAATTTTACTGGGTGTCTGCTACCGCCCCCCAAACAGCGCAGTGACATTTATTGATAATTTGCATGATGTTATTAATTCTATTGTTTGTCGGTATCCCAGTTCTCCTATTTTTTTATTAGGAGATTTTAATTTTCCTGATATCATGTGGTCTGACTCACCTTCCTTTCAACCTGTTTCAACTCAGAGTCAACATTTTTTAGATCTGCGTGCGTGTTTTAATTTGACACAGCTGGTAACGAAGCCAACAAGGTATGCCAATGATACAGCGAACACACTTGATTTAATTTTGTCGACACACCCTGACCTTCTATCTTCCCTTACGTATCTTCCAGGCTTAAGTGATCACTCGTTGTTAAATTTTGATCTCAAAGTTGCTCCCCCAATCAATATTAAAAAAGTAAAGCTTATTTCTGACTACAATAAAGCCAATTTTGATCTTATTAACCAAAAACTGTGCAGTTATCTGGACATATATCTGCCACAATTTGATCAACGAAGCGTGCAGGAAAATTGGAGATTATTTTGTTTAAAAGTGAACGAACTGATTGATGCGCATGTACCCGTCAGGCGTATTCAATCTGATGCTAATGCACCTTGGTATACTAACACCCTAAAACGTCTTTCCAATAAAAAACAGCGACTTTTTCGTTTAGCTAAATTACGTAAGACGATTGATCGGTGGGAAGCATACTTTGCGGCTGAGGTCGAATATTCCCAAGCTGTGTCTGACGTCAAAGAAATTTTTTTTAAGAACACTTTACCGAGTCTATTGTTAACTGACCCCAAAAAGTTCTGGAAGACTGTTAATGTGAATGACGACGGCTTAATATCTCTTAGCGATGAGTCTGGGGCGTTAATCCCTCCGGCAGAATATCCAACAGTGTTTAATAATGTTTTTTCAAATAGTTTTTCTGTAGGTGATGGAAATGTATTTTATGACGTTCCACGTTGTGAGTTTAGCCCTATGTTTCCAATTTCCATGGAGCCTACTGGAATTGTAAAGTTAATTGATTCTTTGAAAGTATCATCGTCATGTGGAAGCGATAATATTAACTCAAAATTTCTAAGACAAACTAAAATGTACTCATCCTTTTTTTTTGGCTAAACTTTTCCAGCAATCTCTTGATTGTGGAACGCTCCCAATAGAATGGAAAACTGCGAAGGTGGTTCCCCTTCATAAGTCCGGTAACAAGCATTCTCCATTAAATTATCGACCCATTTCACTAACAAGTATTCCCTGTAAAATAATGGAGCACATACTGTACTCTCATATTTTTAATTACCTAGAATCAAATTCATTTTTCGCCCCTGCTCAACATTGTTTCCGTCGCTCATTTTCTTGTGAAACGCAGCTGCTTCACTTCACCCATTGTTTGCATGCTATACTGGACAAAAACCATCAGGCTGACTGTATTTTTCTCGATTTTTCTAAAGCATTCGACAAGGTTAATCATAAGTTACTCATGCTTAAACTTTCTTCATTAAACCTAGATCCTAATTTGTTAACCTGGCTGGAATGCTTTCTTACCAACCGCTCACAATATGTAACTCTAAATGGCATTAATTCATCCCTGACTAATGTGGTATCGGGCGTGCCCCAAGGTTCGGTTTTAGGTCCGCTTCTTTTTCTAATATTCATTAATGATTTACCAAGTTGTGTTTCTTCCTCCATGCATTTATACGCAGATGACTGTGTAATTTATCGGGAAGTTCATGATGATGATGATGAACGCATTTTGCCATCTGATTTAAATAATATTACTCTTTGGTGCAAAAAATGGCGTATGGAACTGAACCCTAACAAATGCAAACTAATGCGCGTTTCCCGGCAAGGCGCACGCCCGTCAGCATATACACTAACCGACATTCAACTTGAATCTGTAAACTCATACCGTTATCTGGGTGTTACTATATCGTCGACATTAACCTGGAAGCCTCATATCGATATAATAATCGCCAACGCTAACCGCATGTTAGGATACCTACGACGAAACTTCAGAACGGCCCCAGTTAACTTAAAACTTCTTCTTTATAACACTCTTGTACGGTCAAAATTGGAATACGCAGCCTCTATTTGGGATCCTAATCACGCTTTTCTGCATAACGCTCTCGAACTAGTTCAAAATAACGCCGTTCGTTTCATTCTGTCTAATTATAATCGAACAGCTAGCATATCATCAATGAAGTCCAGTTTGTTGTTACCCTCTATGTCATTGCGCAGAAAGTTTTTTCGACTTTGCCTGTTTCATAAAGTGTATCATCATCAGTCGCTGCGAGACCATTTCTTTACATTGCCTAACTATTACTCTTCGCGTCTGGACCATCTGAATAAAGTTGGATTAACACGTTGCCAAACAAACACTTTTTTTATTCATTTATCCCGCATACATCAAATGACTGGAACCACCTTCCAGCAGATATCGCAACTATACCAGATTATTTTCTCTTTCGTCAATCTTTGTTTACTTTTCTGTTTAATGAGCCAACATGAGTCATTTTATTTTGTTAATTTTGCTCGTTACAGATATTGCTTACTGCTTTAGCCAATCGCAGTGTATTTTTGATGTTTGAATTTCTTGCCGATTGTTTTTTTTTTGTCAGTTTGTTTTATTTTGTTTGCTTTGGCCCCTCCCCTCTACAATGCCTCGGCGCTTGAGGGTATGTACAATAAATAAATAAATAAATAAATAAATATATTTTCATTAAATGATATGGGATTTAATGAGCTCGCGGTCTCGGGTGATTATACGAGCGTCCCAAGCTGATTTGTCGACCCCATAATTTTATTCGATCGAAATAACATTATTTTTGCCATGTGGCCGTGGTATAATGCAAAAATTCAGTGATTGCACGCGATAACATCGCTTACAAGATCGTAAGTGAAACTTGTCTAGCCGTGTCCGCGTTTACTACGTCTGCCTGATTTTTAACTGGTCTGTTTTTTTGTGCCCAATCAATGCGTGTCTCGCCGTTTTGTCGAAGTGTTTCTGTATAAAACATGCATTCGTACAGCAATAATTGCGTGACCTAATGTTTTCGACTAAAACAATCACATTTTTCTCTAGACGTCTTTTACGCATACCTCGTGCCATTTCGTACCGATTATTTAGCGGTGTAATATTTAGCCCGTTGCTATGTGTAGCTTTCATTTTAGCCCCATTGCTATGTGAAGCTTTTATTTTAGCTAATGAGACACGGGTATGTGACTGAAAGCGCTTTACGACTGTCAATCCACGCGCGTTGCCTTCGCTTCGACGCGCGCCCCCGATGGCCTTATTTTGCGACGTCACAAGAACAGCACTACGGCCTTGCCTTCTAAAATGTGTTGGGTTAACAGTACACTCGCCCCCGTTATTCGCTAAAACGTCGGTTCGCTTAAATGTCGCTGTTCGCTAAAACGTCATTCGCTCATTTAATGTGATACGGACCCACCTCTTTCACTCAACAGGGAGAAAGAGTTCTTGAAGTTCGTGTTCAAATTGTTTCGTGGCCCCTCATTACTCATCAAGGTTCAATCCGCCCAATCCGCTGCCATCTGCTCACATCGGAGGGTTCTGCCGTATGCCCGAGTATCCCCGATATCCCTATTATGAGCGCCAGGCGGTCGTTCCGACCTGCATATGCTTTGAGCGCTTGCCAGTGGTGAACTTGGCAGCAGTGAGAAAACGCCAGAAGGACCCGGAAGCAGTACAATCCCTGCGAACGAAGTGACAGCTGTGATGGCGCGTTCACACTAGAAGCGGATCCGCAAACGCGAAGCGGATCCGCGCGTTCTCAACCGCAAAGCGGCTAGGATCGAGCGGTTGGAGCGTGTTTTTGACAACCGCTTCGGGACCGATTTCTCCCAACCGCTTGCACGAACCGCACAGCGCCAACAAATCACAACGCGACACTGACGTGACGTCAGTCACTTTCGAAACAAGATGTCACCTGTCGTTGGTGGGGCATCCAAGGCGCTGTAGTCCTAGCGTTACAGCAGACAAATCAACGGAGAAACATGATGTTCACGTCCGTCACTTGTATCCGCCGCGAAAAGAATTGACTCGTAATTTTAGCGGGCTTCGCAACGGTGATTTGGTTTGGGTAAGAGTTTGTTTAATATTCCGGGTGCCACAGCCCGAAGCTCGCTCCCTTGTTAGTCTCTGCCCGTAGAACGTCGGAACCCGCCCCTGATCGATTACGTCGTGAGCCCGATTGCGTAGCCAACGCACTACCGCGGAGCGGGCAGGGTACCTGCGCTAGCTCTACTTGTAACGTTTACTACTAACAAAAGCAAATAAAGGAAACATACTCAAGAAAAAAAGTGTACGTACCACACGATGCAGAGGTAATCCATACGGCGTCTATTTGAGCTTAAAGTCAAACAAATAGTAGACGCGATTGACGTGCGAGTGACGAGAGGAGAGTCTGCCACCAACGAAGCCACGACCGGCTATAGTCGGTTACAAGTTAAAGGGTAACTGCAAAGAAAAAAAAAGTTTTTTTTTAAACAGCCTCATTGGAACAAGCATGTCAAAAAAACAATTTTTCCACAAAAAAAATAAAATTGTAGAGCATTATTTATTGCGTGAGACTGATTTTAGTTTGCGGATATTTCGTCCATTTTAAATCGCGCGCCACGAAGTTGGGGTTCCGTGACGTCAATCCCAATCGGCTGCTATACATTGGCTAAGAGTTTGATTGACAGCTTAGATCTTGGTTGTGAAACCTTTCTTATATGTTGCAATTTCCATTCGAGCGGCATATTTTTACGTTTAAAGAATAACCCATGTGATGAAAGTTACTATTCTTTACAAAAGGTTTACAAGGCGGGCACTTCCGTTTGGATTCATACCATAACAAACAAAAGCTTCGCCATTCTTTCAAGGCCGCCGAAGTCTCTGCTCCCGCCTGTCTTGCCTACCTCGACTAGTCGTTTCGCCGAAGTGATCAGTGTTTCGTGCTGACCCAGGTGCTTGAGTGAGACTTCTTGAAGTGAAGTAGTGTGTGTTTAGCAGCTGTCGCAGGTGTTAGTGATAGGAAGCGACGCGGGGTTTTGGCTTTCATAGCGCGGTTCTTTCGTTTTCCTCTTTGCTTGCTTAGCGTGCTTTTTTGTTTTGCTTGCTTGCTTGCTTGCGCGTGCAAATGCCAACTTTTCGGAGATTTCAGATGAGTGATCCCGACAGCGAGCCTTCCAGCAGCCATGTCGCCCCGAAAGGAATGCTATTTGGCTGGAGGCAATCGGCTGTTCGCGTAGCGACAAACGTGTCCAGTTACGTTCTTGTCATATTGCTCCGGAGGCCGTCGAGATTCGCACTGGGTGCATCGAAAGTCTGCGACTAGACACAAAATCAAAAAAAGCACTGTGTTCACTACGTAAAAAAGGGTCTCAGTTCATGCATCTGTGGGCAGGTACGAAGTCTTGCCCAAATTTATTCACACCGCACGATGAACGCAACACGTCGCTGTGCAAACGCAGTCCAACAACACGAAGCATAAAAACGGCAGATTTAGGACAATTCAGAGTTCATTGTTCAATTAAAATGAATTAATTTTGTTGAAAACGCCCGCAGCTTTTTACTCACGGTATGCGTCGGGAATCTTCCACATTTTGAAACGGAACGAAGAAAGATTTACTATTAAAAACGCTCGCTGCGTCCTCCCGGACCAGTTTGACTGGATCAGCTGACGACGACGGGACTGAACCCGTTAAACATCAACCCCACAAAACCAATTTGCGCTCCGTGTTAGTGTGGGTGTCCACTTCCAAGCACCGCATCACACACACCACGAACATTTCAGCTCTTTGTCGCATCGCCGTGTTGCCCCAAACAGAACGAGATCGCCGAAGTCAACGCAGCGCTGTCGTGAACCTTGGCTAGTGGTTGCGCACTCGTGGGCCCTGTGACTCCCTTCGCTTTCAAAGCACACACGACGATTACGAATGATACTTTCCGTCTTCCATGAACATCACAAGGGCACTTCTCCGGTCACGTCTTCGCTATGAGCTCGCAAACCGTGCAGATACCGGCGCCATGTTTAACGTGCATTGTTGCCAGATCTTACCGAAAGTCGAGACGCTGCGTCGTTCAACTCCGCAACGCAAGGAGAGTGAGGGGCGGGGCGTACTTCTCTTCCGCGGGGGTCGAAAGAGCGGGAGTTTCAAATGTGGGGAGGTTCTGACTCCGACTAAATTACGTCCTGTGGCGTAAATATTGCTAAAAAAATTATTTTTTTTCGCGGAACATTTGTTTTGTGACATGCTTGTCCCAATTAGGCTGTTTAAAAAAAACTTTTTTTTCTTTGCAGTTACCCTTTAAGAAGGTAGTAGAAGCTCCTCCCCATAAGCGTGATGCGCCCGCTTCAGACGCCTCCGCAGTCGAGAAAATAGTTCGCTGAAAACGCCCCTTCTGCTTCAATGGATAGATATTGACTACAGACAGACCTTGTAGTGGGCGGCATCTTGCGCCACCTAGCCGAGGCAAATTATGTATTTTAGGCTTCTACATTACTCGCTCCGGAAGGTTGAAGTAAAAAGAAGGCTTCAGTGCAACGAAAATTGTAACTTTTATAAGTGATGCATATATGGTTGTTGGTTTTAGCTTGATAACCTTCCTACACAATTTATGTACATTCCGTGCATTTGCTGCGTTTGTAAAAAAAAAAAAAAAAAACTGCGTTTCGGGTTTCGAAAGCCCCTGCGATTCGCGTTTTGACAAATCCGAAGTCGTCTTTTCTTTTCCGTTATGAATCCCAATGTGGAGACGGCGGAATGGAATTCCTACGATTCTTCTTCGTCAAGAGAGTCTGGTGCAGCCTCGCCGTCCACGCCAAGGCGCCTCTACAGGAAGCATAAGAGCGGCGACGTCCTCAACCGAGTTGCACGGCAGCTGATATTGAACGCGTACGTTCAAAGTCAGGTACGGCGACTTCACGTTGTGCGCGCTGAGATCGTGCATCCGCCGTTTCTTTCGACAGAACGAAGTCCCCACGGTCAAGAAAATAACGGCCGAATTCTGCCCGGCATGAAGGTGGGCGCCCTTGCTCCCCTCTTGGAGTCCGTGTAGCGCTTGCTGTAAGCCTGCCGCTGCTGTACTCGCGCTCTGAGGTCAGCTAATTCAGAGCCAGGGTTCACAAAAAAACTTTGATGACGGGAACCCCACAATGTCCAGCCTCGACCGAGGAACTCAACCATGCAGGAGCAGAGCAGGCGGCACCCCCGTTGTGGCATGAGGTGTGCAGCTGTAAACGCCCAGGTACTCCAGGACGGCCACTTCAAGAGGCCGATGCTCCAGTGCTGCCACCTGAATGAACCCCTTGAAGACGTTGTTAAACCGCTCCACCTGCCCGTTGCACTGTGGGCAATAAACCGACGAGCAGCGGTGACAAATCCCTCGTTCTTTCAGGAAGTCTTCAAAGGCTGCCGACTTGAACTGCGACCCATGGTCCGTCAGAATTTCATCTGGGTAGCCTTCTCTGCTAAACGTAGCAGATAAACATTTAATCACCGTCTGTGTTGTCACAACTGATGCGAAGCATACCTCTGGCCACTTTGGGTAAAAGTCTACCAAGGTAATGGCATACTCGTGCCCACTCCCAGTTCTGGTGAATGACCCAACAATATCCACAGCCAGCTTCTGCCAGGCCCGTTGGACGAGATGTCAGCGTGACCTGGCACGCTGACAACTCGTCTAGCGTGCCAGGTCACGCTGGACGAGATTTCAATCATTCGTGCTCTCTCGGTGCTCAAATTCCAGCGAGAATGTGAAACATGTAGTCGTAGCGAGCTTCAGCGGAGCTCGCGCGAGCAACACCATGGGGCCAGCCGATTGAGCGGCTGCACTGATGGCGTCGCTAACGCGTGTCCCTACATCTCTACGCCGCGTTAGAGTCAATGATACGTAGATTGTACCTAGGCGGGCTGTAAATACTGTGAACTTTCTCTTCGCAAGATTGTCGTTTGTGGAAGTTATTGGTGAAGACAAAGTAACGTTTCACAACTTTGGGAACAAGTTATTTGAGGCCAAAATCTTCACTTCGGAATCGAGGCGAATAATGAACTTTGTGATATTGTGGAGCCGTTGCGCGGTGTTCGCGGCTTTAGATCTCATCTTCCGCCACTGTCAACTACGCCATTGGGGCACCCACAGGCGGTGTGCGTAGAGACGTCGGTAATGTCTGAGAAATGAGGGGGCGACGGGGGATTGCGAGAAAATGCCGGGGAAAGGGAAATAAAAAAAGGTGCGACCAACACGCACGAACACACACACACACACACACACACGCGGCGCGCGTGCACACACACACACACACACACACACACGCAGACGCACGAACGCGCACACACGAATAGGAGTCAGGAAGGGCCGTAGAAATTGTTCGGGAAAGAGGGAGAGAAAGAGAAAGAGAGAGAGAAGGGTTACGGTTACGAGAGCATCATTATAACATCAACAGAGTAATATCAGGGAATCTAGGTATCCATTGCCGGGATTGCGGGTGTTCAGCGGACCTGAGTAATTGCACTGTCATATCCAGAAGTGGAAATCAGCTGACACGGGAGATCATCGAAGCAGAAAAAATAGCCAGGTTGGACAAACAATGTGTTAGTGTATCATCCGTAGCTTTGTCAAAGAAGGAATTGGTTTATCTAGAGATATCATCAAAGCACCAATAGTGATGACAAATTTTTCGCTTTATTATTTTTTAAATTTAATTTTTAATTTTTTAGTATTATTTCTTTAGTTGTCTTTCCATGATTTATTTAATTATTAGTTATTTTTAATGGGTATTGGCTATTTGGTCTCTGGTGTGTAAAAATTTAAATTGTTCTCATTAACGGCAAAGGTGAAGAAGTTGAAGATTTGAGGAAGAAGAAATATAGAACTGAGTTGAAACTCAGCGCTGCGAGTCTGTTGGCTTCTTGTGTGCATGTGAGTGTGACTGTTCATCCGCGCTGTTCCATCCAAGCATGAATTACCAACTTGCCCAAGCATCCACATTATCAAGCTTTCGCATTCATTTGAAAAGGGGCAAACACGTTCAGGCCGAGGTGACTTTAAATAGTTGAGCGTACTTCCAAAGAGCGGCGCTGCTCCAGAGGAATCTGCTACGTCACGGCTACGTAGCAGATTCCACAACGTTGCTAGACTACCTCCCAAATAGGCTCCGCATGCATCCACCAGGTGCACATTGGAAGATCGTTTATTTAGCTTTAAAATTAGTTTTCTTGTGCCTTTCAACGGAAGACTGGTGTTTTTGAGGTTAGGGTGCAACATGCAACACATTCAAACAAGAAAATGAGCGCTGAAATTTCGTTTCCCTCCCCCTTTAAAGCACGAAGTGCTTTTCGACAGAACCCACAATCCCCAAATTTCGTCTGTCCGTCCAACCCTCCGTCAAACCCTCCGTCCGTCCGTGCGTTTCCTCGGTAAATTTAACGGCGAAATTGACGTCACGTTACCTAAAAAGCAATTAAATTGCCTTGCTAAATTTACCTGGTACATCGACGTCACGTAACCTGTGGACCAATTCAGATTTCTTAATACATTTAGCTGGAGAATTCACGTCACGTGACGTAAAACAATTCATTTTCTCAGTTTTGCAGAACAACTGATGTCACGGGATGTCATGTCACGTGACCTTCACACCAATTCAGTCTACACGCTCAAATTAGTGGGGAAAATGACATTACATATTTTATGGGTTTACCCGCTCAATTGAGCGGGTCCGATTTTAAATATATAAGTATTTTACTCCCCGAAGCGACTGCTTAATCTCTTCAGAACGAATCTAAGCGATAAGCCCTAAATACTAAATTCCAAAGAATTATAGGACATTGGAGGTAAATGTCGCAGTCAATTCGTGTCAATTCCTGGTATGCAGCTTGAGACAACCGGTGAGTTTAGACAGGCTTGAGAAGGCAATCGTTTGCATTCTTTAATAAATTCGCGCACAGCGTTGTGTATCATACTGTGGGAATTTACCAGAAAGTAGGCCTTCCACCTCAGTCGACGTAAACGGAGGGCAGGACTTGGGCGAGTTCAACTTTCTCTTCTTCGCGTATGACGATGATGGGGAGCACGGCAGCGGGAGCCGCCACTGAAGCCGGCTGTCTCTGGGTGGCCCCGGGCCGAGAGCTCGGGTCCTCCGACAAGTATCGCCTAGAATTCTGCTTGTTTGGAGCAGCATGCGCCGAGAAGCGAGAAGAGAGAAGCAGCATTACGAGAGTCAGCGGTAGATGCCTGTTCCTCCGAGAGCGGGTCGATGCTGTTGACATTTGGGTGTGCCTGTCTTCTGCTTCGTCTTCTTCCATTTTAGAATGACATCCTCTGCAAGTAAATTCCAAAAATACTGCTCAAGGACCACGACCATGCAAGAACATCAGGAGAGATCAAAAATCACAAGTGCTAAAAAAATAAACTTGCAAACAACCAGACTAATATCTTGAGCGGCAGCTGTTGTGTTGTTGAAAGATGGCGTTTAGTGGAAGGGGATTGAGGCATATTTGCTTCATGGTCTTTGCTTTTGGCAGAATAGTTGTAGGATATGTGCCTTGGGAGATGTTTGCTTCTGCGAAATGCTTGTACTAGATGTGCGAACACAATTTAAAGTTGCTATAGCTGCCGTTGACTCTTCCGCAAACAGCGAACGGCCGAAGGATGATGCTGTGTCGTGGCTGTTCAAGTGTCGTCCGCCCGCTATTCCAGCGGATGAACAGTGCAAATTGCATAACACTCGACATGCAAAAGCGTCCCGCCATATACTCCCCGACAAAAAAAAAGGTAACTTTAATCAATGAACACGTCCCGTGCATAATTCACGGAATGTCCAGAACACCCTTAGCTTTCGTACGACGCGTGAGTCTAGCAAAAGTTTCCGCGCTGCCGGTCGATCGTGAAACGCTGCAATCTTTCATCCAAGAAGCAAAAAAAAAAAAGGGTTCAACAATCAATGGTGTTTGCATCTCCATCGTGTTGAATTCAATGAACGTGTGGCTTCGGCTTTTGTCCGTCGTCGCTCTTGGTGTCATCGCCGGAGCGGCAACTGAGCTCGGCCATGGGAGCAAAAGCTCCATGGGGGCAAAAGCGGCACGGCTCCTGCTCGTATCTGACTCCGCACCAACTGTGCGACGCTCGTATTGGTTCAAAGCGCTGACCTCACCACGCCTCACACTCTCTCCCCGCCGCCGACACAATACCTTCTCACCACCCCACTTTCCTAACGACGTCATGCATGGCGCTGACGCACGGAATGACACCGGTGTGTTTTCGTAAAAACACGCCTTCTAAAACTAATAATGTTAACGCATTAAGAACAGGTCGAGCGACGCAGTTACAAGAGCCATGATGCCCGCACTGCGCCAACAATAAACTTCTTTTTAACTCAGCCTGATAATTGTCGGACGTCAACTTTATAATTGCGCATTAGTCTTTATTAAAGTGTAACATATGCAACGTTGCGCCAATGAATGGCAGCTGCTGGCAGGGCGCGCGACGTCCGGTCTGAGGTAGATAGGCCCGGCTGCCAAGAAAAAGGGCCCCGAAGGGAAGAGGAGGCAGAAGTGGTTCGAGCGAAAGTGATGCTGGTCGAGAGCTGCATTTCCCGCCAGTTCAGTTCATAATGCGTTTATTGGCCATAATCTAGGGGGAAAAGGAGAGGAAAGGCGTCAGTAACTACGCGGTCTAGACGCTGGCACGAACTAAAAGGGAAGGGATTAGATGAAGATATCCAACTTGGCCTCGTAGATACTAGGAGGCCGTTCAGGATTTTTCTTTGGTTGTCCTGGGATCCAAGCGGGTGGGTCTATCCCTCAAGGGAGCTAATGTCTGGGGGTCGGTGCTTTTTCCTGGCTTCTTTTGATTTGAGGCACTCCCATAGGATGTGGTGAGTGTCGGCCTTCTTGCCCATGGTGCACCTTGAACAGGTTCCAGACCTGGTTCCTTTGCTCTATGGTGCGATGCGGGCGGGCGTGCCGGTGGTGTCCGTGCGTATCTTCGTGAGGAGAACGCTGGCTCGTCTGCGGAAACCCTGGGGAAGGGGACCTGCGTTCGGAGGAAGTTTCTCCCACAGTGTGGTCCAGTAGTGCTATTTAATCTGGGCCCGTTCTTCATCCGGGTCGTATCCTTGATCTGTTTGGCCAGCCGTGTCCTGATCACAGGCGGGGGCATAGCCATGGTCGTGTATATCTGGAGGGTCGTCAGCAGCTTCGCGGAGAAAGGAAAGGGACGCGCGAGCTAGCTGGGCCCGTTTGCTCGAAGCGCTAACTGCGGCTAA
The DNA here is from genome assembly GCA_013358835.2 of Ixodes persulcatus. Classification (NCBI taxonomy): domain Eukaryota; kingdom Metazoa; phylum Arthropoda; class Arachnida; order Ixodida; family Ixodidae; genus Ixodes; species Ixodes persulcatus. Next base: position 1,057,216 of record JABSTQ010011536.1, read on the forward strand.
AGTTAGCCACAGTACCTAGGAGAGGGATTTTGAAATTACGTGACTGGCTCAGTAGGGATGCGGAGAAACATGGCGGTGCCTCGGTGAGTGAGCGCCTCTCGCTTTGGAACTAATATGTCGTTGTAGCTGCAATATCAGGCGCGGTAGTCAGCAATCAATGGTGCAGGAGGCTTTCGCTTTGCCTTACCTCACTTAAATCGCAAAGAATGAGCAGTGGACTCGCCGCATTTTTTAGATAGTCTTTCGATTCTGGCCATTTCTAAGCCTAAATGAACGCGATAATTGTCGGCATGGCAACGTCTTTGGAAAGCGGATTGCCTTGACTCAATCGGCCGGGTATTGATAGCACACAAAAGCAGCGTCCCAATAGACCCTTTTTCTGTTTACAAACATAAGCTGCCTCCTGCGTCCCAAGCGACTTCCGGCCGTGCCGTGCTTGTTAGCCTGTCGAGCCTGCTTATGTCACCAGTGCTAGAAAGCATAAATGCTACACGTACATCAAAGTTGGAGATTTAACAAGGACCCCCGGCTGGACAATTTAGCATCTTAAAGAAGAGAATTTGGTTTACAAGAATATTCGAAAATGTTTAACAGATCTCGCGCTGCTTTGTTCTCTTGGCGTTCACCTGGAGAATTGGGGGTTAAACGTTTCATCGACCTTTCAAGCAGCGGTATTAAGGTGGGCTTTGTTCATTGTTTTTATGAACCGGAAGTTCTCTGGGACGTCAAAGAGTGAAGCACGGCCTGGTGGCGTTTACCATGAAAAGGGTCTATAGACCTTTTTCTATATTACGCAAGCATCGAGGAAGAACGCTGGAAGTGTAAAGCCTGGTTCACACAGTTGCGTTTGACTGCGTTGCGGCTTCGAAAAAGCAGGACATCCCTGCGGCTTATAGCGCGTGCCAAGATGATTCCTTGAATTGGATTCTACGCTTCATACGAAGCACATATATGTCGGTGACTCGCTTTCGGTTCTCGACGCAACGCAGTCAAACGCACTCAAACGCAAGTGTCTCAACCGGCCTTAAAGCCTGGTTCAGACAGTTGCGTTTGACTGCGTTGCGGCATCGAGAAACCAGGACATCCCTGCTGCTAATATCGCGTGCCAAGATGAGTCCTTGAATCAAATTCCACGCTTCATACGAAGCACAGATGTGCCGGTGACTGGCTTTCGGTTCTCGACGCAACGCAGCCAAACGCGCTCAACCGCAAGTGTCTGAACCGGCCTTAAAGCCCGGTTCACACAGTTGCGTTTGACTGCGTTGCGGCAGCGAGACACCAGGACATCCCTGCTGCTTATATCGCGTACCAAGGAAGATTCCTTGAATTGGATTCCACGCTTCATACGAAGCACAGATGTGCCGGTGACTCGCTTTCGGTTCTCGCCGCAACGCAGTCAAACGCACTCAAACGCAAGTGTCTGAACCGGCCTTAACTCTGCGGTCCGCGCGCGCTGGCCTTCCTCTTATGAAAGATTCGCAGCAAATAATCCTTTGACGAACGCGCGTGCAAGGCAAAATTTGTTTTAGAGGTTTTGCTTTAGAACAGTTACTACTGCAGACGCCAGCACAGGCAACGCGTGTAACTACACTCGTAGCATGCACCTCGTTGCTTGGAAAATTTAGAAAAAGATCTATTGGGACACTGTCTGCTTTTGTGTGCTATCAATACCCGGCCGACTGAGTCAAGGCAATCGGCTTTCCAAAGACGTTGTCATACCGACAATTATCGCGTTCATTTAGGCGAGGTGATTGCTCATGCTTTGCGATTTAAGTGAGTGAGGTAAGGCAAAGCGAAAGTCTCCTGCAGCATTCATTGCTGACTAACGCGCCCGATATTGCAGCTACAACGGCATATTAGTTCCAAAGCGAGTGGCGCTCACTCACCGGGGCACCGCCATGTTTCCCCGCATCCCAACCGAGCCAGTCATGTGATTTCAAAATCCCTCTCCTAGGTACTGCGGCTAAGTTTAGCCGCGGTTAGCGCTTCGGGCAAACGGGCCCTGATGAGCCTCTTCATTGCCCTCGATGCCTGCAAGCGCAGGGACCCAGGAGATTTTGGTGGTCATTCCTTTCTGCAGGAGTCGGGAGGCGAGCTTCTTGACTTCCCGAACCATGCGGCTCGGGCTTTTTGCTTTCCGGCATTCTTTATTTGCTTCCTGCGAGTCCGAGAACACTCGGAGTTCGTGAGGTAGCGGGTGTTGTGACTTGAAGACTGTTTCGAGGGGGAGGTGAATCACCGCAAGTTCACCCCCTTTGATGGAGGTACGCATTGGAAGTGCGTTCGCGGCCGAGGAGCCGAGAGCTGGAAAGTAAACTGCCGCGGTCTTCAGCGGAACCGGGGAGTATTCTGCGGCGGTGTCGGTATATGCGGCCATGATGTGAGTGGGGTTGGTCCACGTTCAACCAGAGTGCGCTTTTGCGATTCGTGCTTGCTGTTGGGAGTCGCTTTTTCGAGCAGTCGGCTTGTTTTCGGCAATGTTCATGTGATCCTCCCAAAGAGGGAGTTGCTCGGGAAGCTCGGGGAGGCCTTCTGTTGCGCGCCATAAAAGTTTCAGGATTTCCCGTCCTTGCTTAGAGTGCTTCAAAACGTTCGCCGTGTGCAACCGTGCGAGCGACGACGGTGTCATGAAGTGAGTTGATCTGAGCGTGCTTCCTTAGTTTCCCGAGCGGGGTGAACCGGGGGAGGCCCGTGATGATCCTCATAGCTTGGGTGTTCAGGGACTCAAGTTTTCACCACTGTGCCTTAGTGAGCCAGTAGTGTCGGGCTCCATAGTAGACTCCAGAGACTACCATGGCCTTTACCATCCTTCTGGCTGATCTCGTCCGTTGCACCGCGCTTGGCGTTAAAGATTATTCTGATGACATTGAGGGCAGAGTTGCAGTGCTTCAGCGTGTCTTGAATCCATATGTCCCATTTGCCTGTCTGTTCCACGGCAATTCCCAGGATCTTGACAGACGTAGAGGGCCAGATTCGCTTTCCTGCGAGCACGAGATGGAGTTGGTCGCCAATTTTCATTACTCTTTGTCGTTTGGGTGCTATGGTGACTTAGTTCGTCTTGTCTGGGGAGGCTTGGAGGCCTACCTTGTGAAGGTGGGACTCAATCAGGGTTGGGCAGAAATACTCAAAAATGTATTTGGAAATACAAATACTGGGATACATTAAAATAGCAGCTAATATACTGATACTGAAATATATCTGTTAAAGTGTATCGCGATACGTATCGGAAATACATTTTAAATAGAGGCAAAAAATATTTGAAAATACAAATACAGGAATACATTTTAGGAAGGACAGAAATACAAATACAGAAATACTGATACAGCAATACATTTTTCGAATTTGTTTGAGACGCCAAATGAGATGAAGCTTGAAGTTGGAAGTGGAAGATTTTGATCCCGAAATTATTTTCCCGTAGGCTTGGCACTTTGCCTTGTAAGTAGTGGTTTCGGACGACGAGGAGTCTTCAAACGGCTCAAAAGAAACGTTCCATCAAGGACTGACCGCGGTCCCTTCTCTGACATCCTGTCTGTCTGCCGAAAAATGCGAAAAGACTTCGACCTCTAAATAAATTCTATGTCATCCTAAATCCCATCAAAACGTCACCACGCCCCTGTCCAATAAGGACGCCCCTGTCAACATTGATCACATGACGTCACGGCGGAATGAACTGCTATTCTTGATCTGTAGGTGTGGCCTTGAGCATGAAACTTTACCACGCTGCTCTATAGGACAATACGTACTTTCGTTGTAGGTTACCTTGTTGGAGATCGTGCAGGGCTGCAGGCAGTGTCATTTGGAATTTTCGAGAATAGTGGACCACCTGAAGCATTCTGGAACACATGTCTTATCTTCTGTTACGGTTGAAAAACCGATACGGTGGCATCCCTCTTGTGAAGGTCCTTCCTGCCGACCCTCCACCATCGACGCATAGATTGCAGTCCTCAAGTTTCGCCTAGCATCATCCAAACAGAGATCTCGTGGATTGCGACCTGATACTGCCTTCACAGGTGCGAGCTCTCCGAGAAACAGCGCGCTCGAGACGAGTCGCAGGTGTACGAAGTTTGGGTCGGCACAGCGAGGCCACGTCTGGCCTCCTTCCTGTGTTTCAGATCACCAGAGCAGCAGGTCACGTTCACGTCGGCTGATGACGTACCCTTGAGCCGTGCAATAATACGGGCGCTGCCGCAGACGCATTCGAATATGTGTTGAACTTCAGTGCGTGAGTCATCCTATACTATTTCAAGTCAACCACCGCCAGAGTCGTGCTGCAGCGGACTGTGACTCAGCTTTGCCGGCTGGGTGTACTGTGTACGCTAAGGCAAGAGAGACGGTTAGCCATGGGCATTGAATGCTAGAAAACAATGACTCAAGAAACCCCTACCTAAGGACGCTGCGGCAGAAGATGCTCTGACTCCGCCCCTGGCAGGCCACCTGGCTCGAGTCCCCGACTACGCAACACTTCTCAGAAGAGAGAAGAGGACGCATAGAAAAATAGTTGGGAGAATCGGAAGGAACATTGGTCAACGTGGTAACAATGCCCCAGCATCTCCTTAACCCTAATGCCCTCAAAAGTAAAAAAAAAAATAACGCGTTCGGATTTTTTTTTTGGGGGGGGGAGGGGGGGAAGGGAGCATTTTTCAAGAAATATAACTAAATACATTTCACACTGAAGGTATCGCGATACACAGAAACATTCAAAATGCATTTCGATACAGGAATACAGATACTGGTGAAAAAATGTATCGCGATACAGAAAGAACAGATGCGAAATGTATTGCTCAAAAACCATCGCGATACATTTGTATCGCGACACTGCCCAACCCTGGACTCAATCATGTCTAGGCCGGCTTGGAGTGTGGCTTGTTGCCTTTCGGTGTCTTCGCTCTTGGTCCAGATCGATACGTCGTCGGCGTACATCGTAAACCCTAGCTTGTTCATTTTTTTCGAGTTCGTAGGGTAGGGCCGCCATCACGATGTTGAAAAGCATCGGTGAGATGACAGGTCCTTGCGGGACACCTACGAGGTTGGCCTTGGGTTCACTGCAGTTGGCTCCGCAGCGGACCGAAAAGGTTTTACCTTCGAGGAAAGTCTTAATGAAGTTTAAGGATCTCCCAGTGATGCCAAGGCGCTGAGATTCTTCTATGATTGTTGAGTGTGGAACAGAATCGAAAGCCTTTTTGACGTCAACTGCGATGATGGTTCTGATCGTGGAGCGGTCAGGGTTGATGTTGCGGATGATATCCGCCGATATAAGAGCCAGGCTTTCGTGGGTGCCGACGCCGGGTCGAAACCCCGTCTGGGCCGGGTGGAAAGAGTTGTTGGATTCGAGAAGCCATTCTATTCTTTAAAGTAACCATGCGCTCCATTATCTTGCAGGTGCAAGGCGTAAGGGAGATCGGTCTGTAGTTTGTGAGGGTACCTTTGTCCTCGCCCGGCTTGGTGATCGCGATGACGAGGGAGTGTTTCCAGTTTTCGGGAAGTTTGCCAGTCTCCCGGATCTCATTAATCAACTCTAGAAGCTCGTATTCGGTAAGATCTGGGAGGTTTCTCAGCATTGTCTTCGTGATATTGTCGGGTCCGGGGTGGTGTGGGTTTTTCCGCGTTGAAGAGCGCTTTCGAGCTCGCCCGGCGTGAAGGGCCGGTCCATGCCGTAATCTGGAGCCACGTCTTCGTGGTGGTATGGCGAGGGACAATTCGTCAAGTCGGGCTGGGGAAAAAAGAGGTCCCCTGCCATTACGGCGAGTTGTTTCTCGGTCTTGTCGAGCTTAAGGGCAAGTGTGAGTGTTGCCCCTTTGCATTTCTTCTTTCAAAGAAGCGCGCGATTCGTGGCCCACAGTTTCGATATCGACGTTTTCTCAGAAAGCGATGCGCTGTAGTCGAGCCAGCGGTGCTTCCACCGTAGCCCTGGTGATGTTGCGTCTGGCTTCGGTGCTTTTGCGGTACTTTTGTACCGTTTGCAGTCGCTTGACCCAGAACTTGAAAAGGTGGAAATCGGGTGTTGGAGTATCTCCATCGACGTCCTTTTTGATGGTTGCAGTCCTCAGGGCGTTGTTGAGGCGCGATTCAAAGTCAGCGTCTTCGAGTTCCTCGCTGTTAAGGGCTTCGCTAAATCTGTCCCAGTGTACGATGCTGGCTCTGCGTTCTCTAACCTTGTCCTTTACCCGTCTCGTCGGCGAGACATCCGAAGCGGATGGGGAAGTGGTCGCTACCCCACGTATCCGGTAGGCATTTCCACTTGTGGTGTTGAATGTATGGGTTTGTGGTCCAACTGAAGTCGGGTGTGGTCTCCGACTGCCCGGAACCTCCAAGTCTTGTTTTGACTCCTTTCTTGTTGACTAGGATTAGGCGGAAGGTATGCATCTCGCCCATTAAGTCTTTCGCTCCCGGAGATTCATGGTTTTATCCCCACAAAGGGTGGTGGAGATTAAAGTCTCCTCCGTAGAGCTTTTGTTCTTTGGGGTAGAAATCGTAAATATGGGAAATCCATAGGTTCGTTCTTTGCTGTGCCGCAGACTTGAGCGGTCTGTAGTAGATGATGCTAGGACGATGTGGTGCTGCTGGACCTGGATCCGCACCGCCACAATTTCCTGCCCGTCGTTGGAGTACGGGGTGAGGTCGACTTGGCGCTGAGGCCAGTCGTCCCTCACGTAGACAAAAGCCTTCCCTGGAGGAGAAGTCGTTTCTCCAGGGCGTTTGGTGGTTATGGAGGGTCTGGAGTATACAGGTATCCATAAGATTGACGGCTGTGGTGTTCGTTTCCTGAAGTAAGAGCACGTCAGGGCGTTCGTCAGGCTTATTCAGAAGGCGTACTCAGAGTTCCGCTGCCCATTTGAGGAGCCGCTGACAGTTCCACTGGAGAACTCTGATCATTTTTTTGTTGAGGATTTGGGCTGCTAGTGCCTTTTCCCGGTTAGCAGTTTCCATGTATTGCTTGATTTCCTTTTGTTGGGACTGGACTGTGGCTTTAAAGGGGATACTGAACCAAGGAATTTAGTGGTCCATAATAAGTGGCGCACGTTCTTTCCACGAGCCAGCAGCCGCCGGTGTGCGCGAGCACACGCAACAAAATGACGTCAAAGACCTCCATTCGCGGTAAGATGACAGTGAAATGTATGGGCTTCGGGCCAAAGGAGAAATAAAGACAAGTTTTTCATCTACACAGTGGTGTCTGGTGTAAAAGGTATGCGATTAATTGGTCTAACAAGCACGTAGCTTTCACTTGTAGAGATGAAAAGTCTGTCTTTATTCTCCTTTGGCCGAAACTCATGCATTTCACTGTCCTCTTAAGCGCGAATGGAGATCTTTGACGTCATTTTCGTTGCGTGAGCTCGCGCACACCGGCGGCTGCTGGCTCGTGGAAAGAACGTGCGCCACTTATTATGGGCACTAAATTCTTTGTTCAGTATCCCTTTAAGCCTGTCGAGTTCAGCTTGGAGGTAGCTGCACATGTTGCGAAGCTCTTGTGACCCTCCAGTGGGGGCCGGTGGGGGTGCTTGGATGTTCTGCTTCACCTTGTCAGCCCATAAAGTGCCGCTCTGTGTTTTCGTAGTTTTTTTACTCTTTCTGTCTTCTCCGGCGGCTGTTAGAGTCGGTATTGTTTTTTTCAATTTCTGGATGTCCTCCCGCATCTGTTTGTTCGTTGCCGACTAAGTTGGGCATTTGCGATCGGTACCTATGTGGCCTTTCTCCTTGCATCCCTGGCAGTAGGGGAGTAGAGTCCGGACATCCTGGTCCTTTGGCGGGATCAGTGTCGGCTAGGTGAGAAGCTCCACAGGTCCGGCACACCGCTGATTCGGCCAGATGTCAGGTTTGTGACCAACCTGTGGCAGTTACGGCACGTACAACCTTTGGCTTGTGTGGGAATACCCTCATGTAGCGCTTGCCATAGAAGATTGACCTCGGTATTATAATCTCTCTCCGTCAAACGTGATGACAGCTGTATTCGACTTGCCTAATCGACGGCGGCCACGATGTCGATTTTCTCCGATTCCAGTTCGTGGTTGAGGAATTCGTCGCGTGGGTCCTGCTGTTCGGGTAGATATCATAGATGATACCCTTGGTGTATGAAGTGCCAAAAGGTGCGGAAGGCTTGTACGGGAAGTGCTTTGCGTCCCTGCACCTTGATTTCTGTAATCTCACTTAGCGTTTTTGCCAGCTCCTCCGTGTCCGTACGGACCGAATTGGTGTTGGCTTGCTCGATGAGGTGCATCGAAATGATGCTGTAGTGCGCAGCATGGTGCATTGCGTCTTAAGTGGTTGAAGGTAAGGCTTATCTAGACTTAGAGTTCGTAGGGCGAACCTTGTACTCGAACAGGCGCTGTCGGGGCCGTATCGTTCTGTGGGCTTGGAGAGGGGTCTACTCGTACCCGCTTTCTTTCTTGTAGGTGGCTGGTGTCCATTTTTCGTTGTCTGAGGGCAATGGACCTTGCCACTCGGTTGCGGCCACGCCATCTTGCGCACAGCCAGCTGTAAATATCGTCAGCGCAGTTGTTTCTGGCGTCTTGGCGCCGACTTGCCGCTGTGCTCGGCGTTTCTTGGGCTGGCGTTGTTGCTTCGGATATAGCACGCTTGTTGAGTTCGGCGATAAATTCGCTGTCGGCGGGTTTGTCTTGTCCGATTTTTTCTTCTTGCCCTTGCTGGGTTTGCTTGGACTGGACCCTTCGAGAAGGTCTTAAAGATGTCAATGAGGCGTTCTCTCGGAATCGCCGCAAATAGAGCCTTCAGCGCGATTTCCACCGAATCTACGTTGTTGGTAGTTGTGCAAGATTCACCAAGAAAAGGTTCCTCCTCCGCGGTTCGTTTTGCGGGTGTGATCAGCGAAGTGGTATTCTGGCCCGTCGCGGGGGCGGCAGGACTTGCCTGGCTTGCTGGGCGCGTGTCCATCTCCTCAAGGTTCCCGTCCACGGATAAGGCCACGGCGGGTGAGGGGCTGGAAGTCGGTGGGGAATTCGACGTCATCGGTATTAGGTACTATAGGCCTAATAGCGGGAGCTCAAGAAAACGCGTCCGAACTCGTCGGTAGCTTCTTCGTCCTTTCTGCCAGTGCGAAATGTTTTGATTTTTTTTTTTTTTTGCGTACAGTCGTGAACTCACTTTGATTCGCTACGAGTGGTGGAGGTGCGGCTTAACCTCTGATTCTACAGCAGAGTGTGTCGGGTGCGGCATTCACCACGGAAGATCCAGAGGTCACAGTCGACTCTCGGATCCTGCGTAGCGGCAAGGTACCCTATTAAAAAATCAGGCAAAAACTTCCGGTGACATCCGTTGAAAGCGGGTGAATTTCACTCGTTTTTACCCGAACCAGCGTAGTTTACCAGAATTTCTTGGAAGCTTTACCTGCAGCCACTCTCAGTTACCAGATTTTGCCGGAAGATTTACCGGCAGCCACTCTCGTTTAGCAGACGACCGGCTTTGCTGGAAATTTTGCCGGCAGTCACTCTAGTTTACCAGACTTCCTTGGAAAGTTTATAAAAGGCGCCAAAAAAATGACAGGGACGAAGAAGAGTGGAAACAACAGACTTCGCACTCGCAACTGAAGTTTATTTTGAAAAGAAGCACATAATATAGGCCGTTGTAAAACGCTTATTTGGTCACAACAATCGATGAAACCCCTCGATAAAATCAAACTCTTCCCCTGAGAGGGCAATGGAGACTCCCTGACGCACTCATTTCTTTTCCCCTAATCACGAATGTCTAGTGGACTTCTCGGCACACTTTTTCTTTATATTTTGATAGAATCTTAACATCATGCAGAACAGGTGAGCATGGGAAACGACTACAATGAATGGCGAGATTACCAGGGCCGGTTGCTCATCTTGCGGCCGCGGCTGCGGCTGCGGCCAAGAGGGATTTTTCTGTCACGTGACCAGCTCCTTGGGGACAATGAAGTACCTAGCGTCCCTGCCTAATGGCAGAGAAATCCGTATCGCTTCAAGCACAAAAGCTTAATTTCGCTCACAGAAACTGACTGCAGGAACTTTTAACTGGAGTCCATTGACCGCCCCTTTATACTGTAGGAGCGGCAGGTAAAGTTCCGGCCAGGGAGGGTAAATATAAACCAAAATGAGAAAAAAAACACGCAAGATAAAAGCGGTTGGTTGTACATTTATTAACTCCGCCAGCGCCGGGTGGCTCGCGCCTTTTGTTGTGGTCGAGAGGTTAGAGCGTCGGTACTTCTCGTCGCGGCTGTGAAAGTTCCGGGTTCAAATCGCGCTAGGAACTTTTTTTTTGCGTAATTTTGCGCGTGTCTCACTTTTAATTGTGATCCTTTTTACGAATCATCCACCTGCACTACTGCGCCTTACACTGTTTTTAACTGTTAGTCCCGCCTGTTCAATTGAAACACCGGGAAGAAAAAAAAAAGATCAAGGCCAAGTTAACGCGCTAATCCAATCGTTTCATAATGTTCATTAAAAGGAAACCAAGGTAACAACATCGGTATGGCTTTCACACCAACGGAGCCGAAACAAGCATCCTTTCCTCAGCAACTACAATTTTATGTGTTTTTAAATATACAACGATCTTGCTACGACTCCTTCAATAACAGTAAACGCCTATTTAGTACTAATAAAAACTGCAGTTGTGACAATTAAAAAAACAAACAAAACAACTTCCCACAAAATAAGCAAAAAAAAAAAAGACTAGCAGCTCTGGATGCATTGATTGAGCGAAATCCTACAGGGCAAGGCAGGCAAGTCCAACGTCTGAGAAAGTAGTAAAACCGAAATAAAAGAGATCATACTTTTACTTGCATGGAATGTGATAAAAGGTATATTTTTACTATTTACATTTGGCTGTGGCAATTGTGTTTGGTAATATTTAACACATTACTTGTTGAATTTTAGTTAGAATAGCAGGCGATGGCAACCGAATTCAAAAATGAATCAGGGGTCGACATCGCAAACCATCTCTCTAAACGCAAACAACTAAAATTACTTGGATCAACAAATGGAATTAGTTAGAGCAGTTGGAAAACAGAAACAACAAATTCTAGAGAAATTCAGCAGCACAGTTACCTGGCGAACGAAGAGACGGGCATGCGAAGATATTGTAAACTTTCCCGCGGAGTGTACGGCAGATGCAGGAGGCGTGGCGGAAATTGGTAAAGAAAGCCAGAGACATGTAAGCGCTCTTCCGAGGGTCATTAACAACGAACTGGTGAGTCAGAACTACCCGCCCAATGATTTTATAGAGCTCATAGGGCCTTGTCTACATTCTTAGTGGGAGTGCAGTCAATACAAAAAAAGAGAGTTTCTGGCGCGATTTGAACCCGGGACTTTCACGCCGCGACGAGAAGTACCGACGCTCTAACCTCTCGACCACAACAGAAGGCTTTTTTTTTGTAAACAAACATTTATTTACAGTTATGTACAAAACACTATACTATGTACAAATGGTTCGCTCACTTGGAATATGTTACAAGCTATTTACATACTGTCATTGAAGACCACATTGCATTTGAGTCATCAGTATACTTTTCACCAACCAGATAACGGTGTTGATATAGATATACATTCTGCATAGTTTACGCTGCAGGCTAAAGAGAGGTTGCTTTATATGATGTCCGGGGAACGGCTAAGATTACTTACAACTTCTTTCCATTCCGTATCTTCACAAATTTTAACCATCCGTTGACCCACTGGTGTAGCTATGTTCTTAAAATTTACCCATGAAGGCTTTGCAAGCCCTCCTTCCCTGTCAACCTTTCTGGTTTTCCATAGACTGTAAAGCCCTAGAACGACAAGCGTGTCGAGCACACTATCTAGTTGCTCTGAAAAATGTAATAGCGAAGAGGTTTCTCTTCCACCTCGAAATCTTTCTTCAATGTTCTTTTGAAAACATCCCAAAAGAAAAACGCGTCTACACAAATTACAAAAGCATGTGTAAATGTCTCGGTAGTCTTGCAGAGTCTGCAGTCCAGGGACCATGCTTCCTAATGCCTCTGGACTCAAGCCAATCCTTCACTGGCACAGTTCGCGAATGGAAGCGAAAGAAGAATGTTTTGCATTTTGGCGGAATTGGCATTTTCTTAATTCTTTTCATTAGGTCCATATTACAGTTTGTGGGAGGATCGAACGGGCTTAGTCGATATAACTGGTTCAGGGAACAGCGTTCTTAATAGCTGCTTTACTAGACTTATTTTGGAGCATGACTCTAGAAAGGCCTGATCAAATCTATCTTTTAGGAAATCTAAGGTGTCGGCTACTTCCTTGTAAAAACCCCGCAACTTTCCGATATTGTATGAGACTCTAATCGGTCTTAGGTTCGATGTAGTTTGTCAAAAATAATTTCTTACAAATTTCAAGGAATGGGTGTTGTGGTTTCTGGAAGAACTTCCACCTGGCAATTAATTGCCTCACAAAAATATGACCTAGGCCTAGACCACCGTCTTCTATAGAACGAAATAAATTAGATCTTCTCATCGGTTCATAGGAAGACTTCCAAATAAATGTGGCAAATATCCTATTAAACATATTGACCGTCGTCCTTGAACAGTGTAGAACCTGGAGGAGGTACGTCAGTTTCGACAAGAAAAATATGTTGCACACGGCAGCTCGACCAAAGATTGAAAGGTACCTCATGTTCCACATACGCGCCGCGGATTTAACACTCATTCCGACGCTGTCCCACATAGACTTCGGGTTGTCCATAGCACTTAAAGGCACCCCTAAAAGTTGCGGTTTGCTTGTTGACCATGCAATGTCTACAAATTTAGATGGCGTTGTCCCCCACTCCCCACACAGGAGCCACACTTTTGTCATTGTTAATGGACAGCACCAGACGTAGCACAGAAGTCTGAAACACATGACATTGCGTTTAGTATGCTAGGTTTATCGTAACACACCAGCACCAGATCGTCTCCATATGCGAGAATTTTCACCTCGCAACCGTGGAGACGAAAACCTTGAACTGAGTTGTTGTTTATGATGTTTCTGCAGAGTGGTTCCAAATACAAGTCGAAGAGTAAGGGTGAGAGGGGGCAACCCTGACGCACCGAGCGTTGAACCTGAATGGTCTTTGAGAGAGATCCGTTTATAACCAACTTAGTCGTAATGTCGTTGTAACAAAGTCCCACGCCTTTCTCAATTGTTCGCCTACTTTTATATGTTTCAGAAGAGTAAAAAGGAAATGGTGTTCCACCCTGTCGAAGGCTTTTGAAAGATCAATTTGCAATATTGCAGCTGTTTCACACGTTCTTCGCATATTTCTAATATAGACCGTACAATATGAAGGTTTGTCTGGGATATTTCTTCCTTTTATGGAGCAAGTGTGGTGGTCTCCTACAACGAGGATATCACATTTTGCAATCGAGCAGCGAGCAGGCGGGCGAAGATTGTTGGTAGTCACAATTTAGAAGGTCTGAATTGGTCAACTAGCCTCCAATCTTGCTGTAGCTTGTCTGGATCTTTTGACTTCGGAATAAGTATTGTGTGCGCTTTTCGGAGCGATGGCGGTAAGACACCTTTTTCATATGATTCGTTGAATACACGAAGAAGTACTGGTGCAAGTTCTTTTTTCCACTTCTTAAAGAAACTTGCCGGCAGGCCATCCGGACCGGGAGTCTTTCTACTTTTCATCTTAACGATGTTAGTTTCAATTTCTTCAACCGTCAGAGCCTCGTTCAGGCCCATGGTCACATCACTAGGCTGGTTGGGTACTGCAGATATTATTTCATCTTTTCTTGTGTGTGTGGGACTGGACTTTTGTGAAAAAAGGCATTCGTAGTGAGATACAAAAGCGTCTTCAATATCCTTTTATCAGTCAGGACCGTCCCGTTTTGTTGTAGGAAGGAGACTAATTTCTTTTTTGCGCACTCCCTTTCCGCGTGTAGATATTTTTTCGTTGGTTGTTCTGCTTCAATTACTTGCAGGGTTGGTGTTCTTGTAGCAGCACCTTCATAACGTCTCGTGTCATGATCTTGAAGTTTTTTTTTTTTTTTTATAATTTTAATCTCTTTTTTGTACTGACCGGGATGGAGGCACTCAAGTTGGAGTAAGTATAGCATGTCACTATTCAGGCGTCTTTCTTCTGCTTTCCCGTAAAATCTTGTGACTGAGGAAATTTCGATGGCAATTTTTCTTATTTCGAGTTTAAATGACTCCCATTTCTGGCACCACCCATCTTGCGTCAATGTAAGTTCATCTATCATTTCTTTTACCCTTCCTTTGAAGTCCTCATTATCAAGCAACCTTTCATTCATCTTCCAGAGTGACCATGACTGTGACGTATGTTTTACTTGGTTTTTTGGGGGGCCTACGTTTACCATAACCATGCAGTGATCTGAGAAGAAAACTGGAATCAGTTTGTAGTTGCTTAGCGAATTGCTTACTGATCCTGAAACATAGATTCGATCTAAGCGTACGTGGGATGACCCTTGGAAGTGTGTGTATTTAAGTGAGCTATCTATTGCCGATGAATCAAACATGTCACACTCGCAAATAGTAGCTTTTAGGATATCTGTACTGTGGTCTTCAATTTTCCTAGTTGGTGTTCTGTCTCTAACATTCAAGACACAGTTAAAATCACCTAGTAGAATTACGTTAAACCTAGTGTCCGCATGAATTCGCACTTGACTAAATAATAATTCTCTCTGCTTCACATCATTGTAGGCATACACTACAATGATGCGCCAAGGAAGGTTGTAAATAAGCACGTTAGCAACTAAAAGTCTACCTGCCTCTGCGCTTTCAAGTACGCTGCACATCCTGTACTAGAGGTCTTTTTTAAACAAAATAGCACAACCGGCCGAATAATCAATTGCTGGACAGTGGAATATATCATAGCAATTCATTCACACACTATTAGCCGAAAACAAGGAATTGTTCTCTGAAACTTTAGTTTCTTGCAGTGTTACTATATCACAGTCATAGGTCTCTAGAATGCGAAAAAGTTGGTACTGTTTTTTGGTTGAGTTGATTCCCCGGACATTGAGGGTAGAAATACTAAATGGGCTTGCCTGGGCGGTGCCACCAATTACTCTAGTCGTGTTTAGGGTTAGTTTCCGGCCGGGCTAGACTTGTTTTCGCTCGATCTTTAAATTTAGGCTTTCCTCTTTGTTCCTGTAGGTCCAAACTTGTCTGTGGTTCTTGTGTTACTGACAAGTCAACTACGGGTGTTCCAGGCTCGGCAAGAGTATGTTGTTCAGTTGCCGTCAGTTTGGGTTTTTTGCATACCCAATCATTTTTTGTCTCAGTCTCTGTGGTTTTTGGTGGTTGTATTGGTTGCTTTCTCGAGTCCTTACTCTTCTTAGGTGGGACGTCGTCGTCGAGGCTTGCTTGTAACCCTTGCACCGAGCCTGCCTCCTTATCGACGTTGGGAGCCTGTTCTGCAGAAAGTTGTACTGAAACCTCAGCTTCGGACATAGTAACCTCCCTGTGTGTGTCAGGGGGGTCTTGAGGGGAGCAATCATCGTTGTTCCATATTTCCTCTACGTCCATGATGTGTTCATTGTCATCAGCTTCCGGTGATGACTTTCCTAGGAGCTTCGATGCATACGTAACCACGCACTCCTCGCTCTCGTGCCCATAACGCCAGCAGTTATGGCATGTGGGGTGCGACACTGTCTGCGAATATGACCGATGGATTTGCATCGTAGGCAGAGAGGAGGTCGTCCAGGGATGACCACCAGCGTGTTCACCCCAAAGATGGTCAGAGTATGCGGTACCTTATCCACCGTGAGGTGTTCTTTTAGGACCAGTGTCACCACACGTGTCAGCGTTTCTGTTTCTTCCAGATCTGAAAACCGCCACCTCTCTCTTTTGATGTCCTTGACCGTGCCGAACGGCTCAAGGACTTTCTTGATTTCGCTGTCTGGCAGAGGAATTGGAAGCCATAGGAGCTTCAGCTTTATCTCTTCCTTGCAGGGGTCGATAATAAGGCATCTTTTTTGTTTCACGATTAGCTCCTCACATGCCTTGATCTTGACTTTGGCTGCTCCATTTGCAAAGACTGTCATCCAGACGTGGCTCATTTGGTATGGGCCCAAGCCTATTAGGTCTTTCCGATCAATGATCGAAAAAAGCACCTCTTTGAAGTCTGTTGCTTTGTACGGACGTCCGGTCATATCAGCATGAAGAAATAAAGAATTAGTGACAAGCATACCTGAAGGTAGACGAGGAAGAATGATCTCGTTGGAGCTCATCTTGCTTCGCTCACGAAGAGCCACGTTGCGAGTGTTTCGGTACCCGGGACGAACCCGGGTCCCTAGAATTAATTTTGACTGAGGACAAGCAAAAAAGGCGGCCTCACTTACTACCACTTCGTCGTCTTCCCCACAACAGAAGGCGCGAGCCGCCAGCGCTGGCGGAGGTATATAAACATACTGCAACCGCTTTTATCTTCCGTGGTTTTTTCTTTATTTTGGCTCATATTTACCCTCCCTAGCCGGAACTTTACCTGCCGCTCCTACAGTATAAAGGGGCGGTCAATTGGACTCCAGTTGAAAGTTCCTGCAGTCAGTTTCTGCGAGCGAAATCAAGCTTTTGTGCTTGAAGCGATACGGATTTCTCCGCCATTAGGCAGGGACGCTAGGTACTTCGTTGTCCCCAAGGAGCTGGTCACGTGGCAGAAAAATCCCTCTTGGCCGCAGCCGCAGTTGCGGCCGCAAGATGAGCAAACCGGCCCAGAAGGGCTTGCTTTCATAACTGCCGCATGTTCGCGTGCCTGTTTACTGGCACACCTGCCCGTCTGACCAATGTACATGGAACCGCAAGTCAGCGATATCTCGTACAACACTCCCATGGCACACTCGGCATATTTGGTCCGATGTTTTATGCTGCACCGCTCTTTAATCGGGTTGGAACTGTTGATTCGACGGTACAGAAGTACCATTTTATTGGTGGCTAAGAATACCACAGAGACATTGAAACGCTGTGCAACTTTCTTATAATGAACCTCTTGGCGAATATGTGCTGCCACCTAGACACGCGAATCGGTTCGAGACTAGGTGACTGGAAAACATCGCACGCCCAAGGCCTCTCCCACCCGTTTCACACCCAAAACGTCAGCTACATCCTGTTCACCCATTGAGGCGATGTGACCTAGATACGGCTCCCCCAAGCTCACCTTTGTCCCCATCGTGCGTACTCTTCCGCCCCGAGGTCGACACTGCGAAACTGCTCAAAGGCGAGAAATGCAAGATGGCGGATTGTTTGGAACTAGATACTCTCGAACCCAGGCGCATGAAATACTCCGCGCATGCGCACCGCGTATTTCTACAAAAGGTCCATTATCGGACATGGCACGCAAGTAAGGAATAATTGACGGTCTCATCATAGGCTTCTATCTTGCCTGTTGGATTGCCCTCTTTCAATTTTTTAACAATCCTTCCGCAACTTCAGTCAGGCAGCTTTGTGGGAAACCTATCTTCTGTAGGCGTCAACTCTATAAAATCTCTGCCGCAGAATCAACAGTCCCCAGCCAATTAAAGAGCAGTGCAGCATAAAACATCGGACCAAATATGCTGAGTGTGCCATGGGAGTGTTGTACGAGATAGCGCTGACTTAAGGCCTGTTCACACATGCAGCGGAGCGCTACAAGCATAGCGCTAACCTCGCGCTAAGCGCGTGCTGACCGGAGCGTTCACCAGCTTTGTATTGCACCGCCAAAACTGTTGCTCGTGGCAGGCGATAAGTAGCTGACGACACGTGAGGAGCGCTACATCAGCGCTTCGCTTCATGTGAGAACCGGCCTTTACTGTTCCGTGTAAATTGGTCAGACGGGCAAGTCTGTCAATGACCGTGCGCGTGAACATCCGGCAGCCATGAAAGCAAGCCCTCCTGGTAATCTCGCCATCCATCGTAATCGTTGCCCATGCTCACCATAGAATCACTGTATGGGTTCCCAGAGTAACGCTTTTTTTTTTCCTTTTGCGTCTTGCCGACAACATATTCACTCTAGCCGATTATGTTTTGGCTTGGTGAGCATCCTTGGACTGTAGGGATCACGTGACACAAGCATCGCTAGACTCACCTCCATCTGCACTTCAAGCGGCTCTAATCGCCACCATCTTGGGTCGAGCAAACAACTGCTCATCGAATGAGCGTTTCCGCGCCGTCTTTTCCACGCGGTTACCGACGTCAAAAACAAGGAGGTTGTGTACTTTGTGGCGCAATGCCTGCTTGTTGCGCTTTTGGGTGCAGCAGCAAATCGAGAATAGAAAGTGACTGTTCCGGATCCCGTTTGGAACGAACGCAACTGCAAGACGGAGAAAGAGTGCTTGGCTGGCCATAGTAAAACGGAAATATTTTGAGCCCACTGCAAAAAGCAAGCTTTGTGAGGTGAGTGCCGATTACAGCTGGTTCCTTCCACGTATCGCGGCATGAACCAGCTCCTTCAACACGCTCCAATGCATGTCATCATTGCCATCATAGCCCCGTCGACGCATGGATCCAAGATGGCGGCGCCATGGTTTCGGTTTCAGCGCCGCGCCGCGGTTCTAGAACGAACCTTCGGAGTTCCATTACACTGGGAACCCTCACAGTGACTCTAGCTCACCAGTTCTGCATGATGTTAAGATTCTAGCGAAATATAAGGAAAACGTGTGCCGAGAACTTCACGAGACATTCGAGATTAGGGCAAAAGGAAATGAGTGCGTCCGCGTAAAGTTTCTTCATACTTATTTTTCAAGTAACGACAACCAATACAAATGACAAAGCGCAATCTGCTGGAACAAAATCGCGTCAATCAGTTCAGACCTCTGCTGTGCGCCACCATTCGTTTCCTAAAACCTGCACCGTTACGCAGTCGGCGCGCCTCAAAGAATGTCGCTATGCAGGAAGCTTTCATCTAGGTACTTTATGTCCTCGAGCCCTCCCTTTGCCCTCTCAGGGAAAAAGTTTAATTTTATCGTGGGGTTTCATCGATTGTTGTAAAGAATAAACATTTTACAACGGGCTATATTATGTTTTTTTTTTTTTTAGTAAACCTCAGTTGCGAGTGCGCCTTCTGTTGTTTCCACTCTTCTTTGGCCCTGTCGTTTTTTGGCGCTTTTATATATTTGACTAGAACTAATTTCCCAAAATTTTCACTTTGCTTCCTTGGAAGCCGACTCGAGGGGAGCGGCTAAATCCAAGACGAACGGGGACTGAGTGTGTATTGGCGGCCGCCAGCGCAGCGGCATTCTCGTGAGTGTCTTAGTTCAGGACGATGTTTGTCACAAATTCTGGTCACGGTCGACGCACCCATGGACTTGGTCTTTGTATATTCTTGCTGCTTGCCTGTAATGAACATTTGAAAATATAGCGGACTATTTTTTATCTTCTTTCCTTCGAAAGCTTTCCGCCTTTCCACTATGATACATCCGCGGTTCCCAAAGCGCGTCAGCGGTGCGAAACTGACGTCAGCCGAGCCCAGCTCACGCATTGGACACGAGAACTGCGTCACTCGGACGTATTCGCTCGTCAACAATAAATCCGTCGACGAATATTCGGATTCGCGTTCGTGGCCAATGAGTGCCCTTACGGAACTTATCGTCACTGGGGAATGACAAGTTCTATGGTGTGCATAAAAAGCAGGGTGGAAGCTAGGCGTCATCGCACCGGTGCCGAAGAATGTCACGGCGATGTGATTTCACAATTCGCATTTGAGTTGAGGATTAAAGCTAAGGAGGAAGAAGTAGGAAAATCGTTTCAAACTGCCATCATGGGCAGCTGTACGTTGCATTTCACGGGATATTTATTCTTCATATCCTATGCATGGAATGTTATAGTTTTAGTTGTGCGAATTGTTTGACTGTTAGCGACCCTGTGAAATAAAGACATGGTACTTTCAGGTCCATATGAACTAACCAATTTAATAGTATCACAGCGATGGCCAACAAGGCTCAATACGCCGGACAAACATCGGGTGCATCGGCTTTCCAATCGATTATCACACCACGCGCGTTTCAAGGAACCCGAGAGGAGACATTGGTGACTGGCTGCTACTTTATCAGAGGGCCGCCGAGTTCAACGGGTCTAGCAAGACACGCTGTGAGCAGTATACCTGTGCGTGGCGCTCGAGAGAAACGCTCGAAAGTGGTATGCAACGACGCGCCGGGGGACGAATGCACCAAGAAAGTGGGACACCTGGGGCGGTTTGCTCATCTTGCGGCCGCGTCCGCGGCTGCGGCCAAGAGGGATTCTTATGTCACGTGACCAGCTCCATGGGGACAAGGAAGTACCTAGCGTCCCAGCCTGATGGCAGAGAAAGCCGTGCCGCTTTGAGTACAAAAGTCTAATTTCGCTCGCATAAATTGACTGCCAATGCTTTTAACTGGAGTCTAATTAACCGCTCTTTTATGCTTTAGGAGCGGCAGGTAAAGGGATGGCTAGGAAAGGTAAATATTAGCCAAAATAAAGGAAACATCACACAAGATAAAAGCGGTGGCAGTATATTTATATCTCTCGCCAGTGCTGGAGACCTAAGCCTTCTGCTTTAGTCGAAGATAATCTGTTTCGTTCCGTTGAGCAAGGCGGTCTCGAACTTCTACATGTCTTTTTAAAACAACGTATATCATTGTTTCTTGTTCTTCAGAACTGTGTGTCATGACTTCCTTCGAACTTACATGCAGGCAGAGCTTTCACGTGCGTTGCCGTGTTTGGTAGTAACAATTAACAGTGCCCGCGAGCACAACTCGTCCCTTGGGATACCTCGGAGAGGTAGTGAGCTCAATAGAGTTCTTTGAAACACGTTTTTCCTTGGAACACATTTTTAAAGAGTCGCAGAAAGCTTTATATCTTGATCTCATCGATTCATTATTTCCTAGACCCCTGTACCGAGTATTTTGCGACGTGTCCGACCCGAAGAAGGGCGTCTGCCCGAAACGTCGTGTATACCTCCTCGTCCGCGTACTTTTTTAGAGAAGCACAACCATATTACTTCCGATTAAATGTTTCAGTAATGGCCCGGGACAAGATTTTCTGAAACGTGTGTGTAAGCTACATGTCTCTCAGACAGTGAAGTCATTCTTTTATAAGCTCCACACTTCAACGTTGCCGGTAAAGCCTTGGCTTCGTGAAAAAGGTATATTTTGTCCCTTGGTCAGTGAACTGCCGTTTGTGCATCCGGCCTGATACAATAGAACAGAGGTGGCCAGGCTGACCGGCTTAAGAGCCGCAAACAAACCACGAAACTTCCAAGAGCCGCAGCAAAGGGGGGGGGGGGGGGGGGGAGGAGGAGGGGGGTAACAAACGTTTGATTAGTGTAGTAAACGAAACTCAAACTACTTTAAATCTATGTAGCAGTAAGACAAGACAACCAAAACCGCAACCTGTCTTCGATTTAAAAGGCAGTTTCAATTTATTTTTTGGGGGAAGTGCTCTTGTGACCGGAAGGGAGAGGGGGGGGGGGAGGGGAGGATGGCTGCGATCCGCACTTAACACGCGAAGAGCCGAATGCGGCTCGCGAAGGCCCGCAGCTTGGCCACCCCCTGCAATAGAACATGCTTTATTTTTTGCACCGCCGCCTATTTGTTTTGGGATGTCCTACAATGGACATTGAAGAAAGATCTGAATATCTGTGCATATACGATAAGCTTTTTGCTTTTAAACCAGAATGAATCTTTCCTTATGACCTGTTCACATTAATGGGTCTGCATAGCCTTTGGAAAACAAGGATTATTAATAGAATGCTAATCCTCCACGGTCTGCAAAGTCCAATTTTATAGAAACTGTGTCACATGTACGTAATGTGTACGATCCCCTTAAAGGGATACTACAACGAAATTTCGGCGCTCATTTTTCGGTCTATATCTGTTCAAAAGAGCAGTATCACATGGAACTACCAATATCTTGTTAAAAAAGTCTCGAAAAGGAATTTAAAACGAATTAAACGTTAGCAAAGAGCACCTGGTGGATGTCGCTAACGCCTCGTTTGTAATGCTCGTCTAGGAACCTTGACAGCTAGCGACGGAGGTTGTCTCGCCTCTGGCACACGAACGGGAGAAGGGGGGAAGGAGGAACTCCCCTCTTCCCGAGAATCCCTTTTGTGTGTTATGTGTCGCAGAAGTCGCTATTGTCCCCCTACAAGATTCTAGAAGATTAACCCGTCACTCAAAATTCGTACAAAAGCAGCCGCTTCGGTGGCTGAACGAATAGGCCATCCTCTCGGCGTCAGCCTCGCCGTAGCTTTGCTCGTCTTGAGACGACCTACGTCACGATTGCGTTGGATGTCACGTGCTCTAAGCTGGGCCTTCTCCGAGCGCTTGCCAAAGTGGCCGTTTATAATGAAAAATACAGCCACCAGGATCAAAATACAAACGTGCGATTGTCATTTACGGATATTGTGGATCATATTCAACCTATTTTTGAACACGACGGGAATATTTCAAATTTCGTTGAAGTATCAATTTAAGAAACACCCAGAATGGTATACCCTTCTTGACAAAGGTGTTCATCTTCCCGACTTTTAGAGATGTGACCCTATTCTAAATATGTTAGCATAACCCTCTTTCTTTGTATTTCCCTGTGACCATTACCAGACAGTTTGAATGTAAATAAGAGATAACTATGGTAAGAGTATGTCTCGATTGTTTGTACTGTCCTTTTTCCGTGTAATAAATACAAAAGAAAATTTTGCTTTAGTCGAGAGGTAAGAGCGCCAGTACTTGTCGTCGCGACGTGAAAGTTCCGGGTTCAATCCTCTCCGGAAACTTCTTTTTGTAATTTTTCTTGGGCTTATTTTGTGGAAGCTTCTTTTTTAATTGACACAACTACAGTGTGTATAAGTACAACTTAGGCGCCGCCTGTTACTGAAGACTCGTAGCAAGAGCGTTGTATGTTTGAAAACACATCAAAGTGCATGTAGTTGCTGAGGGAGGAAAGCTTTTTTTCGGCCCCGTTTGTGTTAAGGTCATGCCGATGCTGTAATCTTGGTTTCCTTTTAATCAGCATTATCAAACGATTGTATTAGCGTGTTAACTTGGCTTGATCTTTTTTTTTTGTCTTCGCGTGTGTCCATTCAACAGGTGGGACAAATAGTAAAAACCGTGTAAGGCGCAGTAGTGCTGGTGGATGATTTTGACGGTTTATAAAAAGGATCACAGTTAAAAAATAGGACCCACGAGCAAAATATAAAATAAATAAGAAAAGTTTTTGGCGCGATTTGAGCACGGAAGTTTTACGCCGCGACAAGTCCCGGTGCTCCTATATACCTCTCGACTAGCGCAAAAGGCGAGTCTCGCTGACGCTGGCATAGGTATATAACTATACTGCCCCGCTTTCATCTCGCGTGATTTCTTCTCTACTTTGGCTCATATTTACCTTCCCTGGCCTTAACTTTACCTGCCCTCTCCTAAAGTATGATGGGGCGGTTAATTGGACTTCAGTTTAAAGCCTCTGAGGTCAGTTTCTGCAAGCGATATTAGACTTTTGTACTCAAAGCGACACGGATTTCTCAGCCATTAGGCAGAGACGCTAGGTACTTCTTGTCCCCATGGAGCTGGTCACGTGATATAAAAATTCGTCTTGGCCGCAGCCGCGGCCGCGGCCGCAAGATGAGCAAACCGCCCCTGGGCCCGTTTGCTCGAAGTGTGGTTAAGCGCTAATCGCGGCTAAAGTAAGCCGCAGTAAGTAGGAGAGGATTTTGAAATCAGGTGACTGGCTGGGTAGGGATGCGGGGAGCCACGCATGGCCCCGTCGCTTCGTTTGACAAAATGGCTGCGGCGTACGCAGTTTCCACGTTCGCGATCGCATTCGTGTTTGTCTTCAGGGCCCGTTAACTCTAACCGCGGTTAAAAGTTAACCGCCCTTCCCAACTAGGTACCTACAAGTTAGAGCACTGCACGGGCCCAGGCCAGTCCGAAAGCCCGAGCCCGGTCCGGCTCGCGCGGGCCGGGCTCGGGCCGGATATGCAGGCATTTTCTCGGGCCCGGGCCGGGCTCGGGCTTGAACGAAATATTTTTTGGGCCGTGGCTAGGCACTCGTGTGCCGCAAATTCTAAATTGTTGGTAACAAAAAGTGTGCTAATTGATCCTTTAGGTTTAATGAAAACGAACAAGCAAAATGCCAAATCACCACGGCGCCGTTCAAAAAAAAAACATAAAAATAAAGGAAAGACGTTTTGCTGTTGGAAAGCTTCCATGTGGATAAAAGGAAACGTATGGATTCCGCCAGCATATTTCATGGGTAAGTGCGGTCAAGAAAACGAGGGTACTCCAGTCGCAGGGTACAACATAAGTGTCTTCTTTCTCTGCCTTTCAAACTAAAAAAAAACAAAGGAAGAAAAACGTGAGCTTGACTTTGCACTTTGTGCAGGGGGCCTTACTATGCCACCAAAGATAAGCGAACTACCATAGATCATTTTATACTTATAGGGTCTATTCATATGACGTCAGACTCCTTTTAATGTCGAGTCACTACACACAAGCATGGCCGCCAAAAGAAAATGCGATTATCTAATTGGCGAGTTTGTTTTGCCCTATATTGTTTTCCGCAGAGTTCACGAATAAACGTTTTGTTAGCGGCCATGTTTGTGGGCGATGACTCAGCATCCGAATAGACTGTACAACCTTTAGAAGATGCACTAGCGTGATTGTGATTGTTTCTTCACAAAAACATGTGGAGAGGAAAGTTCTCTGTGAAACGAATTGAACAACGAAAAGTCCAACATCTCTTCAAGAAATGCATATATAAAATATTGCCTAGTTTCTGTTTTCTTTTTTTTTTTTCAAAATCACTTATGATATTTCGCCCATGTTCTCAAAAATACATCGTCCAAGTTGGGGTATTTATCGTGTCAAAAAAACTCGGTCCAAGCTTAAAAGAAATTTAAATCAAATGTGCTCGCTTATGCTTAGCGAGGTCGGTTAAAGCTTGCAAACTTTTTCGGGCTCACGTATATAATCTTTGAGGTTCGGGCCTGGCTCAAGCTTATATTTAAAAAAAATTGTCGAGCTCGGGCCGTGCTCAAGCTTCTGTCTAAAAATTCTGCCGGGCCCGGGCCGGGCAAGGGCCGTGTCTCTTTTGGGCCGGGTCGGGCAAGGCCTAGATATTAAATATTCTATCGGGCTCGGGCCGGGCCCGGCCTTGCCTTTACCGGGCCGGGTCGGGCCGGGCCTAGAAATTCCGGCCCGTGCACTGCTCTACTACAAGTACTACCGCGGACATTATGAGCTGAAACAGCGCTCCGGCCGGCTCGCGGTACTACCTGCGCCGCCTGTCGCCTTGCTCCGCACTCGTGGCGCACGCTGAGTCCGAGATATTCTGACTTGCTCTGGCTGCGCCACTGCGCTCTTCCGGCATCTGCAAGCGAGACGGCGGGTGCGACAGCGGCCCTGTGGTGGTAGAGCGGCGGTGGAGAACTTAAGATTACACGTGCCGTCCGTATTTTGGAATTGATTAGTTTTAGTCTATTGCGCAGAATCCCGTACAAAAATGCTGACTAGTGAAGAAAAATATTAAAGTGTCTTAAATTTCAGCTGTGATTATCATTTTTGAAAGTTACATCAAAAGACTTTGCAGGTGGTTATTGTTTGATTATAGGGGCATGCACAAAGTAGGACATTAGGCCAAAATCTGTATGCCGGATTATTCCGGCTCCAAGGTATTTACACTTTTTTTGTATTTTTCATTGATCACAGATGTTTAAAAATACAGTAAGCATACATGTTACTGAGAAGGTTTTGTAACCTTGATTGGTATGAAAATGTTCAAAAATATTATTTCTTTATTACTCGGCCCACGTGTTTGTTTCAAACAAAACAAGTTGCTGACAAGACACCAATTTTTTGTTTTTTTTTTGTTTACAACTTTTTAGTCTTAATAAAGTGGGACAAACAATCATATATTTCACCGGAGAAGAAGATTGAAACTTAATCGAAAGTTTGCAGAGGAAATCGTCAGACGCAAAAGATTAATAGTCGGCGTGGAAGTTCAACTGCACTATACAAGAAGATCAGGATCAAGGAAGCACCACACAACGGCATCAAACAATGTGTCGCAACCGTAGCATCGGTTCTGAGGAGCAGTAAAACTTACAAAATAATTTAATACCGCGTCATTCTCCCCTGACCCGCGACCACTGCTGTCATCCTGTCTGGTAAGAAATCACAGAGCGCGGCCACTAAGTCTGGCTCAGCCTGAAGCCACTCCCATTCATCTCTCATATACTTTCCACAATTTGTGGGCAGTGGCGCGGTGGAGGGGACGCCGTGATATGGCTACCTTGATGCGCCTCCAAATGTTTTCGATGATATTCAGATCGGCTTCTTTTTGGGGGCCAAGGCAGCTTCGTCAGGCAGGGCTCCTCGAGGAGATACGAGCGTGACAACGCATTTTTCACTTCGGCGTTTTCTTGAAATGCACTCAAATGCACGTTAGCTGAAAACATGAATATTGGGCTACACGGCACACGCATCGTGATGGTGGCTCCGTCAACCAATATTTTCGCTAACAGACGGCCGGAAGAGCGCAGCGGCGCTGTGAGCGCAAGTGAGAATTTATCTCTGCCTCAGGGTGCGCCGTGTTTAGGGAGCGATGCGACAGGCGGCGCAGGTAGTACCGTGCACAGGCCGGAGCGCTGTTTCAGCTCATATTGTCCGCGATAGTATGTACCTAGCCAAGTTTGACGAGAGCTGGATGAGAGATAGCATTGTTTTTTATTATATGGTGATAGCTGGTGTCACCTACTGGTTGTTTTGAATATAAGTGACTTCCGTGGAAAACGTTTCCAAAAAGGGGGCACCCAACAAAGCACGCTACCGGATTCTCGTGACGCAGCGCGGCATACATTTGAGCAGACGAATTTTTTGTTGTTCGTGGTACTGACATTGGGTAAAGTAAAACTAACTTGTACTATTTGAGCGTGTTGGTGCTTTTTAAACATTTAGAAAGTGGAGACACATAAGAGACGATACAGGCAGGACAATCTTTCATTGTCCTGTCTGTATGGTCCCTTATGTGTCTCCACTTTCTAAATGTGTAAAACTAAATTTACCCTTGTTTGGAAAATTTCTAAATGCTTGGCTGTCTAAATTGAAGACAAGCCTCGTCGAAATTTCCTTCCAAGTTCAAAAGAGGACGAAGTTCAGTCCTACAAACGATAAGGAAGTATTCACTGGCGGCCATAGCTGTGTGCGCGGACAGCTGAGCGCGTGCTGATGGCGAGCTTCCACAGTTCTTTTGCAACGTGCATTCCGCACCATCAAGAGTGCCGGTCTTAGCAGCCTATTGATGGGAGCTCGTTCTGAGCATGCGCTCTCGACAGCACCCACAAATATGGCGCCCAGTGAATACTCCTTATTGGCGACGTGAGCGATCGAAAGCGTCGCTGTGGTCGGCCTGCCACTATTGGCCGAATGCTGACTATGACGTCCGCAAAGGTTTTCTCATCAACGGAATTAAGAGGAATATACGAACTTCAATTTTGACGGTGTAGGCAAAGTTGGTTTCAGAGTGCTATGATTTCAAGCTTCCAACATGCTCATTACAAACACCATCGAACTTGTCGTTCGCATGGTCATGACGTCACGAGAGGGAACCACACGAGGGCGCCACCTTAACATCTCGCCGCTAATAAACGTTATTCACTATTAGCGCCATCTCTCGGCGGTCCTGTGCACTTCCGCGCTATCTTTGAGGCTTCCCCGCCGTCTCGGCTCTGCCTGCTTAGCGTTTTGTGCGCTAGGTCTTATGGTGTTGCTTTTTTGGGTGGGGTAGTGGTGTTAGTAATTCGAATGTGCATTATATTAGCAAAGGGTTGCGTGGCTTGCGTTCAGAATGACCTCAACAGCACCAGTGACATATTCACCGGGAAAACTGCCGCACAGAAGAAGCAATGCATGAGTCGTGAGACGATCATGAACAGCTGTTGCCCCGGTGTTGTTGCTCCTTTAATACAATCATGTGGAGTGCCACATATCAAAAAATTGGACAGAGCCCGCAGTGGAAGCAGGCAGCTCTATCATTTGACACTCGGAGAATTCAACACAACAATTATTTCTCCCCAACGCTACAATTATTCAAGATTCGCTCTAACAACTTCAGATTGAAAAGGAAAACAACACAACTCGTAAATTTACTTCGGTTGACTGGTTTATTTTTCCGTTGGTTTCACAACGAGACAGAGCAGTTGTGCGGCATCACGTTAGCCTCTATACTTCGTTTCACTTTATCTGCGAGCGAAGCCAAAGCTTGAAGCGCGAGACCAGCGCTTTTTGCGTTTCTCCCCAGCTCGCGCGCTCGAGCAAAGCCTGAACGCACGGAGCTTTCGTGCTCGCGCTTTCAGCTTTGCCTTCGCTCGCACATAAGGTGAAACGAAGTATAGCAGCGTTCTGCCCGTAGCCTGAAACATTGGTTGCCATATTTGAGGCTGCTGAAGGAGGTTGGCGCAACGTACGACAGATGGAGCGCGAATCTGAATTAGGTCAGAGCCGTTTATTGAGAGAGTTTGGCCATACATTGGTTTGAATAGGCGAGCATCTCGGGCCAACCACAGGCCGCGAAACAGCCCCTAGCGGTGGTCGCGTGCTCTAAATTTGTGCCACGACTATACTTCGTTTCACCTTATGTGCGAGCGAAGGCAAAACTGGAAGCGCGAGCACGGAAGCTCCGTGCGTTCAGGCTTTGCTCGAGCGCGCGAGCTGGGGAGAAATGCAAAAAGCGCTGGTCTCGCGCTTCTAGCTTTGGCTTCGCTCGCAGGTAAAGTGAAACGAAGTATAATTTGAGGCCGTGCCGAGCGGAAACTCCGCGTCTCAAGACGCTCGCGCACCCCACCCTTTGCACTGCTTTCTTTCAGCCAGTCTCAGGACGCTGTTCTAGCAGTGCAGACAAAGGCATGGGCACGAGCGCGTGGCT
This sequence comes from Ixodes persulcatus, assembly GCA_013358835.2. Classification (NCBI taxonomy): domain Eukaryota; kingdom Metazoa; phylum Arthropoda; class Arachnida; order Ixodida; family Ixodidae; genus Ixodes; species Ixodes persulcatus. Next base: position 1,085,991 of record JABSTQ010011536.1, read on the forward strand.
TTGGAAGTGCCTCATATGCACGAGGTCTCGTACAAACAATAGCGTTTCGCTGAGCTAGGCTCACGCGCCTGTGCCTTTGTCTTCACTGTCGACATTTGTGAGATGGAGTAGAGGTCTCCTGATTGGTCGACGCTGTGTCACAAATTTAGTTTACGCTCTAAGCGTGGGGGGAATATTCGGCGCTGGCGGCGGCCTTTGCTCCGCCTATTGTCCAAACTCTCCTAATATACGGCTCTGAATTAGGTTAGAGTTCCTGTATAGGCTCCCTACGGGAGCCAGAGTTGCGCGTTTAATTCCACATGCCGCGTGCCGCCCTCGCCGCTATTCGCCGAGATCCGATCACGTGAGGAGCCGTATCAAGTGTCGTGCAGCAAAGTAGACGTTGCACGCGCCCCGGCGTACGTTCCCAGGCTTTTGAGCCCGCCGCGCGCCTCGAACGCGCGGCGCTGCTATTCGCCGAATTCAGTCACGTGAGGAGCTGGATCCACATGCCATGCGTGAACGCGCAACTCTGTCTCCCGTAGGGAGCCTATACAGGAACTCTAAATTAGGTCAAATTAGGTGACCAAGAACCTGCATTCAGAACAAAGCTCCAACCGACTCAGATGCCTCGAGAAAATTCTATACACCAAAGGGCTTTAAAGCCAATTGTGTGCTGCCCACAGATTGACTGAATCTGATTTATTAGAAATAAATGCTTACGTAGCTCTTGTGTTCCATTCCTACGTCGCGTCGTGCTGAGCCCCCGAATATACAGGCCTCGCATCATCCGCTTAGGAGCATCTTCAACGTCTTCCTTTATCAGTCACTACTAACTAGAAGGCCGCCATTGGTATGACACAGATGCCGTTCCAGAGATGATGATAGCGATCAAAGTGGCCAGACTGAATTTCGGAAAGGGTCTATTCGGCTCCAGCGAATATAGACCTATTAGTAAATTACCAAAGAATTGAGGAGAACGCTGGAAGTGTAAATCTACGGTCCGTGCGCGCTGGCCTTCCTCTTATTAAAGATTTAAAGTAGTTACGTAATCATAATAAGGCTTTGACGAACGCGCGTGCCAGGCAAAGTTTGTTTTAAATTTTTTGCTTTAAAACAATTACTACTGCAGACGCCAGCACGCGCAACGCGTGTAACTACACTCGTAGCATGCATTTCGGTGTTTGAGTTTTGTTTGATTGAACATGTTTTATTAATAAAAAAAAACAAGTAAAGCGCGTACGACTCTCTCTAGTCAATTGTCCACTGACATCAGTGAGAGAAGGGGGTGGGGGAATGGAGTGTGGATAGGTAGGGGGGTACCAGAAATGTCTCTAATCAGATGGAGTCCCGAATGTTTGCTGCCGCGACAAAGTCAAGAAGCGAGTCCAATATGGCTTTTGTGGTGCTGCGGTGGCCCCTCGGGTGTATCCACCCCGATGGCATCCCGGGCGCAGCTTGGGTTGCAGTTTTCGAATTGCTTCTTCCCGCGTCCGGCTGAGCTCCACACAGTCCCATAAGAGATGGGCACTGTGGCTTGTTGTCCAGTTGCGCATCGTCTGTAAGATCCGTCGTCGGCGTGTTCTCTTTCTAGATCTGTCTTAAGCGCACATCTCTCGAACTTAGCCCGGACTGCTGGGGAGACGGCCGTTCCGGTTCGGATCGAGTCTCCGAAGACGCCCTGTCATCGTCTTCAGGGAGCTTATTGCGCAGGACCCTTTGGCGCTCGAGGCGGGCAAGGGACGCATCCTCGTCCCAGTCAGGCTCCTCTTCGTCATCAGAGACCTCTTGAATAAGTACGGTCGGAGGATTGTCGAGAATCCCACTTTGGCCTGTTGCGGGGAGGTAGGTAGAAGGAATGAGCTCCCGCGCGGCTTCGTTTGCTCTCTAGTTCCCCTCGATCCCGGCATGGCCCGGGACCCAGGAGGTGGTGATTTTAACTCCTCTGGATTTTAGGGTCTTTGCTCTAGCTTTTATTTTTTTTTACCGTTTTGCTGGGGGCGTCTCGCTTCCGGCAAGTGGCTAGGGCCTCTTTCGAGTCCGTGTACACGCGTAAGTGCTTGGACCCCTCTGGAGTCAGCGACTCGTCTTCCGCGGCAAATAATATGGCTCTTAGCTCTGCTTGTTTCGTCGAGTGTTTCTTGTGAAACGCAAAGTTTGCCTTAGATTCTGTATTAAAACAAAACCATGTAATGGCTATGCCTCCTCCGTCTTCTCTTACAGCTGCGTCGGTGTAGACGTACGTGTACTGTTTCGGAGCCGGGACTTGCGTCCTGTACGGATTCCGCGTGTTTTTTGGCTGCGTTGTTTCTTCTGCCCTTCTGGTCTTTGTCTACGTTCTGCTTCATGGGGCGATGGTCCACCACTGCCTCGTCCTCCCACGGGGGTGGAGGAGGAGAGATCGTGAGGCTGCCCATTAGCTGGTATCCAAGCAGCTGGAGGATGGCCCTTCCGGGTCTGGTTCGCTCGAGTCTCTGGACTTGGGCGATGCGATGGGTTTTGGCCCTATCTTCCAGAGTATTGATCCTGGAGTGTTTGTGGAGCTCCTCTATTGGGGAAAATCTGGGGAGGCCGGCGACCAACCTTATTGCCTCTCTGCACAGCACCTCTAGTTTGCGCTTTTGTGCTCCTGTGACACGCAGGTAGTTTATACCGTACATTGCCTCGGACATGAGGAGGGCATGTACTAACCTCCGGAGGGTGCTTTCGTTTGCCCCCACGATTTGGAGGTGGCCCTTCTGATGAGTCCCAGGGTCTGTCTCCACGTTTTCGTGACTTTTGTAAGCCAGGTGCTCGCTCCGCCGTCCCCGTGGATGGGGAGTCCTAAAACACGGATGCTGTGTTGACATTGAATAGGACGGCCTTCGAGGCACAGGTTGAAGAGATTCTTCACACCCTTTTTCCTGTTACTTGCGTCCGCCACCACAACGTAGGTCGTCTTTTCGGGAGAGGGAGCCATTCCGACTTGTCTGAGATAATCCGCCACGGTGTTCAAGCCATCCTGTAGGGTTTGTTCCTGGGCACCTGGTGGGCCGCCTGAAGTCCAGAGCGTAATATCATCGGCGTATATGGTGAAGCCCATACCCTCATTTTCGGCCAACCTCGTTGGAAGGCCTGCCATCGCGAGGTTGAATAGCATCGGTGATAGGACGGCCCCTTGCGGGACTCCTATGCCGTTCGTCATTGTTGGGCCCAAGGTAGAGCCCACTCTGACTCTATTAGCGGCGAGATGTTTTGGTGGCGCCCACCTGTGGTTCCCCCTTGTGACATCATTACCTTGCAAACAACAAGTTCGATGTTGTTTGTTATTAGCATGGTGGAAGCTTTAAATCATTGCCTCCTCAAAGGAACACTGCCAACACCGTCAAAATTAAAGTTCTTTCATTCCTCTTATTTCCGTCGATGATAAATCCCCTTTCCGACGTCATAGTCAGCGTTCGACCAATCGTGGAAGGCCGACCACAGCGACGCTTTCGGTCGCGCACGGGGCTAATAGTGACATCCATCGAAGAACGAGCGAATGAATGCGATGACTCTGCCGCTGAGACCGCTCTTACGTGCTCCTTCGACAATCGAGTGGGGCGGCACCGAATCAAATGCTTTCTTAACGACGACTGTGACGACCACGTTCGAATCTAGTTTGGGCTTCTTTTCTAGGACGTCCTGATGCAACAGAAGAAGGCTGTCCTGGGTGGAGAGGTGGGGTATGAAACCCGTCTGACGTGGGTCCAGGACATCATTTGCCTATACGTACCCCTGGATACGGCCCAAGACAAGCCGCTCCATTAACTTGCACATGTTTGACGTGAGAGATATAGGTCGCATGTCGGCGAGCTTCGTGGGGGACTTTTTGGGTTTTGGTATGGGCACAAGCCAGGACTCCTTCCACTCCCCTGGGACCCGGCCTGTCTCCCAGATATTGTTTATCCAGTTCAAGAGCTCATGTTTCCGGTCTTCGGGTAGGTTTCGAAGTGCCGTATTTTAGATACCATCCTGTCCAGAGATTCCTCCAGACTTGGCCTCATGGATGGCCGAGAGCAACTCCCCGAGCGTGAAGGGGGAATCCATGGGCGAGCGTCCGGAAACTGTACCGCCCCCCGGTCTTTCAGTCTCGATGTCCGCTCCCGGTGCTCCGCTGTTGGTGCCGGTTGGTTGTGGGAAGAAGTGCGCTCCCGCTAAGATGGCTAGCTCTTCTTCCGTAAGGCCTATTCGGATTGCCACGTTCTGTCCTGCCGTGCGTGTCTTGCCACGATTTTGCATTCCCCGGAAGGTGCTCCAAAGTCGAGCAAGTCCGGTCTTGACTCCAAAGGAGGTGCAGTATTTTCTCCACCTTCGTCGGCATAGCTCGAGGGTGTACCTCTTCGGTTTCGCGGTGGCGAAGTTTAGTTTGACTCGTAGCGGGAATGTCTTACCGTTGTTGCGGTACCACTGCAGGGCTTGTAATCTTGACGCCCAGAAGTTTAATAGGTGTAAGTCCGTGGTCGGCGTGCCCACCTTGATTTACCGGATTTTTGTTGCGAGGCCAACAGCTGCTTGTATTCGTATTGTGAGGCTGGGCTATTCGTGCTCCCGCTGATTCTTTTCCAGTGCTTCTCGAAACAAGTCCCAATTGATTATATAAGTCGCTCGTGTCGGCGCCTGGGACCTACGCAATGCATTGAAGGTGCTTGGATGGGACAGCGCGGATGAACAGTCACACTCACATGCACACAGGAAGCAAACAGACTCGCAGCGCTGCGAGTCTGTTTGCTTCCTGTGTGCATGTGAGTGTGACTGTTCATCCGCGCTGTTCCATCCAAGCATGAATCACCAACTTGCCCAAGCTTCCACATTATCAAGCTTCATTGAAGGTGACTTCAATGGGTAGATGATCGCAACCCATGGAGTCTGGTAGCACCTTCCAGGTTCCCTGGAGCTTCGATGAGGCCCATGTGACGTACGGGGAAGTGTCATGTTGCTTGTTGTGCGTTGCAATCCTGGTGCAAACGTCATACTCGTTTAGTAGCTTCAGCTTGGCTTCTGACGCGGCTCGCGCCAGGTTGGCTCCCCTAGGAGCATCCCGATGGTTACCCCACATAACGTGGTTGGCGTTGAAATCTCCCCTTATATAAATGTGTTCATCCAAGGGGATCGCTGAGCAGAGGTGCCGGAGCCAGTCTGCTTTTTCGCACTGCTTAACCCCGGGTTTACAGTACGCTGATACATGATTAAACTTCGTCTTCCCAACACTCGCCTTAACAACTACTACCTCCCTGCCCGGATTGCAAAAAGGGGCTGGGTCCAGTTGTACGTGAGGTACGTCTTTATCCACGAAGATTGCCGCCTGGCTCTTGATATCTTTAACCGGAGGTTTTTTTTTTCTTTGGACCCCTCTTCGGGTTCTGGCAATCGTAGGTGCAGTGTAGGTGTAATACTCTTGCAGTTGAATCGCGTCATTGTTCGTCTAAGGGAGGAGGAGAGCGAGGGGTCTGCCCTTTGGTGTCTTGCTTGCCCTCTCGAGGCGGAGTCGAATTTCGGCGAGGCGGCTGGTGAAGCCCCTGCAGTTCCATTGCAGAATCCACGTGGACTTCCCTACGCCACCTCGCCTGCATCTTCCCACTTTGCTACACTGCGCCGTGCACTCTTAAGAAAAAGCTAGTAGTATTTACTAGGTAAGAGCTAGTAACCGCTTGTCACATATGTTACTAGGTACCTAGTAACTTTAGGTAGCAACGGTCAAGCTACTAACGGTTACTAGGTCAAGAAGCTAGTAACTGTTACTAGCCTCAAAGTAGCATCAATGCATTTTACTACCTCTAGCTAGCAACTAGCGCAACCTCCCGACGGAAGACCGGAAACGCAACTAGTCACGTGATTTCCTGTGGATAAAAAAGGTGTGGGGTTATGCCACTTACCACCAGGTGGCAGGCGCAAGAAAAATTGAAACTGGAAATGAGTAATCCAGGGGGCGCTAGTCAACGTCCAATTAAAATGTACACCAAAAAGGACGCCGATTATTTATAGTTTATTTCAATTCTTTCACATTCGCGAGTTGATACATACATACACCCACACAATCGACACAATACATTCAACACAAACACACGATCACTCTAATCGCTAACTTACGTACGGGGGCAGTGGGAATCGAACCCAGGAGGTTTTCCCACCGCAAGCTTACAAGTTGAGACGCGTTAGCCCACTCGGCCACTTCCTCCCTTTTTTTTTTTTTTTAACAGTTTAATTTGAGTTCGCAGAAATATTTGAAAATGTTCAAGTACACAAAGCATTCACCACACTATTTACAACATCCTAACATGAATGGTGAAGTATGAAACACGCGTGAGGTATGATACGTGGTAGACATACACGCAGTTCTCACTCATTCCAATCAGTACATAAAGAATGCACATCAGCGTCGTTGGCTTGTAAAGTTCAGCACGAACATGTCACTGACACTTACAAAAAGTAATTTCAAAAAAGTCCCAAACAGTGATCTTTAACAACTATAGCACATATGTGACCGATGGAAGAATCACTTTTAGAAAGTTTCATTGCAATGCTATTACAGCTGCTTCATTTGAATGAGAGCGTCTAGTAAAGGTGCCCACTCGGGGGTCCCCTCGGCGGGGGCATAAATACTCTTAATCTGCGTGACAAGTTCATTGAAATATACATCCACGGTGTGGGCGTTTATGTCCGCGTGTCTAACAGCCATGCGGGATTTCCAAATACTGAAAAGCCCCAGAAGCACAAATAAGTCGTAAGGGACCAACTCATGTTTATCAACTGGAAGAAAACGAATGTAATAGGGTGTGATAATCAGATCTTTTTTCAATGTCCGCTTTAAGATGTCCCAAAATAGTACGGCGTCCCAACAATCAATGAAAACATGCTCAACACTTTCTGGTTGTTTACACAATAAACAGTCAACCGACCATGGAACAAACATTCCTCTTTGTTTCATCCATACTTTCACAGGTAGTGTTCCGGTGTGTAATTTGAAAAAGAAAGTTTTACCTAACTATCGACCGATCACGTTGTGCAATACTGACTATAAGATATTCGCAAAAATACTGACACGTCGGCTTCAAAGTGTTATTAGCCAACTAGTTGGTAGCCACCAAACCTGCGGCATTAAAGGAAGAAGTATACAAACAAATATTCATATCGCAAGAAGCGTGTTGGAATGTTGCTCAGACGAAACAAAACAGGTTGCCATGCTCCAAATAGACTTGCAAAAAGCATTTGACCGCGTCAGCCATGAAGTTCTTTCGCAGGTGCTGACACACGTCAGAGTAGGTAAAGTTATCTTCGAAGGAGTAAAAATGGCTTATAAGAGATGCACAACGAAACTTATTATAAACCATAATCTTACTACAAGCATTCCAGTTTTGTCTTCGGTCCGACAAGGGTGCCCCCTATCACCACTATTGTTTGCTTTATACCTCGAACCCTTCTGCTTGAGCATCGCTAAAAGCGAGAACGTTCGCGGTTATAACCTAAAGGAGGTTGAAGTAAAAGTCTTGGCTTATGCTGATGATATTGCCATTTTTTGCGCTGACAAAAAAAGTATTACCGAGGCGCTTTCTCTAACCAAGGTGTTTTGCAATGAAACTGGTGCTGCAGTGAACTGGGAGAAATGCTCTGGGTTTTGGCATGGCTCATGGGCAACGCGGCCAACCGAATACGAAGGCGTCCGGTGGAGCGATACGCCTTGTAAATATCTCGGTGTACCGCTCCACCAATATCGTAATAGCACGTCGTACTGGTCCGAAGTCACTAATGATTTGAAACGGAGAGTGTCAAAATGGCCGAATCGAGATTTGTCCATTTTTGCAAGAGCGACTGCATGCAATATTTTTCTTATTGCTAGGATTATGTATGTATTGCAAGTTCTGCATTGTGCCAGGAAGAACGTGCAAAAAATTCATAGAATTTGTGCTTTATTTGTTTGGAAGTCCGGATCTGAACTGATGAGGCGAGACAACCTCTTCCGGCGTATTTCCGTTGGTGGGGTTGGCTTACCACATTTGTATGTTCGACAACTTGTCTCGAGGTTTTTCTTCCTCCGAGATCAGGAACAGCCATTTCTCCGTACCATGATTCAGACAAAATTGGCTTGTCACTTCCCATCATTTTTGGTTTCATCCGAGAATTCAAAACCTATGGTCGCCGTAGGTTTTCTGAAAGAGGTCGTCGACTCTTTTAATTTTCTATCTGCACGATTTTCACGGGAGTACCTTTCCAGTGTCAACAGAAAAGACCTTACACGGGCACTCTTGGACACACTTTTTCCAGTACCTATCTATCGCGCCTTGTTCGCAGATGGCCCAGGTCAGGATGTACTATGTCGAGTCAAAAAGATGTATATCCCTCCTGCGGCCACTTCCTCCCAGCTAACTACCTTGACTGTCCTTCAGTCTTTTATACTGACCACTTGAGTGCGCAAACTTCTTGTCGTGTATCAGCACGTCAGTTCTTCGCAGTCGCTAGGTCAGTTGCGCGACGAGGCAAACCGCATAAAAGTGACGGGAACAAGCGGCCAAGCCGATGAGCGGCATTTCCTAGAAATTAAAAAACCCAGCGACGCGACGGGTGACCGTGAGAAATCGCCGTCGCTCGTCGCTGCCTCCGTCGATAGTCTCGTCACTCGCTAAATCGATTACATGCGGTTCAGCTTTTAAAACGAATGCGGTCGCCGTCGGCGAGAGAGTGCTTTCCCGCGACGACGGGGAGTACGACGGCAGCTGCACTTCTTTCGCGTGCTGCGCTACAAAAATGCATGCAAAATTAATACCGCGTGCAGCTCGCATCTTAATTTTTGTACTATACGCTGACGAATGCTCGCGTTTTTGGGGAAGAAATAAGCAAATTTAGAAAGACTCGTAGAATGCCAAAACAGTTTTTTTCCATTAGTCCTAAAGCTACATACACAATTAACAACGCACATCAACGGTTGTGACAGTGCCCTGTCACGACCGAAGACAGCTCAATCAGAATCATTCAACCACCGAGCACACACAAACCGTGAAGAAGTTCTCAGTGTCAAGTAGGAGGAGGCAGAGAAAAGCTTCTTGGACGACGAAACCCAATCCAGTGACAGCGGCACCGGCTCGTTAGAACTATCCTCAGAGCAGTCCAGGTCCACGCACACACTCGCCCCGTCGAGCGCACGAACGTTAACTATGCACTCCAACACGGGAACACGAGAACTGCCCACGACCACGACACAAGGCAAAAAGGGCAGGTTCACATCGGAGAAACTAGCGTCTTGCGAACTCCGACCACTCCGACTGGCCCCAACTTGCTTGTCGTACAATGTTGCCAAGCGTCTCTTGTGAAAGAAAAACATTAGTTTATAAAAATACAAAAATAAACAAATATAGAAAACGGAATGAACTTTTTTATTTGTTTTCGGAAACGTTTTTAGTGTGGTAAGTGGCTATTTTCATCCCAGTTAAAACCAAAACGAAAATATAAACGCTCACAAACGAATGCAAACGAGAAGGAAGGTAAATAAGCCGCATGGTCATTGCATCAACAATGGCTGCTGCGCTCGCTGCAGCGCTGGCTTCCACGTCGTGCTGGTACGGAGGCTGCGATCGTTATAAAGTCAGCTCCAACCCTTAAACATGCCCCCTCATAGAATATTTGACGCTACGATTGCGTGTAGATACCTCCCCCTGCGATCCGAAACAGCAAGTACGTCGCTAACGCTGGCAATCGGGTATGAAGCAAGCGCCGCCATCTTCTCCGCGCCTTTGCGGTAGTAAATAGCTAGTAAAAGGGTAGTAACGGTCAGAAAAAGGTAGTAATGGCTGCATTTGCTAGCTTTTTCCTAACTATCGCCCGTTTGAGGTAGTAAATAGTTAGTGAAAGGTAGTAACGGTCAGAAATAGGTAGTAACTGCTGCAGTTACTAGCTTTTTACTAGCTTTTTTTTAAGAGTGCCCTGCAGTTCCATTGCAGAATCCACGTGGACTTCCCTACGCCACCTCGCCTGCATCTTCCCACTTTGCTACACTGCGCCGTGGTGTTGGTTGTTTCTCGGGTTACTGTCGCCACCGCTGTGACGGCGGGCGAACGCCATTTGCTTTCGTCTGAGGTTTCCCGTGATGGCCTGAGTTGTTCCCGATAGACAGGTTATTATCAGTGCTTGCTGTTCAATCAGCTGCTGCTGTGTCTGTACTTGCTGCTTCATTATCGCCTGTTGATCTCGGAGTACGGCAATCTCTCCAGCGAGCTTTTCGATGGCGATCGTGAGGTCTTGTAGAGCGGGCTGGCTCCTAGTCTCCTCTGGAGGGGGACTATCCTTTGGGGGCCCCTTTCGCCGTGCCGAGGTTTTGACCTTTTTGGCATATGTCTCGTCCCTCGCCACTTTGTTGTACTCAGCAACTACTGAGCCAAGCGTGGGCGCCCTCTTCGAATCTGGACGTCCAGAGTGGAGTGCGGGAAAGTCCTCCGCATCAAGTAGGGGGGCGGCAACGTTTTTTCTTTCGGACGGTGTCGACCTTGTAGACCCGACGTTCTTCCTTGGGTCGTGTTGATTCTTGCTGGTTTCCCGGTCCCGGGACGGAAACCCAGGAACCTCCTTAAGCCTTCTGTTCTTGGGCTTGAGTTTCCGCCGCATTTTTTGTGTAGCCTTAACTGTCTTCGGACACGTGGCATCGGTGGCCACGTTTTCACCCCTACAATTTCGGCACTGCGGGGTCTGGTTTTGGCAATCAGACATCTCTTCATTGTGACGGCGCCCACAGCGCCCACACCAATGTGAGTTGTCAAGACACACATCTATTTCGTGTCCTATTTGGTGACACTTGTAACAGACGACCGCCCTGGGTCGGTATGGGGCGACGTTGCATACCTTGTGAAAATACGTGACTTGGTATAGAATCGTATTGCCCTCAAAAGTGATGACTCCGGTCTTGCCGCTTTTTCCTAATTGTCGGGCTGAGATGATCCTGTGTGTTCGGCACTTCAAGTTGGCCAAAATTACTTCCGGCGATTCATCCAAGCCAGATGTGTAAATGACGCCTCTTACTTGGTTTGGGCCAGCGGCTTCGTAGGCTTGAAAGCCCACGGAGCTCTTTCCAACTTGAACGAGAACGTCGGTCGCCGCGAGGATTCTGTCCGCCAGGGCAGGGTTCCAAACGTCGATTGCGATCGTATTGGCGTCCTCTTTGGTATGAATTCGAAGGTGCAGTGGAAATCCGCCGCAGTCCACTGCCTTGTGTACAGCTTCCAGGATCTTCCGAGGTGCTATTTCGGCAACATGGACAGGTTGCGGAGGTTTCAAGGTGAACGTTCGACGCTTTGTGGTCACGTTCTGCGTAAGTCTCCTCGAAGGCTTGCTCGTGGTGCCGCCCGGGGGGGGGGGGGGGTAGAGAGAGACGGGAGGGGCAGCTTTTTTCGTTTCCTCCCACCCACCAGTGTCCAACCACCGTCTGTCGTCATTTAGAATTCCTTAGAGGATGGGGGATTTTCTATAACTTGGGTGTGGCCGCCATTAAAAAGGGGGCTCCCTTGAGCGATGTCAGCCATAATGCCTTCCACCCCGCTTATAGGGGCGCTGATTAGTCCCGCTCCGGTTTCGGTCGGTTTAACTGATGAAAGCGTGACTTGCCTTCGGACCACTGAGCTGCTGTGAGAGCCTGCGTCACTGGCAAGGTTCGAAGCTTCTACAAGTTCCCCACCGTGGCTGTAGGGATGGCTCGTGTCACCGGCCTTGCGGCTGGGTCCTGGAAGGTCAACGGTACCATGGGGCGTCTCCTCCATGGTAGTGTTGTGTTAGTCGCCGCATTGCGGCGGGGTTGAACTGGAACTACTTGCATGTTCATCGGTCTCTTGCCGTCCCAAGGATCAGCCCCGATTCTACTGAGCCGGCTTGCCAGAGTCACCGTTAGGCTTAGCGCGGCTGCCGCAGCGGAGCCGTACAAAGTGACCTGTCTCCCGGGATTCGGGGGTGACCACGGTGGTAGCGGTCTCTGCGTTGACCTCTTACCTTACGGCGTTTTCTGGTACCAAAATTTGGTACGCTGATTTTCGCTTTTATGGGGAAAAACAACGGGTAACGGAGCTCGACGTCAGAATGTCTTACTTCCATGCCTCGACTTCTATTTAGAAAAGGTTCTATTGGGACGCTGTCTTCTTTTGTGGCCTATCAATACCCGGCCGATTGAGTCAAGACAATTCACTTTCCAAAGATGTTGCCATGCCGACAATTATGGCGATCATTTAGGCTTAGAAATTTCCAGAGTCAAAAGACTATCTAAAAAATTTGGCGAGGTCATTGCTTATGCTTTGCGATTTAAGAGAGGTAAGGCAAAGCGAAAGCCTCCTGCACCATTCATCGCTGACTAACGCGCCCGATATTGCAGCTACAACGACATATTAGTTCCAAAACGAGCGGCGCTTATTCACCGGGGCACCACCATGTTTCCCCGCACCTTACCGAGCCAGTCACGTGATTTCAAAATCCCTCTCCTAGGTACTGCGGCTAACTTAAGCCGCCGTTAGCGCTTAACCGCGCTTCGAGCAAACGGGCCCTGGAAGCTGTCGCTCTCAAGGAAACGTTCGGGAACCATAGTACGCGAGAGTGGGCCCACCTGCGGCTCAGCCAGCGCTTCCAGCTGCCGTTGGAGCTACCTGAGGAGTACTTATACGAAGTGCTGCAACTTTGCTCTCGGGTGAATTAAAACATGACGGTGAAGGAGAAGCTCCGTCAACTGACCCGTGGCGTGAGGCCGGAAATGCTGGAACGAGTTGTCCAAGCAAACCCGCAGACCACGGTGGACCGTGGCGTAACAACTTGTTTTTTAATGAGGAGGAAAATCACCCCCCCCCCCTTTCAGGTGGGGAAGGTGCCCTTGGAATCCCTTGGGCGCCGCCCGGCCACTGTTTTCCCTACCCAGTGACGGCTGTTTTAAGGGGGGGGGGGGGGGGCAAAACAAATGCCTTGCCCCCTACTCTGAGAACTATAAGGGGGGGGGGGGGGGTGGCAAGCGCCTCCTTGCCTCCCCCCCTCCGGTTGGTACACCCATGACGGCGGACATTCTCAACAGGCTGCATGCAGTATTTGACCTATGCAAGCCAAATGGTTCAACACAACATGTGGGCCATGCCGTCGTACCCCTTGCCAGGATTCAACATCCCCACGCCGCAACACTCAAGCGTAGCAGAAGGCGGCCACCAAGCTTCATCGGACCTCCACGGGGCAGCTTCGCAGGTGGCAACAGACCCCGTTCTGTCCCACCCTGCAACGTCTGCGTCACCGGTGGACTACAATAAAAATAATGCGTTTTTTATTTTATTTTTATTTTTTTATAAAAAAATGGTTAGACCCCTTGCGGCGAATGGCGGGAGACCTACCTTCCCTGCGTGAATGACGCGTGCCGCAAACGGACAGCCTATTTGTTTCAAATACGGACGAGTACGTAGGACCCATCAAGAGAAGCTGCCCAAGACGCGATGATCTTGTCAGGAAACGGCCCTGTCCGGGATTGAGGTCACCACCCGACGACACAAAGGATGGCCAGCTGTGCGCTACGTCCACAAGACGTCAAGTGGCTGTGCTGCCGGTGATCGTGCATGGTGAGCAGGCATTCTTTATTCTCGACACCGGATCGGCGGTAAACGTGATTTTGGAAAAGTTTCTGAAAACAATCAAGTCCCTTTTAGAGTGCAATGCCTTTAGCATATATCTGAGGGTAGTCAGTGCTGCTGTGATTGTGCGGCGGGGCAAAGTTGACTGGGAAATCACAATTGGAACAAAGACAGTTTTAGAACGTTTTCTTATGTTCGAAGGGTTTGACTACGATGCGCTGTGTGGCCTTCCATTTTGTCAAGATGCGAGCGTGGAGTTTGATTTTATTAAAAAGTGCATTCACGTGCTTGGCCGGAAGGTTTAATTGAGAGGGGACAAACCTGCCACAAAGGGAAACGCACTCCTGTACAGCTGCAAAGAAGTTCGCATGCTGTCACGCTCTGAAGCATTTGTTTTAGTAAGGAGAGACCTTGACGGTGTGGTCATTACTGACCCACAGCTGCTAATCCCTCCAAACAGCGACCAGTGATTGCTCCTACCATCACCGAAGTTTACATGGGCATTGAATACTTGCGTGGGGCTGATTCCGGCACAGCGGACCTTTCATCGCCAAAGGTACAAAAGTCGGAAACGCAATTTCCATTACGACGTTTAGTTAAGCGTCGCCGCTCCAACCTCCGCAGAGATGCAGGGAACCAAAGATGGCGTGTCATTTGGAGCATAGCTTGGGTCAAGTGAAAGGGAATGCCAGGAAGATCTTGTCCACGATTATAGTAACAGTTTCGCCTCACCGGGTACTCCGATTGGTCGAACTCGAATATAGTGACTCACAGTATCGATACCGGCAGAGCTACCCCGCATCGGCAGGAACCCTATCGACACCCCTTGTACGAGCGCACTGTGACCCAAGACTATGTTTACCAGATGTTCGAGAGCGGCGTATTACGCGAATCATTGAGTCCAAGGTCATCGCCAGTAGTCTTCGTTAAAAATAAATCCAAACGAAAATCCAAACAAAAACCTCAATATGACACATTGAGGTTTTTGTTTGGATTTTCGTCTGGTTAACGATGTAACCAAAAAGTAGTACATCCATTACCTAGAATCAACGACATTGTGGATGCCCTACAAGGAGAGAAGTAGTACATCACGACACTCGACTTGGCCAGTGGGTATTGGCAGCTGTCCATCGATAAAAGAGAAAAAGAAGACGACGTTTTCTTGCAGTTCCGGCTTGTATGAGTTCCATGTCGTCCCATTTGGGCTCTGCAATGCCCAAGCCACATTCCAGCGCATGATCAACAAGGCCCTGTCAACTATGCTGCGGAAGATATGTCTCGCCTACCTGGACGACATTGTGGTTTACTCCAAGATTATCCTGCAGCCCCTGCGCGATCTTCAAGATGTCTTCAGTGCTCTCAACGAGGTCAATCTGCGTTTACAGCCCTCCAAATGTACCATTGGCGCCAAGGAAATACATTAACTGGGCTATGAAATTAAAGGAGGGACAGTCAAGCCGGGTCCAGAAAAGGTGAGGGCGGTGAGAGTCTTTCGGATACAAAAAGCGAAGTGCGGCGTACAGAGAATGTTCGGCTTGTGTAACTACTTCAGACGATTCATGCAGATCTTTGCTGACATCGCTACCCCTCACCGAAATCACCCGAAAACAAGCATTCTTCTACTGAACTCAGTTCTGTGATCGGGCATTTGAAGCTCTAAAGGAAAGCCTGACTACTGCTCCTGCCCAGTGTAACTTTGATCCACCAACTCCCAGCTGAGGTGCATACTGATGCATGTGGCTAGAAGATCGGCGCGGTTCTTGTCCAGGAGGAGGACCAGGAAAGGTTTGTGGCGCACGTTAGTCGATACCTGAATTGAGCGAAGAACTACTTGACTGTGGAGCAGGAATGTTTAGCAGTCGTGTAGGCATGCAAACACTTTCGACCGTACGTCTTCTGCAGCCATTTTACAATATTCACTGATCAGTCTAGTCTGACGTGGCTAATTGCTAGACATTATTATAGACGTTTCTAGGGCTCTTTAATCTATGTACAGGTATTTACACGAGATGGGCTTTTGGTACAGACCGGGCATCGGCAGCTAGTTGGGGTTGTTGGGGTAGGCCATCAGTTCCATGATTGCTCGCGCGTTGTTCTCGAGACTGTCTGTTGGTTGTCGTCGTCGTTAGTGCGACACCAGACGCACACGCGGGAACAAGATGATGTCTGAGATGCAGCATTCCTCCCTCCTTAAGGTAAATATCGGTCAACAGGTTTCTTGGGTCTTGTCGACCACCGAAAAGCTGGGACGGCCTCGTTTTCCGCTGCGTCAGACTGCTCTGGTGAGGCTGCATCTTGATCGGGTGGTTCAGGCGTCTTGCTCACCGGTGGCGCAGGTGCCGTGCTCTCTCTTGGACGAATTTGGTCCATGTGCCGTTTCAGCTCTCCTGCTGACGTCTTGACCGTGATCATGCGGGAACCCGTTGTTTCTTTAACTGTCCCCGGAAGCCACTTTTCCCCTTCACCGAAGTTGCGTGCCCAGACGGAGTCGCCGAGGCAAAGCTTACTCGCAGTATCTCCCTCTGAACAGAGAGGAAAAGAGACAGGAGGCGGAAGGCAGGTATCCAGGCGGGAGCGGACTTGGTATCCTAAAAGCCGCTGGGACGGAGATCTTGCATCCTCCAATGGCGTCCTACGGTAGTTGAATAGCACCTTTGCGAGGCGCATAGACAAACTACCGGTCTGAAGTTTTTTGAGGCCCTCTTTGATGGTGCGTACGGCTCTCTCCGCGAGGCCGTTCGATTGTGGGTGGTACGGAGCTGTGCGCAAGTGCTTCACGTTGTTGTTGGACAAAAACATGGCAAACGCTTCGGATGTAAACTGAGTGTCATTGTCACCCACGATGGTTCTCGGTATGCCGGCTGAAAATCTCGCGTAGTGTCGTGATTGTGGACTTGGTCGTGGCATGTTGCATAGCAATTGCCTCTATCCACTTCGAGTGCACCGTTTACTGGACCAGCGAAATCCAGGTGAACACGCGACCAGTTCGCCTGAGTCAAAGGCCAATTAACAGGAGTCTTCGCCGGCGGCATCGACCTTGCTTGTACACAGGTGTGACAATTGCTCGCCAGACGTTCGATCTCACCGTCAAGTCCAGGCCACCACACGATTGTACGTGCGACAGACTTCATTGCTGAGGCACTCTGGTGCGTCTCGTGCAGAAGCTGCAGCATCTGGTCTCGTGCGGGCTCAGGAACAATGACTCGGTGGCCCCAGTAGATAAGACCTAGGACCACGGTCATTTCTAGCCTCCTAGTAAAATACGCTTGCATGCATGGATCAGACGCTTTCCTCTCCAAAGGCCAACCTTCGAGAATGTAGGACGTCACCGTACTGAGGACCTCATCCTTCAAAGTCAGTTGGCGGAGCACTTGTAACGAAAGATGAGTATTGTCGAGCTGTTGAAGCGAATGGACATACTCAGGTAGCTCATCTGTTGCTTCCTCGGGAGTCTCTAGTGGAAGTCGACTGAGTGCTTCGGCGTTTTGGTTGTCTGCAGACAACCAAAACGCCGAAGCTTACTACAGGATAAAGTATAAGCCTGGGTCATGACCCAGGCTTATACTCTATCCTGTAGTTGTAAGCTCCCAGCAGCAAAGACCAGCGCTGGATCCGAGCAGCGGCCATGACTGGTGTCGGGCGGTCCTCACGAAACAGTCCAACCAAAGCCTTGTGATCTGTGACTAAAATAAACGATTGACCAAGCAGATAGTCGCAGAACCTAGACACTCCGAATACCAACGCCACTGCTTCACGCTCGAGTTGAGAGTAGTTTCTCTCGGCCTTTGACAGTCTTCGGGACCGGAACCTAATTGGCTTGTCTATGTTTCCAACGCGATGCGACAACACCGCTCTATTCCGTACGGCGATGCGTCGCACTCCAGGCGCAATGGCTTCACTGGGTCGAAGTGCGTGAGCATCTTTGCTTGTCGCAGTGCTTGTTAGGACTTCTCGAACGATTCTTGCTTCTCCGGACCCCAGGTCCAGCGGCGATCCTTGGCTAGAAGGTCGTAGAGTGGAGCGAGCAAGGTAGCCATGTTCGGAAGAAACTTACTGTAGTATGTGAGAAGCCCGATGTAGGAACGTAATTCGCTTACGTTCTTAGGACTGGGAGCCTTCATCACAGCATCCAGGTTCTTCTCCAGAGGCTGCAGCCCGTCGCTGCTGATCTTGTGTCCCAGGTAGAAGACTTCTGGTATCCGGAAGGTGCAATTGTCCTTCCTTAACTTGACGCCGTTTTCTCGAAAGCGCCCCAGAACCGCCTTGAGGCCCTTTCCACCATCTTCTTTCTTTAATGCCACCAGGAAATCATCCAAATACGCCTGCACGCCTGGAATACCCTTCAGCATAGTCTCCATAGTACGCTGAAAAATAGCGGGCGCGGAAGACACCCAAAACGGCGGATGGTTGTAACAAAACAATCCTCGATGGGTATTGATGACTGTCAGTTTCTTAGCCTCTTCGTCAAGGGGAATCTGATTATAAGCATCGCGAAGATCCAGCGTGCTGTACACGTCTCCCTTGTTGAGAGCGGCGAAGAGGTCATCAATCACAGGTAGCGGATATTGCTCTGTAACGCATGCCGCGTTCACGGTTAGCTTGTAATCGCCGCAAATTCTGACTGATACGTCCTTCTTCGTAACCGGCATGATAGGGGTTGCCCACTCTGAGTGTGCCACCCGAGACAGAACGCCGTTTTTCACTAGCCTGTTGAGCTCGTCAAAAACCTTGTCCGTCATAGCATACGAAAGAGGTCTAGCCCCGAAGAACTTTGGAACCGACCCCTCCTTGACATACAGGTGTGCGGGTGGAATCTCGAACAGTCCTAGCGTTGGCTCAAATACCTCTTCGTACTCAGTCAAGATTTTATCCAGATCCTCCCCTTTACATTGGCTTTCCGAGTTGGACACATTGAGAACAGGAGTCCCCAAGTTGTTTAGTGCTTGGATCAGGTCTCGGCCACAAAACATGGTCCTGGCCGGCGAAGTACAGTCATCGACGCTGTGACAGTCTTGTCGGCATAAGAAACAGGAAGTGTGAGCTTACCGGCAATTGGCAGTGGCCCCAAGTAGCAAGACAACTTCAGGGTTGACTTCTCCAGTCTTGGCCAACTCTCCCTGTGCTGGTTGTAAACGTCTCAGGATATCACGCACACAGGTGATCCCGTGTCGATCTCCATGATAATGTCAACTCCGCCCCAACAGAACTTGCGCCGAACTGGACCGACGATCTTGTTCTCCCCGATCGGGATTTTGTTTCAGTTACAGCAGGTGCGAGGAGAATGTTGTGTCGCCGTCCTCAGCGGAGTTTTCGGTTAGTGCGAACGTCCTCTGTTGTCGCTTGCCCTTAAAGCGGCACATTATTGCCATGTGTCCTTTCTTTCCACACTCGAAACAGTTCGCATTCTTGAACGTGCAGGCCATCTCGGAGTGTTCCTTGCTGACGCACCGTACGCACGCTAGCGATGGTCCACGTTCTTTCCTGCTGTACTGGCGTGACGGTCCCGGTCGTTGCTTACCCGCCAGTTTGTGCAGTTCCTGACTCTGACTTCACGTCTGACGGCTTCATCAGCTTGACACCTTGTCTCGCCGCCTCCGCCGTCTGCACGATGTTCTCAGTTTCCTGCAATGTCAATTTGGGCCTGGAAAGTAGTGCCTTCTGAACGTCGATATTTAGAATTCCGCACACTATCTTGTCTCGTAGCATGCGGTCTAACATGTCGCCGAAGTTGCATTTATCGGCCAGCTGCCGAAGTTCCACGATGAATTGCTGAGCCGACTCTTCCTCTTTCTGAACCCTCGTGAAAAATTTGAAGCTTTCAGCTATCTCGTTCGGTCTCGGTGCGTAAAAGTCTTCGAGAATTTCAATCGCTTGAGAGTAGGTTAACTCTTTCACCTTCCTTGGCGTGCAACGCTCACTCAAGACGTCGATTGCTCTTGAGCCCAGTGCCGAAACGAGAAGCGCTATCTTCTTTACATCGTTCACGATGCCGTTTCCCTCGAAGTAGGAATCAATGCGGATAATATACGAAGTCCACTTATCTTCCGTCTCGTCGAACTGTGGTACTTGGTACGTCATCACCGCAGACTCGGAGTTGCGTCCGTTGACTTCAGAGGCTGGTTCGGTACTCGTCGCCATTGCTGGACATTATTATAGACGTTACTAGGGCTCTTTAATGTATGTACAGGCATTTACACGAGATGGGCTCTTGGCACAGACCGGGCATCGGCAGCTATACCCGTTTTAACCTCAAGAAAAATGCAAGTTTTGCGCATTGTTCATACGCGGCGCGAAGTAGTTTTTACGAGATTTGGTTGTCAGGGGAAAAAGCGATGCTTTTAGCGTTCGAAACGCTTACGTCTTGGTAAGATAGCATATATGTAATCTAAATTTCACCTACATATATCTTAATTATCAAGATAAAGAGGGAAATTAGTAATGCTCCGCGAGGAGCCGGACTTTTTTTACTACGGTTCTTGAGGTTAAAACAGGTATAGTTGGGGTAAGCCATCAGTTCCATGATTGCTCACGCGTTGTTCTCGAGACTGTCTGTTGGTTGTCGCCGTCGTTAGTGCGACACCAGACGCATAGCCGGGAACTACAGGTGTGTTGCCTACAGCGTGTCATTTCTAAACATCGTTTTCCTTATCGTTTTTTTTTTTATTTCAGATTAAGCCGAGCCAGATGGGTAGCAGAAAATGCGTTTGGCATTCTGGCAAACCGTTTTAGGTTTTTGCACACTACTATCGATGCCGAACCAGGAAGGGTTACCTCATTCTTCAAGGCAGCGTGTGTGCTGCACAACTATTTGCGAGCTGCACCTGTGCTTTTTAAAGCGTCGAGGGAGGACCACCAGCGAAAAAGGACAATCTACTTCGGGCTGCGAAGTTGCAAAGGGCGCTCCCGGTCAAGAGCTCTAGATGTGCGTGAGCGTCTACGGAGATACTTTAATGACGAAGGCGCCGTCGCGTGGCAGAGGGAACAGGCGGGTCTTAATCTGCGGATAAATAACAGAATGTAACCTTATCTGCATGTGCAGACAAGTGCAGAAGCAAAGATACCATTTCATGGTCTGTATATTGCTACTTCCTTTACTTAACAATCGCTCATGCATGGGTTGGCACTTTGACCACCAAAACATTTTGTGTTATGCTCTAAGTGTTCAACTTTATGTAAATATACCTCAAAGAATTTTCAAAGTTTTCTTATTTTTTTATTTCGTCATGCAATACTATTGGTCACAATCTAATACACTGGCCCACTCCAACAAAAACAGCCATCAGTTCCGAATGTAATAAGTATGTTTGTTTCCAAGTATTCCTTTACGAGTGCGAAATGCTAATTTTGGTTTAACATTTTTAGTTTAAGTAGGGTTCGTTGAATTACATTTATTCTTACTGTCGGTCTACACTCTAAAAAAAGTCTGTGCGTCTACTTTCACGCACAACACTTGGAGAGCAAATCACCGCAACTTACGGAGGCAGCTCAGCGAATGACAATGCCGAAACATATGTTTAGACCAAAAAATGCCGTCTGTGTTGTGACATTAAGCAATGCAAGCGTGCCGTTTTGCATTGCTTAATGTCATAACTCAGACTGCGTTTTTTGGTCTAAACACATGTTTCCGCATCGTCATTCGCTGAGCTGCCTCCGTAAGTTGCGGTAATTTGCTCTCCGAGTGTTGTGCGTGAAAGTAGACGCACAGACATTTTTTAGAGTGTAGGTAACGCTGGACTAGTTCCAATACCTCTATTTGACACCCAATAATATTGGTTCCGTTCAGGTTTCCCATGTGGCCCACCACTACTCTTTCAAAATTATCGGCGTCGTCGCCACTTTTTTCAGTTGCAAAACGTTCGGCAATTTTAGTGAAAGCAACCGTGCGCTCTTTCCACCCAGAGTTGGAGCAGTCATCTGCTTTCTTTTTTCCGTCATCGCACTTTGGGAGCTTCACAGGAGTGCCAGACGCTTCCACACTGGGACTCGTTGTTCCTCGTGGTGTGTATGTGGAAGGCGTGCCAACGACGGGTTCCCTCATCTCGGTCATAACAGACGCCAATTCTGTCTCACTGTCCATCTGGAAAGGTAAAAGAAATACGAATGCGTTACTGTAGAAAAACTATATGTAAAGCACCGCTTGTACGGCAGAATATCGCAAGTGTCGGCCATTTACTGTTCAGAGTATTGAGGGAGAAATAGAGAGAGAGAGAGAGAGAGAGAGAGAGTTTTAGTAGTGAAGGGAGAACGGCGATGGGTTACGTGACCAAAAGTAGATGTCACCACCGTAGTATTGTGGGAGAAGCGAGAGTTGTTTTTAAAGAGACGCGGCAGGTCGGACCCATCGAAGGCTCACCGGCGGTTGGCCGTCTGACTTGCAAAATTTAATAATAAAAAAAGGTTTACTCAATGAAGGACCCTGTACACTGCATTTAAGGTCAAAACTGTTGCGTGGCCCTGAAATTTGAATGAAACTGCATTGCGGTCAGGACCCGGCCCGTGGGCCGCCGGTTGTCAAACCCTAGGATAGTGTCTCGCAGCTTCATCCAGAGACTACCAGCACTTCAAGAGACCGGGATTAACACGAGTGAACAAAACAAAATGCTAAAGCGTGAACGAAACAAAATGCTGAAGCGTGTAGAGCAAAGCCAGAACTCGAACGTCAGCCAAGCTAATAGGATTCATTCAGTGACCTCCATCAACGAAAGCTCGCCAACGTTTCATTCGATAGGTCTAAAGAATCAAGTTAAACGAATCGGTCAACCCGCCAAACATTACTCACTCCACTGGGATCCTTATGTTGGTAAGATTCGTTGCACTCCCGGGAAAGGACAGGTTTGCTCCGATTCAAGAACAGGAGACTGCGGTAGAACCTCCATCTACCATTGTACGTGTACTCCGCAGCCTGGTCGCTCTTCGTCTTCATGATCTTTTCCTTCTCCCGTCTGAAGATGCGTCGCTTATTTTGAAAAAAAGCCCCTCACTCCCTCTGAAATATCAGACAACAATAAGCGGTCGAGTACAACACGGAATCGACACTAATTAGTCTGCCTTCAATGAACTCACCTTCCGTGTAAGGCCCATACTGGGAGTAGCGCCGTTCCATTTCATTGGCAATTTGTTTCCAGAGCTCTGATTTTATGCCGTTGTTGCGGTACTGGTCGTTTTGAAGGCACCAAAGCTGTGGAAACTCTGCTGAGATCCTTCATCGTTGTCGTCTTCAATGCCAGGTTCATCAGACGCTGCCGGGATTGGAATCGACCGTCACGTGCGTTGTGTGGCCGCTTTCTTGTAGCTTGGAACGCAGCGAAGCACAACCAAGGCTCTCGGCGCGAGGTGAGAGCGTTTGGAAATACCAATCTTGAACAGATAGCTGGTGCAGCGAAGGCAGCGAGAAAGGTATACGAGCTCGGACTCGCAGTTCTCGCCTTGGTTCACAGCAACCATGCAGTATTAATTCGTATGTCCTCGGACCTGCACAAGTCCGCGGACTTGTCCGTTTTGACGTCGAAGCCACGTGATACGCATATTTCACAGGTCCGCGGACATCGTTCCTGAATTTTGTCCGCCGTGTGAATACGCCTTAAGGAGCTTCGCTTCTAAAACTTTCAAGAGGGGCCAGAAAAAGTTGAATGCAAAACCGTAGAGCATAGAGAATCGCGCTGAGTGGGTTTTCACAGTCCATGAGAGTGGCAGAAATTTTCTAGCTGATAGAGGGCGCGAGAGTCGAACCAGCCGCATCAACATCAGCAACATGGCGGCGGCCTAGGAGCGTTTTTTGGAAAGGTGTATACACCTTTCCATAAAGCGTATGAGAGCGCGTCCATTGGTGAGTTTGCGTGTTATTCACGTGCACTTTTTGGCTTGCTGGACTGTGATTTAGCACGTGTGGACTGTGATATTTTTAAACAGCAGAAACGTGTCTCGGCAGGTTTGCGATGTCACTTGCTAGCTTAGATGAGCACAGACATGTCGGCAGTCAGGTTCACTGCTCGCAGTTATGTGGGGACTTCTAGGGCAATACCAACTTGAAAAAAAGTCTGATGTGCACTTTCGAAGTTAAAAAACACAGATTAGACAAAAAACCTAAACATATTACGCGGCAGTATCTATATCCAAAGGCGATATTTTTTGTTCTCTTTTTCATGTCGAAAGTTAGATTTGGTTGCCATCATTTTCCGAACTTAAAGGGGTTATGACACGCCACAAATAAAATGTGAGATAACTATACTGCTAGGACCCATTGTATGTTCCTATAATCCTGCTTAATTCGTTTTGAAAACGGCACGATAGTTTCGTGGGTAAATCGATTTATACGCGGGTCCCTCGGAGGGGCAGATCCGGGCGGAGCTGGGGGCTGGTGACGTAGCCAGCCTCCAGCGCGGCGTCCCCTTGCACGCACTCACAGACTTGGCTCTCTTGGCGTCTCGAGCCTCAGCTTCCTCGTTTACCTTCCACATTTCGAGCATGCGGTCCGTGACGATTACGTCGACGGCATCACTCGCCTTGTCAAAGTGTTCGACATTGATCGCAGCAGCGATGAGTGATTGCTATCAAGAGATGTTGGAAGCTGTTCATTTTGACTGCGCCCCGCTGGCGACCAGCTCCAGCGACGACGAGTTACGGACGTACTCGCCGTGGTCTCCGTCGTTCGGGGATATCTCGCAGGCGCATGCAGGGTTGAAGGTCAACGGGCTGGGGGCGAGAGCGAGAGCGAGAATAGCTTTCGGGTTACCGAGTTGCGTGAGCGGTTTTGTTCGTACCGCGGCCCGCGGCGAAGAGAGCTTGGGCAATCATGAGGGCGCCTAAAATGAGAGAGCGTTCATGGTCACGTGGTTTATGGACGCCATGGTGTGACTAACTTGGGCAGTGTTGCCTGGTCGCCAGATGAAAATGATAAAAATTCGTAAATTGAATATTGCAGTTACCAGAGCTCTAAAAATCGCGTAACTTGGTGTATATGCTAAGTAGCATATGAGCATTCCATTTCAAGAATAATCTATCCGTTTAATTTCTGTGTCATAACACCTTTAATTTATAGATCTAGATTTATAATAATCTTCGCAAATGTGTGAAGTACGTCCACAGTTCACACACTCGCTGGAATCATTCTCCCAAAATTTGGAGCCCGCTTTCATCTGCTGGATCATTCGCAAAACTTTATTTTGGAAATCATGTGTGAGTTGTTTGGTGTCCGCTCTTCCCTCGCTGTTTACTATTTGATTCAGCTCGCTGTCTCTACATCAACTGCAGTTTTCGCACGCCTACAGCGCACCCGCACTCCCGTCTCAATTTAACTTCCCTCCTCCGCCGGTTCAATCCCCCCGGTTCATTCCGTTCTCAATACCTCCGGGGTTCTCTCCGTGTCCCGCTTCCACCTCCGTCCGGTATTTGTGTAGTGTCTGTCCTGGTCTCCATCGCCATCAATCAATTTATCTTCTGCCCGCCTGGCGCCAAATGTGCCCCGCATCGCGCACCATGCACGCAAGCTCGCCGGGGCAGCCCAAGAGCAGGCCGCACACAGGCGGGCGTCGCTCGCTCCGCTCGGCTCTCTTAATCACGCCTGCCCGCTTCGCACACGAAACAGCTTCGACCCACTCTGATATTCCACTACTCGGCGGGCTTCCCGCCTCATCGCAACGTCCTTTACGAACGCTTTGCAGTCGGTCCTCCTCTTCCTCGTCGTGCACCTACCCGTTCGTTCACTCCTCCCTACATTCCGTGCTCGCTTCTCCCGTCTTCTTCTTTGCGCCTTCCTTCCCGAATTTGTTCCCTATTCGTCGATGTTTTTTTATATATATGTTTTTTTTCTTTTGCGAGCACGGTTTCCGCGACCTTTTTCCGCCCCCTAACACGGAGTTGAGCGCCGTCGTGGCGGGAGCGTTGTTGCGCGCGTGTTACTTCTGCCTCCGCGGTTTGCTTCCGGCTTTTCCTTAACCCGCGTCGCTCCCGGGCTTTCTCAATCCCTTCGTGCCATCGTGCACGCTTGCGCAAGTTAAATTTTGTGGCGAACGAAATTTTTGGTTTCCTTTCACAGGGGAACCGGCTTCTGCGACGGTATCCCGTATGCGTTTAACGTGGCAATTTCTTTTCGCGACATTTACCAGCGGTTTTTGGAAAGGTTCGGGCGAGAAAACAATTTATTTTTACAAGCTGGATCTGCCGTGAGAGAAGCCTACGTAAGAAGACAGGAGAAACAAAAAACGCGCTGCTGCGTGTAGTGTTCATAAGAAGGACCATACGAAAATCCTCAAAACAGTAACACGCTCCCGTCTCCCCAAAGAGCCTGAAGAGATCATGAAACAATATTCAGCTTGAATGGTACACACTTAATAACAAGTATACTCGCACGCTGCACCGCTCAGTCTTTAAAGCGATCTATTCCTTCCAGTATCTCTTAAGGTGAAACCCTACCATCCAGACCTAGACATGAGCAGATAAAGTCGCGTGTGATGGCGCCTCGATAGATTATGCATTTTGCCTTCTCTTAATTATCTGGGCCTCTAAATTCGTCGAACACAAAGTGTATGCCGAAATTCAGGAGGAGAATAAGGCGGTCTGTATACAGCATACAATATAAAAGTATTATCCCATATGCTAACTTTCAAACACAAGCTTTCATGTTCATCTATTTGGTCCAAAAGCGCGACACAGCTACAGCTACAACAGCTACATCCCCTCCACGTGATGGGCGGTCTCTGCTAAATATTTTATGAGATGCAGAAATGATGCTATCATCACCAATGTGGTCACAAAGCCATGTCTCAGAAATCACTGTAATATGGGGATCATGGGTTAACAAAAGTGACTCAAGCTGTTCAACTTTGTTCACAATGCTTCGAGCATTTAAGGTTAACACACAAAGTGGTTGAGCATATGGGTTTTCTGGTTGTCAATACAGAGCGGGAAGTTTGACACGCGCGTTCTTTATATCCTACCAAACATACTAGTCATCAATTGACTCGCAGTTTGTCGTTAGAAAGAGATACCTTTTTACCTGCCGTCTTATCGGCTTTTGCGCTTTCCCAGAGAAATCTTCGTTTGGACTGAGTGTATTGTGAATAGTCATTCCTTATGTAGATAGTCATTCCCTTTAATTTCTTTGCATAGTGAAGTACAGCTTGTTTTTCACTATAATCCTGAAAAAACAAAACAACCGGTCTTCGGCAACTACTTATTCCGAGCCGATGTATTCTGGCGATCGAAGCACATTTCACTCCAAGCCTTTGCTCAAAGACTTATGATATCACTTTGCTTAATTGCGACTCGGTTTCTGTCTGTTTCCGGAATTCCATACACAAGAAGATTGGAGCGACGGCTTCGATCTTCAAGATCGGCAATTTTATGGTTTTGGGAACTAAGGACATCCTCAAGGGTTAAAATGGATTCTTTCAAGCACCTCGATTTTTTCTGTTTTCACCCTATGTTAATGCAGTAATTTGTCAACATCGGACAATTTTGTACGCAATTTATTAACCTTGGAGTCTGTCGAACTCTGTTGTTTTCGAAGAGTTACAAGTTCGGTTTTTATAGCATTTTGTCCCTCCATGATTTGCCCGAACATTTCTTCAGTCGTGGGACCCGGATTGGTCTCAATATCACCACAAAGAATCAATTTGCACACATTGAAACAATCATTCGCAATGTCAAGAAGGGTTTGTGGGCCCGGCACAACTATTAGTGTAAGATAGTCACTTTTGCATGAAGATGTTTTGCTACCAACCTTAACAAATAAGAACATCGGCTTAGCGATCGTCATGCTCCTGTGACTTTCGCCGAGCCCACTGAGCCGAACTTGGTTTGCCGCTCCTTTTGCAGCCGTGGCATCCTCAGACGTCACAAACCCCATGACTTGAGGGAGGGGCCCTTCGCTGCTGTACGCCTCGTAGAAACCTTCTGTCATGATGGATCGGTAGTTGGATGACGTTGAAACTTTCACTTGAAGCACCCGTGCTGCAGTAGAAAGGAAGTAGGAGGGCCTGAACAAAGAAGCAACATCGGCTTAGCGATCGTCATGCTCCTGTGACTTTCGCCGAGCTTACTGAGCCGAACTTGGTTTGCCGCTCCTTTTGCAGCCGTGACATCCTCAGACGTCACAAACCCCATGACTTGAGGGGGGGAGGCCCTTCACTGCTGACACCTCGTAGAAACCTTCTGTCATGATGGATCGGTAGTTGGATGACGTTGAAACTTTCACTTGAAGCACCCGTGCAGCTGTAGAAAGGAAGTATTAGGGCCTGAACAAAGAAGAACATCGGCTTAGCGATCGTCATGCTCCTGTGACTTTCGCCGAGCTTACTGAGCCGAACTTGGTTTGCCGCTCCTTTTGCAGCCGTGGCATCCTCAGACGTCACAAACCCCATGACTTGAGGGGGGAGGCCCTTCACTGCTGACAGCCTCGTAGAAACCTTCTGTCATGATGGATCGGTAGTTGGATGACGTTGAAACTTTCACTTGAAGCACCCGTGCAGCAGTAGAAAGGAAGTAGGAGGGCCTGAACAAAGAAGAACATCGGCTTAGCGATCGTCATGCTCCTGTGACTTTCGCCGAGCCCACTGAGCCGAACTTGGTTTGCCGCTCCTTTTGCAGCCGTGGCATCCTCAGACGTCACAAACCCCATGACTTGAGGGAGGGGCCCTTCGCTGCTGACGCCTCGTAGAAACCTTCTGTCATGATGGATCGGTAGTTGGATGACGTTGAAACTTTCACTTGAAGCACCCGTGCAGCAGTAGAAAGGAAGTAGGAGGGCCTGAACAAAGAAGAACATCGGCTTAGCGATCGTCATGCTCCTGTGACTTTCGCCGAGCCCACTGAGCCGAACTTGGTTTGCCGCTCCTTTTGCAGCCGTGGCATCCTCAGACGTCACAAACCCCATGACTTGAGGGAGGGGCCCTTCGCTGCTGACGCCTCGTAGAAACCTTCTGTCATGATGGATCGGTAGTTGGATGACGTTGAAACTTTCACTTGAAGCACCCGTGCAGCAGTAGAAAGGAAGTAGGAGGGCCTGAACAAAGAAGAACATCGGCTTAGCGATCGTCATGCTCCTGTGACTTTCGCCGAGCTTACTGAGCCGAACTTGGTTTGCCGCTCCTTTTGCAGCCGTGGCATCCTCAGACGTCACAAACCCCATGACTTGAGGGGGGGGAGGCCCTTCACTGCTGACGCCTCGTAGAAACCTTCTGTCATGATGGATCGGTAGTTGGATGACGTTGAAACTTTCACTTGAAGCACCCGTGCAGCAGTAGAAAGGAAGTAGGAGGGCCTGAACAAAGAAGAACATCGGCTTAGCGATCGTCATGCTCCTGTGACTTTCGCCGAGCCCACTGAGCCGAACTTGGTTTGCCGCTCCTTTTGCAGCCGTGGCATCCTCAGACGTCACAAACCCCATGACTTGAGGGAGGGGCCCTTCGCTGCTGACGCCTCGTAGAAACCTTCTGTCATGATGGATCGGTAGTTGGATGACGTTGAAACTTTCACTTGAAGCACCCGTGCAGCAGTAGAAAGGAAGTAGGAGGGCCTGAACAAAGAAGAACATCGGCTTAGCGATCGTCATGCTCCTGTGACTTTCGCCGAGCTTACTGAGCCGAACTTGGTTTGCCGCTCCTTTTGCAGCCGTGGCATCCTCAGACGTCACAAACCCCATGACTTGAGGGAGGGGCCCTTCGCTGCTGACGCCTCGTAGAAACCTTCTGTCATGATGGATCGGTAGTTGGATGACGTTGAAACTTTCACTTGAAGCACCCGTGCAGCAGTAGAAAGGAAGTAGGAGGGCCTGAACAAAGAAGAACATCGGCTTAGCGATCGTCATGCTCCTGTGACTTTCGCCGAGCCCACTGAGCCGAACTTGGTTTGCCGCTCCTTTTGCAGCCGTGGCATCCTCAGACGTCACAAACCCCATGACTTGAGGGAGGGGCCCTTCGCTGCTGACGCCTCGTAGAAACCTTCTGTCATGATGGATCGGTAGTTGGATGACGTTGAAACTTTCACTTGAAGCACCCGTGCAGCAGTAGAAAGGAAGTAGGAGGGCCTGAACAAAGAAGAACATCGGCTTAGCGATCGTCATGCTCCTGTGACTTTCGCCGAGCTTACTGAGCCGAACTTGGTTTGCCGCTCCTTTTGCAGCCGTGGCATCCTCAGACGTCACAAACCCCATGACTTGAGGGAGGGGCCCTTCGCTGCTGACGCCTCGTAGAAACCTTCTGTCATGATGGATCGGTAGTTGGATGACGTTGAAACTTTCACTTGAAGCACCCGTGCAGCAGTAGAAAGGAAGTAGGAGGGCCTGAACAAAGAAGAACATCGGCTTAGCGATCGTCATGCTCCTGTGACTTTCGCCGAGCTTACTGAGCCGAACTTGGTTTGCCGCTCCTTTTGCAGCCGTGGCATCCTCAGACGTCACAAACCCCATGACTTGAGGGAGGGGCCCTTCGCTGCTGACG